>JAANYP010000191.1:77646-180416 GCA_020465985.1 Centrapalus pauciflorus
CTCGGATGTTACGATTCTTTGCATCTTATCTGAGTTCATCTAACCACGATTTTCTTTGCTGCATAATGATTTAAGAATAATATATATATGTATATATCACATACTATCAATAAGTTGCATCAATTTAAAGTGTATACAACATGTAATTGTGAATATACCATTAAATGTCAAGCATATGCTTGATCTATATACAAGGGATATATTGTTTAATATCAGGAAATTAAATGATTCTATTTGGGGCTCAAGTTCATACAACCTTAGCTTATATTTTGAATGAAGGCATTATGATAGAAAGCATACACTAAGCATTGTATATGTGGAATGGTTAATAAGTCTTTGAACGGCATATTGATGTTTCATATGTCATAATGTAACATTAAATGTCCTGAACATGTATATATGCTTAAGCATTGTACATTCAATTAAACGGACAAATAATCATTAAATCTAGTATATTGTATGTCATTATGTGCATTCATACCAAAGTTTCTAAGCAGTAAAGCCTGCAAAATGACTTAATAAAGTCACACATGATCATCACAAGCATAAAAGCTCCTAAAGGCTAAAATCATGTCAAGAGAAGCCCACAATATCAAGGTATGATCCAACAAGCCAAATAAAAATGACGTGCTAAGCCATTAAATATGAAGCCTTGTAAAGCTTATGTTAATGTCGATGCCAGATACTGCACACATTTCATGATAAATTAGAAAAAGTTAGTAAAAGTGAGTCATTAAAAGGGGTTGAAGCCACATAAAGACACAGTCCAGAAAGCCAAGCCTTAATGTAAATCCTGAGAAACTCACTTGGTGGAAGAGTAACATCAACTTGCCAAGTCACAGCTCACAGAAATCCTAAACAGTTCGCTGTGTGTTATAGATGTTAGGCTCAAAAAGGCCTCAGTCAACCTGTTCTAATTCTGAGGGGGAGATTTATAATCAAACCTGTTGTACATTTGAAGTGAATTTAAGGCCTGTTATATGCCTTATTGAAACCTGAAAATGATTTGCAATTCAGTCTAAAAGTGTTCATATGTTGCATGTGTTGCAACCAAGACAGTTTGTCCCAAGCATGCTCAATACAAGGGAAGAACTGGAAAAGATGGTTCAGGATCCTTCTCCATTGATATGAAGTCCA
Organism: Centrapalus pauciflorus; assembly: GCA_020465985.1. Classification (NCBI taxonomy): domain Eukaryota; kingdom Viridiplantae; phylum Streptophyta; class Magnoliopsida; order Asterales; family Asteraceae; genus Centrapalus; species Centrapalus pauciflorus. Next base: position 78,784 of record JAANYP010000191.1, read on the forward strand.
TCTACCGTCTGGGTAGGTGAAGAATGGAAGCTGTCCATCAGTTGGACAGGCTTGCTATTATCTGCTCCCAACTCAAACAGTCCAAACATCTTGTACATTAGTTGTACATCTTGTACATTAGTTGTACATTATTACATAAGTTGTAATTTTTTGCTTTTACATTAGTTGTAAAATACATTAGTACATTAGTTGTACTCTTGTAAGAACATGTGTTGTTCTAGTGTAGTCAAGAATCAGTGTATATATAAACTGATCTTTTACTTTACTGTAATGTTGTAATTTCAATTCAGCAAAATGTACTTAAAATATATAGTTGATTTTTGATAGACCAGCTTGGATCTGGTTTGGCAGAATGGGAGATTGTTTAGGCACAAAAGGCCTAGTCAAAACCTGTTTACATCGAGGGGAGATTTATAATCACACCCTGTTGATACATTTGATAGGTTGAATTTAAGGCTGTTTATATGCCCTTATTGAAACCTGAAAATGGATTTGCAATATCAGTCTAAAGCTGTTCTATATGTTGCATGTGTTGCAACTAAGACAGTTTGTCCAAGCTGCTCAGTCTGCTGAACAGGCTGGACATAAACTGTCTACGCTGCTCTACACTGTTGAGCAGCTTGGGCATTTTTAAAAGTGTTCTGTTCTTTGTGAACAGAACCTGTTCTTTGTGAACAGGCTAAACACTTTATGGAATTTGTTTCCAAGTCATCATGTATTGTTTTTGACTACAAGATCAGTTTACAAGTCGAAGACAAAGTGGAAAGCAGAACCGCTCAGCCTGCCCAAGCTGTTCTGTTACATGAGGACAAAAGGTTATTTGAAAAAGGGTGACAGACCTTTTTCTTATATCAAAATAGGCCTTTACAAGGAAGAAAGACGCAAAGTTGACTATTCTAAATTAGTTATAGGCAATGCAACAGTAGACAAAGTAAAAAGACAAAAGTTCTGCACATGTGAAGACAAGTCTGCTTTTCAGAAAAGTGCAGAAAAGGTTATGTTGTCTTTTCAACAAGACTTCTCCTTTTTCATTCCGTCCAATGAAGATGTTTCTATTAGATCCTCTGAGTGAGTATAAAAGGAAGCTTCTAAGGACAGAAAGAAGTGTGAAGAAAGCTAAGTGCTTAAACCAAGAGTGAACGTGCAAGTGTGATTTTCATGCATGCAAGTCTTCTGTGTAAACCAGCATCTGTGTGTCTAAGCTGTTTTACATAAGCTGTTCCTTTAAGTCTTGTAAACACAGTGAGTGCTTCTTAGTGAGTGTATTCATTGTAATCTAGTTTGAGTTTGTCTTAGACTAGTGAACATAATGTTGTATCTGTCATCTCAGCTTGAACTATTCCGCATTCAAGCTTGTTTGTAATTAACAAATTGTTGATAATACATACAAACACATGCAAGAATAAATAATTGTGATCAAAAGATGTGATTTAAGTGCCAAAATTATAAAAAAGATGGAATAGATTAGACGAAAAACACATGCAAGAATAAATAATTCTCAAAATGAATGTGTGTTTCTTTAATCCAAGTCAAGAAAACTACTTTTGCAGGTTTATCATTATGAAAACACAAAAGGAGAACCTAAAGAGAGGATACGTTGTACATAAAAGTTTTTAGAAAATAGAGTATGTTAAGTTTCGGATTACAGCTTGGATCCATCGGTCAATGCTACATTTTAAATTGATTATTAAGTCTACTATACGAAATTGATGCAATAGTTACAGAGTCCATGATAATATAAACTGGTACTTAGAAAAATCAAGTCTAAAAATATTTGTAATTTTGAATGTCCTATAAAATGATAGAATGAACTACATCACCACATTCAAATTATGTGATGATCTCCATGAAAAGAGAAAAATGAAAATTAGATGAGTAAATTCTAATAACAGTAACAAGAATGCAGAAACGAATGTTCAGACAAAATATTAACCCAAGCACTTCTAATTTTTTGCAAGAAAAAGAACACGTCTGCATAAAACACATGCTGGAGCTCCTTTTGTTTTTTGCTAGAACTCCCGACTCACCTTTTGGATTTTTAACAACACGAATAGCTTGGTGATTTCTTCAATGGAATCAATACGTGCAATCCTTCCGGCAGCTCGTGCATTTTCATTTCTTTCCACAACTTTTCCATTTGAAACATTTTTGGCATTATTTGCAATACCATGTTCCCAATGGCACAACCTTAGGACAAATTATGCATTTGAGCAAATTATAAAAGTCCTGCATTTTAGATGAACTACTTCAGCCAACAACAAAACATCTTGAGTAAATTACAAAAATGGTCACTGTGGTTTGTCCAAAATTATGAAAACGGTCCCTCGAATTTCAAAGTTGCATAAATGGTCTCTAACTTAACGGTTTACTTTCAATTTTGGTCCCTCGTCCGTTAAGCAACCGTTAAACTTTTTAAAATGACATTTTACCCTTTTGAGTTTGGTCCCTTATGTTTGCAATTAATTACACATACGGTCCTTGATGATAATTTATTACCCTTTTGAGTTGGACTGCCAACCACCGTAATTCCCTTGCACTCCACCTACAATTCAGATCTTTAGAAACTATCACAGAGAAGGAATTACATACCTGAACCAACAAGAGGTGCAAGTCTACTCCGCAGTAGCTGCATGATTAGGGTGCTATCTTTGTATGAGTCATCACCCAGAGTGTCCAACTCTGCTATGGCTTCCTCAAGTGCCTACTCATACAGGTTAAAATGGCACAGAATATATAATTAAGATGTCATGCCATAGGGACCTATAAGCATATTATAGTAACAAGAGATGTAACCCATAATTAGAATGCATTTCTAAACAATGACACCCCTAGATGTATCTCATTCTAAACAACTGCTAATAAAATCAGAGCATGTTTCCAAACAAAAGTATCACGTGTTTCCAACATTTGTGGTTGAAAAATCTCAAGCTCATAAAATTGGAAATAGCATACACAAATACACAGTGATCATGAGGTGATTACGTGCTAAATTCAAATAAAACCAAATACCAGGTACCTAATCGTAAATTGAATATCGAAGTAAAAAAACAAAAACCAAATTCTTAAAAAGTCGAAACTGAAAACTAAAATATGAAAAACAAACGGTTTTAGAAAAAACATTAACAAGTCACTAAGAATGGTGCTTAGAACATCAAATGGTCTCATGGGATCACATACACGTCTTCCTTCTTTATCTTTTGTATCTTTTATCCTCCTTAGCATGAGTGGCCTTAGAATGGCTTTAACAAATTTTCGCCCACGCTTATGACCGTTCTCATAAGGCTTTTGAATTAGCTTGTTCCAGCTGAAACAAAGAGGAAAAAGACATAAACTTCACACTTTAGTTTTGTTTTACTGCTTTCAGATATCAAAACCAAATAGATAGCATGATCACTATGCCCAATTGCACCATGGCTCAACATGCAAGAAGCATAGGAGACTATAAAGGTCTTCCAAATTGTTCTGCCAAAATGAATTTCACTTAGCATAGATAGAACAAATCTCATAAAACACCAACAAAAGAACACATTTGATGTTTGTCAGATACATGGTTGAAAAAGAATTATAACTTCTTTAATAGCAGCACATCAACAAATAAAAAGGTGCTTGTCAGATACACAGAAATTGTTAATTACTAAACTAAAAGAAAATCTAAAATCAAAGCTCATTACTCATTTAAGGTGAGGGACATCTAGATTAAAAAAAACAAAAAAAGAAACTACTTTAAAACCCAGATGAGCAAGCTAAATGGCACAACAGAAGCTCATTGATAAAATTAAATTGCTGAGATAGAATATAATATATATTGGTTGTATATAACATATCATAACTTATAGGTTATTTAAGAACAATTATATCGAGAAAATCTAAATACAAAATAATGCAACATAACAGTTTAATCCAAACAAAAGTATCGCGTGTTTCCAACATTTGTGGTTGAAAAATCTCAAGCTCATAAAATTGGAAATAGCATACACAAATACACAGTGATCATGAGGTGATTACGTGCTAAATTCAAATAAAAACAAATACCAGGTACCTAATCATAAATTGAATATCGAAGTAAAAAAAACAAAAACCAAATTCTTAAAAAGTCGAAACTGAAAACTAAAATATGAAAAACAAAATGTTTTAGAAAAAACTTTAACAAGTCACTAAGAATGGTGCTTAGAACATCAAATGGTCTCATGGGATCACATACACGTCTTCCTTCTTTATCTTTTGTATCTTTTATCCTCCTTAGCATGAGTGGCCTTAGAATGGCTTTAACAAATTTTCGCCCACGCTTATGACCGTTCTCATAAGGCTTTTGAATTAGCTTGTTCCAGCTGAAACAAAGAGGAAAAAGACATAAACTTCACACTTTAGTTTTGTTTTACTGCTTTCAGATATCAAAACCAAATAGATAGCATGATCACTATGCCCAATTGCACCATGGCTCAACATGCAAGAAGCATAGGAGACTATAAAGGTCTTCCAAATTGTTCTGCCAAAATGAATTTCACTTAGCATAGATAGAACAAATCTCATAAAACACCAACAAAAGAACACATTTGATGTTTGTCAGATACATGGTTGAAAAAGAATTATAACTTCTTTAACAGCGGCACATCAACAAATAAAAAGGTGCTTGTCAGATACACAGAAATTGTTAATTACTAAACTAAAATAAAATCTAAAATCAAAGCTCATTACTCATTTAATTGTTGTTGTATTTCATCTACTGTATATTCAATGCATTAATATCCCTGAATACTTTGCATGATGTTCATATTTCTTATGATCATCATGAGGGGGAGAAAAGCTAGAGTTCAGAGACAACTGTTGAGTAGATTGAAGTCAACTGAAGACAATTGCTACATCATCTCAAGACAATTGATCAAGGAAGAGATTTAAAAGCTATTCATGATCCAAGGGGGAGTGTGCTTACAAGCAAAGAAAAGATCAGAAAAGAAGAGATGTGATAATCAGACTGAGACAATAAAGAAGAAGATTTTATCAGAAGATTCAGAGATCAAAGAAAAGAAGAAGATTCAAGAAAAGAATCAACCTGAACAGAGAACTTTAATTGAAAATTGTTTTCATCTCTAAGGGGAAAATTGTTGGGTACAATTTATAATAGAGTTAAAAACAATTTATATTGTATAAAGTTCAGGGGTTGTTTGTGTAAATACTCAATACTTTGTATTGAGTATATATATAGGAATATAAAATACGGATGAAGTGAGTGGACTGATGAATGCATGTTGAGAGAAGATTGCTTAGCAAGAAACCGTGAACTCAATGTAATATCTTTTCTCTCTTAATACAAGCATTCGGTTTTATGTGTTTTATGATAATTGTTCATATGATTGTTATTTAGTTTGATTGAATTGCATGAATTATGAATTCACAATTGGTATCAAAGCCTAATATGGCTGAAATTGATTGAATTTTGAATCTGAATATTCATTTTTCGAACACTGTTACATCAATAATTTTTTTTCGAAAACAGAAAATTAATTGAGGTTTTTGATTCTGTGGATGAATTGAAGTGATAATTGGATCGAAGGTGACGTTTTTGATTTCGAATCTAATGATATAAGTCTCAAATCAAAACTCCAAACATACAAGATTTAATTTGAATTATTTTGATTTTTTGAAAAGTTTGTGTTCTTGACTGTTTTTGTCAAATTCAAGGATTTTGATCTGAAATTGGTCAATTTGTTTTCACAAAAAGTGTTTGTGTGTGAAAAACACACCTTCGATTGCAATTTGGGGTCAATTCATTCAGTTTTATTGAAAATTTTGAAATCTGGACTTGAAAATTTTCAAAAATGGTAAAACTCGAATTGAATTGAAGTCCAAGTTTTAATCGAGTTGACATCCTTTATCATTCGAGTTTGAGGGTAGTGATGATCGAGTTTGTTTCTTAACAGATCGAGTTTGATATGTGGTTATTTCGAGTTTGATTCATTGTTTATCGAGTTGAATCCTTCTTTGATTCGAGTTGAACATACATTAGTTCGAGTTAAACATTACTTAATTCGAGTTGAACATCATATCATTCGAGTTTGATTGTACATTCATCGAGTTTCATACTTTTTGATTCGAGTTTTAAGCCTTAATCATTCGAGTTTCATGTTTAATAGATCGAGTTGAATACTTAATTGATCGAGTTTCATACCTTCATCAACTGAGTTTCATTGTTATTCAACCGAGTTTTATCATAAGACAGTCGAGTTTCATCTAGACTCATCCGAGTTTCATGTAGTTTCATCCGAGTATCAACCTTCTTCAATTGAGTTTTATTAAGCTTCAATCGAGTTTCTTTATGCTTCATTCGAGATTGATCATTAAGCATTCGAGTTTTGACTATTTGACCTTTACTGCTTAAATTGACCATAACTTTTGACTGGAATATCGTTAGAAGGTCTACCATGCGTCAAATCGAAGCTTGAAAAGAGATCTACATTTCTAGAACGGGCATAGCCGGTTCGGGTAAATTTTCGAGGCCCAATTCCACTCCAGAAAAAGTTACGGGCAATTTTATGCAGAAAAGCTGAAATTTTAACGTCAAAAGTCATTTCAGAGCTGATTTTTCACAAGATATCATTTACAGAAATAGTTTTTCAAAATTTTATCAGAATTCACTCAGTTTTTCCATAAAAGATCTTGGAAGATTCAATTTCAAGCAATTCAAAATGGTATTTGAACAATTTTCAAAGTTTGAGCTGATTGTCAAACTTACTGAATTTGAAAGGATTCGTAATAACAATTATGAGATTCTTGTTCAGTTAAATACTGATAAACATTTGGCATTACATGACGTACAAATACTGAACGAAGAAATTCAGAGATTAAAAGAAAAACAAAACTCCGAGAGTTGTGCTCATCAAGTGAAAATATCTGAATTACTTAAAGAACTTGATGAACTGAAACAAGAGGATTTTCAGACTGCAACTCAACTTAAAATCTTTTGCCTGAAAGATCTGATCTTTACAAGAAAGTTAAAGATCTTGAAGAATTACTTTCCAAGACAAATGATACTGATCAAAATTGCATTTTAAACAAATCTGAAGAATTTTTTGCTCTTGAAAAAGAGTTATCTTTAACTAAAGATTCTCTTGAGAAAGAAAAACATGAGTTCTTACTGAAAGAACAAGATTTTAAAACAAAATCTAAGTTGTTTGAAGATGAAAGAAATGTGTTCTTAATTAAAGAAAAATCTTTTAAAACTGATTTCCAATCATTTGATAATGACAGAAATTCTTATTTGGTCATTATCAAAGGATTAGAAGATCAGATACTTCATCTTACCAAACAAATTAGTGATTCTCCTTCTTCAAAAGAATCACAGGTTGAGATTCCTTCAGCTTGTTTAAAATCCAATGTTGATCACTCTGGTTTGTCTTCTGAAAGTGAAGTGAATCTAACTAACTCTGCTAAGTTTGATTCATCTTCAGATCTGAAACTTAAGTATCTTCTCAAGATACATAAAGGCAAAGACAAAATCATTGAACAACTTCCGGTTAAGAATTACACAGGTGAATCTTCAAAGCCTAATGTTTTTAAAGTTTTTGGAAATACTGGTCCGACTAATCAGAAAACATTTTCAAAGAAAACAACCACGTATTACCAAAAACAGGCCAGAACCGGACAGTTTTTCAGGAAGAAGAGTTCAAAAAATTCTAATCATTCAAAGTCAAGTTTCTTTAGACACTCAGATATTAAATTCTCAAATACTCAAAGAAATTTGTTTTTTGTTTTTGAAAGAGAAGCTGATAATTATAACTTGCAATGGGTACCTAAACCGAAGTACAAGTGGGTACCAAAACCCGTTTTGAAATGGGTACCCAAGAGCGCTAACAAGTATGGATCTAAATCTATTTGGATACCAAATACATCTTAAATTTTGCAGGTTATAGGTTTCTTATCATTTCAGATAAGGACCCGTTCTTCAGTTCAAAAGGTTTCTAGTCATATCAGACTAGAACCCGGACTTCACCTCATCAGGCTTCTAGTTAGTACAAACTAGAACTCGGGCTTCATCTCACAAAGGTTCCTGTTCAAATCAGTTCAGGACCCGTTCTTCATTTCAAAAGGCTCTTGATTACTTCAGGTCAAGACCCGTGCTTCAACTTTTCTGGAATTCCTGCACTGCATTCAACTCTGAATTGACAAAGAGGGAGTTTTATTTTTATAATTTTTTGCTCCTGATTTCATTTATATGAGTTGACTAACTGTGTGTCCTTATTTCCAGGGGGAGTTTCAAACATTCTTTGACTATGACATTATTCAAAAAAAAATGTGTGTGATTTTCATGAAAATATTTGATGCACACATAAAATTTTGTTTTTGAACTGAAAAGAAAACTTTTCTTCTGATTCTCTGAATTTCTCATTGAGATTAATTGATCTAATTTCTTTGATGTTCATAATCTCATTTCTTCTGAGATTCTCTTTGTTACAATGCTTCCATTTTATACTGGATTCTCCTGTTATTTCCCAAGTGCTAATTCTTTCAAGAAAATCTGATTCATTTCTCAAATTCATTCTGGATTTCATCTCCCAATTCATTTGAGCTGTAAATTCTAATCAGTCTTTGTATGCTATCCCATGAGCTGAAATATTTAAGATTATTTCTGCTTACTTCGATTATGCACCTAACTATGTGATAGGCATAAATATCGCTTCTACAGTCTAACAAGAACCGGAAGACCTACCCAAGAAGTAAACCATCTATAGTTTGTGTGGGTAAGGGTTCTTTAGGTCTATTAGTTGAGAAGTGTCAGTTATCAAGGGATACTGACAGGGTCGAGCAGAGGTAAAATGTTAATAAGAGGGATACATTGACAGGAGATGGTGATGCATCTGATCATGCTTTCCTTACAAAGCTGATTGAATTTAAAGAAAAAGTGAGCTGGAGGGAGCTTAGTTGAAAAATGTTGAGTGCTGAGAGTTGAGAAAGGATTAAAAGAAAGAAAATCCTACCTAAACTGTGTTGGCTGGGTAATCCACATAATCTATCAAGCCCTAGGCGACTTGATATTGAAAAATACGTCATGGACCTAGTGACGCATGCACTTAACCCCACCAACTACTCAGTTATCTCTCAAAAGATTTCTGTTTCAATAATCACGGAGATATTACACATTTCTATCGATATGTCATTTGGATATTATTGATATTGAAACAAGGAAGACATTTGCTCTGGTCTCCGACTTCGTTTGATGCACAGTGTGTCTAGAGCTGATTATATACACTTTTAGGACACATCGAGTCTAACAGTCTGCGTGACTATAAACTGCTAGTCCAAAGTGACTAAGCCGGAACAAATATGAGTGATTCTTTCATGATAAAGGATTTCACGATGACTATTTGGAAATCCTACCAGTGTTAACATCATGCCAGCGCTGAAAGTAGGTCACATAGATTATGTCTTGTGCAAACAGGAATCCTATGTGGACCTGGACTCGTTATTTCACAAATGATTATGTTTCATTTTCCTCAAGTCAAGTTGAAAAGCTTCGACTTTGTTTTGTAAAGAAAATGTATCAGTTTGAGGGGGAGTGAGATAAATCTGTTTAGTATAGGGGAGGGATATTAGTTTGAGGGGGAGAAAATCAATTTGTAATAATTTCTGAGTTGTAATTGTTGTTGTGTTTCATCTACTGTATATTCAATGTATTAATATCCGTGAATACTTTGCATGATGTTCATATTTCTTATGATCATCATGAGGGGAAGAAAAGCTAGAGTTCAGAGACAACTGTTGAGTAGATTGAAGTCAATTGAAGACAATTGCTACAACATCTCAAGACAATTGATCTAGGAAGAGATTTAAAAGCTATTCATGATCCAAGGGGGAGTGTGCTTACAAGCAAAGAAAAGATCAGAAAAGAAGAGATGTGATAATCAGACTGAGACAATAAAGAAGAAGATTTTATCAGAAGATTCAGAGATCAAAGAAAAGAAGAAGATTCAAGAAAAGAATCAACCTGAACAAAGAACTTCAATTGAAAATTGTTTTCATCTCTAAGGTGGAGATTGTTGGGTACAATTTATAATAGAGTTAAAAACAAATTATATTGTATAAAGTTCAGGGGTTGTTTGTGTAAATACTCAATACTTTGTATTGAGTATATATATAGGAATATAGAATACGAATGAAGTGAGTGGACTGATGAATGCATGTTGAGACAAGATTGCTTAGCAAGAAACCGTGAACTCAATGTAATATCTTTTCTCTCTTAATACAAGCATTCGGTTTTATGTGTTTTATGATAATTGTTCATGTGATTGTTATTTAGTTTGATTGAATTGCATGAATTATGAATTCACAAAAACAAAAAAAGAAACTACTTTAAAACCCAGATGTTGGCGTTAATATACTAAAGGTTGCAAACTTTATGCACAAATTATCCGAATTTTTTATATGTAGAGCAGAAACATTACTGAATATGTTGTATGAATGAGTAAGCTAAATGGCACAATAGAAGCTCATTGATAAAATTAAATTGATGAGATAGAATATAATATATATTGGTTGTATATAACATATCATAACTTATAGGTTATTTAAGAACAATTATATCGAGAAAATCTAAATACAAAATAATGCAACATAACAGTTTAATCCAATCAAACTTTAATCCAGCATTTCAATCCAATCAAACAAGAAAAATATAGCAACTAAAATGTGTTTTTCGATTTTGACAGCTATGGTGTGTTATAGCTTGCAATGAGGGATGAAATAAAGGCTATGGTGTGTTACGAATCTTCCTCTATGATTATTTCAGGTGATGCTTTTTCAGAAACAAAAGATAGCACAAGACAATATGCCTATCGGTATTACACAAAAATTAAATAAAAAGCTTTCATCAATAAGAGAAGTCAAAGCAACAACTAAAACTTAATTTAATTACCTGAAAATGGAGATGATTAACGGTGGTAAAGGCACCTAAACTATTATAACCCACTCTAAAAAGGGATCTACAGTCTCTTTTGCAAAAAGATGGGCGAGCAAAAAGGTAACAACCTGAAATACGTATAGCATTAATTATCAAGTCTAACATTAAATTAAAATGTTAAATGTAAGTTTAATTACATTATTAGCTGTGCAATTCTAGAACTTTTTGTACCTTTAAGAAGCTACTCTGATCGACTGCCTCAAAATCATCACGGATGTACAGAAGGGCTCCAGATTTCACTCCTGAAAAATGTTCTAATCTCAAAAGAAATACAAGATTCATACACATTATTGGTTGATAAATGCTTACACAGTCGTTTCGCATTCCTTCCTGTAGCAGTTTCTTGAATCAAAAAATGAAGAAGCAATACATCAATCGGTCGGTCGAAGATGGAGAGCAATAGATCAATGCTTTAAAGACTTGTACAGGTCGAAGATGGAGAGAAAAATCAGAAAATAGATTGATGCTTTAAAAACTTGTACAGGTCGAAGATGGGGAGAAAAATCAGGAAATAGATCGATGCTTTAAAAACTTGTACAGGTCGATCCTTAAAAATCAGAAAATGAAGAAGCAGAGATTGATCGGTCGAAGATGGAGACTGGAGAGCAACAGGGCGATGCTTTAGCAGAGCGAAACTGATGGAATAGGTTTGCATGAGAGGGACAGGCAGGAGAAACGAAGAGGCCTTCGGCCCTTCCCGATGTTATCAAATTGCAAAGGTTCATACGAAGAGGGTGACGAAGAGAGCTTCCTCTTGTTATCAGATTTCAAAGGAAGAAAAATTCATACGAAGAGGTTGTTTAATTTTATATGCCTTAAGTCTTGTACGTAGTGCTTTCTTGATTGTAAGTGTTTTAAAATTCAAGATTCTGCCTTAAAAGCTTGTACCATATGCATTATAAATAGTACAAATGTAAATGCTTTATTAGTAGTAGAGAAATTCAAAATAAATTCTACAAAAAGAAGGAAATGAATATGATCTGATCAAGTCAGAAGAACATAAGAATCGAGTTGTTTACTTGTGCTGAGATCCTTCTACCACCAGATGGTGCTTTAGAGAAATCGAAAAGGTGCTTTGAGTAATGGAATTGACGGTTTGGGGGAAACAAAAAATTAAATGCAAATATGTTCTCAAGGTTTCCAAAGCTAACATTGATTTTGAGTAGTAGTAGTTTATTTGACCTCAAAGCAGTCAGAAGAAAAAAGATTTCCTAACCCATACCCTCTTGCAAGATCGAGCGCCATTTGGACTACTACTTTAAAAGCAAGCTTCTTTCTCCGGGTTTTTTTTATGAGATAAGACTTCAAAGCACCCCCAACAAGAAACTCTACGACAACACAACAGATGTTACTTGGCATCCCAATTTGACCATTTTCGGTTTGTACTTGAAGCTCTGATGAACCCATCGTTGCCCCGATAAAGTGCTGATAAGAACCGAATCCAACCCAAGGGTTAGAACCCGAGAAGTGCCTGAATTCGAGAACAGGTAATCTCCACAAAAGCCAAAGACTTGTTTAATTAATTGCATAAGAAAAAACAAGAGGCAATGGAGCACCATATTTATAGTGTCCTGCTAACAAGGAAACCTAAACCAAAAAGGAAACCTAAAACAGATAAATATTCTGCCAATAAAAGAAATAGCAAAAAATACTTATAATAAGTGATTATATTTATTCTCCTCCTTGTTGCCTTAATTGTCTCCTCTGGTAAACCCGACCATATCTTCCAGGCATATCATTACTCCCCTGCCAAACTACCACCTTGTCCTCAAGGTGGAAATCAGGGAACTGGTGGTTGATAGCTTCGAACGGTTCCCAAGTCGCCTCGTACTCAGGCAAATCTTTCCAACGTATCAAAACTTCCTATCCCCCAGTCCCGTCACGAACTCCTTCCACCCGATCCGGCTGTAGTAAAACTTCCATCTCAATAGTCAGAGTTGCCGGTAGCTGGGGAGACGCCACTCTGTTGCCTATGGCCCTCCGTAATTGAGACACATGTAACACGTCATGGATTCGGGCGGATGCTGGTAACTTCAAACGGTATGCAACCTTACCAATTTTTTCCAGAACCTCAAAAGGGCCAAAATAACGTGGGGCCAACTTTTCATTTCGGCGTCGAGCTACTGAACGCTGGCGGTACGGTTTTAGCTCCAAATAAGCCCAATCCCCTATTGCAAATTGAACATCACACCTATGCTCATCAGCCCGTGTCTTCATTAGTTGCTGTGCCCGAAACAAATAACCTCGCAACTCTTTCAAGACTAGATCACGTTCTAGTAAATATTGGTCAACCGTACTAACTAGAGTTGGCACACTTCCGTAATGCAACAGATGGGGTGGGTCTCGTCCATATAACACGCGGAAAGGAGTTGTTTTGGTGGACGTATGGAAACACGTATTGTACCAATACTCAGCCCAGGGAAGCCACATGACCCATTTTTTTGGTGCATCTACAACAAAACAACGTAAGTAAGTTTCAACACAGCGGTTGACCACCTCCGTCTGTCCATCCGTCTGCGGGTGGTACGCTGTACTCCTCTTGAGTGTAGTGCCCAACAATCTAAATAGTTCCTTCCAGAAATTACTCAAGAATACCTTGTCGTGGTCTGAAACAATCGACCCAGGAACACTGTGCAACCTCACCACCTCTTTGATGAAAATTGTTGCCACCATCGGTGCCGTGTATGGGTGTTTTAGGGGAATAAGATGTGCATATTTGCTGAGCCTATCCACCACGACAAAGATGACTGTGAATCCCTCTGAGCGGGGCAACCCATCGATAAAATCCATAGTTAATTCTGACCATACTGTTGTGGGCAAGGCCAACGGCTGTAGTAACCCACTAGGCGCCATAGTGGAGTATTTTTGTCGCTGGCAGATTCGGCTACAAACTTGGCGACGTCCCCTTTCATGCCCGCCCAATACACCTCCCGAGCCATCCTTTGATATGTCTTTTGTACACCGGAGTGACCGCCGACCACGCTGCTATGGAACTCGCGACACAATACTGGAATCCATTCCGAACCTTTTGGTAACACTAGTCGACCTTTAAACAGGAGGTTCCCACCTTCAACAGTATACCCTTCCGGAATCGACTCACCCGCTGCCCTTTTACGTTTCAAACTTTGAATTTCCGCATTGTCCTCTAGATCTTTCTTTAACCCAGTCCAGTCAACTTTCCACGAAACGTTTAACGTGGTTAGTTCTGCCTCAGTTGGCTTGCGTGAAAGAGCATCTGCAGCACTATTTTCCTTGCCAGGGTGGTACACGATGTCAAAATTGTACCCAAGGAGTTTTATCAACCACTTCTGATGTTCTTCGGTAACTGTGCGCTGTTCGAGAAGGTATTTAAGGCTGCGTTGGTCAGTTTTTACTAAAAAATTATGACCCAGTAAGTACGGTCTCCATTTCTGAATTGCCATTACGATCGCCATCAATTCCCTCTCATAAACTGACTTCAGACGCGCGCGGGTCCCCAAGACTTGGCTGAAGAATGCCAACGGTCGGCCCTCCTGCATCAACACAGCACCCAACCCATAACCCGATGCATCCGTTTCGACAACGAATTCTTTGTTAAAATCGGGTAAAGCCAGCACCGACACTTGGGTCATAGCTGCTTGGAGTTGGTGGAATGCCTTTGTCGCTTCATCATTCCAATGGAAGTTATCTTTTTTAAGTTGATCGATGAGGGGCCATGCAATCTTGCCATAATCTTTCACAAACTTGCGGTAATATCCCGTCAAGCCGAGAAACCCACGAAGTTCCCGAAGCGTTTTTGGGATCGGCCATTGCAGCATTGCTTCGATTTTAGACGGGTCTGCCGACACCCCTTCTTTGGAGATGACATGTCCTAAATACTCCACCTGTTGTTGCCAAAAAGTGCATTTTTTTCGGTTTGCATATAACTGATTTTCTTGTAGCACACTCAAGGCTGTTTCAAGATGTTCTAAATTCTCATCTTCGGTTTTGCTATATATAAGAATATCATCAAAAAAACACCAGTATAAAGCGCCTTAAATAAGGTTTGGAAAGTGGCTGGTGCATTGGTTAATCCGAATGGCATAACCCGGAATTCATAGTGACCCTCATGTGTTCGGAAGGCTGTTTTAGGAATGTCGCTAGTTTTCATTCTAATTTGGTGGTAACCAGTTTTAAGATCGAGTTTAGAAAATACCGTAGCTCCATGTAGTTCATCTAAAAGTTTGTCTATGACTGGTATGGGAAACTTATCGAGAATCGTGGCTTTGTTGAGGACCCGATAGTCCACACAGAATCTCCAACTCCCGTCTTTCTTTTTGACTAAGAGAACCGAACTTGAGAATGGGCTGGTACTTGGTTGAATCACACCTGCATCCAGCATTTCTCTCACCACTTTTTCCATTTCATCTTTCTGGACACGCGGATAACGGTAGGGTCGGACGCTGATAGGAGCAGTATCATCCCGGAGGGTTATAGTTTGCTCATGGCTGCGTGGTGGGGGTATCTCTTTTGGAAACTCAAAAACATCGCTGAAAGTGTTAAGTAGGGACTCAACACGCATGGGCCTTGGAGTAGATGAAGTTGCTTTATTTTCTTGAATGCTCAATTGTAACAAAAAACCTGTTACCTCCTGTTGTAATAGCTTGTGAAGAGTTTTGCATGACGCCTCTGTTCTGGATAGGCCGGGATCACCTACTATAGAAACTCGCCTTTCTCCGTCCCAAAACTGCATCCTAAGTTCCCGCCAATTAACTGTCATGTCGCCCAGTTTTGCAACCACGCGATTCCCAGAATTAAATCGGAACTACCCATGTCGAGTGGAAAGAAATCCTCCTCTATCTGCAGCTTAGGTAAATTTAAAACCACCTTGTGACCAATTCCTTGACTTCGGTCAACCATGTCGTTCCCCAGTCGTACCTTAACAGAACCTGTTTTTGAGATTTTCATACCTAATTTTTCTACTACGTGATTGGAGATGAAGTTATGAGTGGCCCCACTATCAATCAACACCGCCACATGTGTTCCTCCTATATCCCCATTTACTTTCATGGTGTGGGGCGGGGTTAAGCCGCTAACCGAATTAAGCGACGTCACCCTTAGTGTCCCCCTCGTCAACGATCATTACCTGCAACGTTTTCCTCGGGCATCGATGTCCTGGTGCGAATTTCCCGTCGCACCTAAAGCAAAGACCCTTTGCGCGCTTATCCGCAAACTTCGCCTCTGTCATCCTTTTAAATTATCCAGTGTTACTCGTGGTACCATCCTTCTGACCGGTTGTCACTACCGGTGTTACTGTGTTGCTTGTTTGAATTGATTGAAGCCTCCAGTACGTGCCTTAGGGGTCACATTGCCTTTATTCTCATCGATCATTACAGCCGCCCTCATTGCCCTGGCGAGGCTCTCGGGTTCCATCACTCTCACCGTAGAATTTAAGTCTGGTTTCAATCCCTTGATAAACGTGCCCTCTAATACCTGCTCCGGAATATCAAAGATCTGGCCGGTGAGCTTTTCAAACTCGCTCACGTAGTCCCGAGCCGTACCCACCTGATGAATCGCCAGTTGCTCATAAATACTCCCCTCATAAGAGGGCTGAAAACGAACCAAAAGCTTTTGTTTTAACTTTTCCCATGAACGACAAGGTGACCTTGTCTCCACCCAACGGTACCATGTGAGTGCTGGCCCGTCCATGCACAGGGCAGCCGCCCTCAACCGGTCCTTCCCTCGGATTCCTTGCACCTCAAAGTATCGTTCAATACGATAAATCCACCCATACGCATCGTCCCCCTCAAAGATCGGCATCTTGATCTTGCGACAATCACGCAATGGGTCCCTGTGTTTTACCCCCGAGTTGTTCTTCTTAGACTCCCCCAACTCCTCGTCATTTTCAACCGAAGAGTGAATCAGTCGTCACTTCATTCATCTTATTTTTCTTTCTTCTTGGGTCATCTTTCAAATCGCTAATTGCTTTCAGAACCTCCTTGAATTGTGTAGCAATTTCGATACGGCTGGCCGCATCCTCCTCCCGCATCTTAGCTACTTCGGTCTCAAGGAGGCCGATCCGATCAGTACTGTTAAGTTTTGGCTCTGATACCAATTGATAAGAACCGAATCCAACCCAAGGGTTAGAACCCGAGAAGTGCCTGAATTTGAGAACAGGTAATCTCCACAAAAGCCAAAGACTTGTTTAATTAATTGCATAAGAAAAAACAAGAGGCAATGGAGCACCATATTTATAGTGTCCTGCTAACAAGGAAACCTAAACCAAAAAGGAAACCTAAAACAAATAAATATTCTGCCAATAAAAGAAATAGCAAAAAATACTTAAAATAAGTGATTATATTTTATTCTCCTCCTTGTTGCCTTAATTGTCTCCTCTGGTAAACCCGACCATATCTTTCAGGCATATCAACTGCATTATAATATCATTAGGTATAATCGTTAGCATCAAACCATCATCAACCATGTAACCATATAGAATCATGCAAGTATAAACTACATCTAATGCTAGTTGGATCAACATAATTAATTATCTTTCCTTCACCATTTTTTGTGTTCTCTCATTGATATAAGTATTCCTTTGATACCTTCTAATTGAAGAATGTGTAGTTTGTGACTGTTGTTTTTCATTTAAGTAAACTTACATAGTGAGAAATGTACGGAAGAGCAAAGCTTGAAATACACAAAGATTTGAAAGCACAAAACCCATGACCTAAGCCGACCAAACTTGTAGATGAACATGACATGACAACAAAATCACTTTATGTTTGGTTTTTCGCTGAAGCGCATGAAATGGATTACCTTAGTGACATTATATTTGATGTCAAAAGCTTATAGATATGAAAACCTTAGTGACATTCGGATGATCAAGCTTATGCATATTTAATCAAAAAAATAATGAATTGTGACAGAACATGCTCAAACATGTTTAGGGTAGGTTGAAACAAAAAACATAATATTTCCAAACAACAACAACAATTATCACTAGTACAAAATATGTCTTCCGTCACGTTAAAAAAACCGTGGCCATAGACCTTTGGCCACAGTTTTATTTTTCATTGAAATCATTACCAAAGGTCGCATCACTTTTGGTACCTTATGGCTACATTTAATATTCGTGACTAAATCACATGTAAAACCGTGGCCATAGCATAAAACCGTGGCTATATGGTAACAATTTCTATATAGTTGTGGTCTATATTTTTTAGTAACCGTGACCATAAAATACTTTTAGTCACAATTTATTTTAACACCATGACAGTTGGATACATTCAGACACACATAAACAATTAATCAGTGGCGTTAACATTCTTACAGACACATATAAACAAATAAACCGTGGCCACCTGGTATATTTAAAGACGCACAAATATTTAATCATGACCATTGGATAAATTTATACACACATAATCAGTTAAACTATAACTATTTGAGACATTTAAACACACCACATGAATGAAACCGTGACAATTGGTAATATTTTAACGCACATAAAGTATTAAGTGGTGTGACTATTGTTACATTTAGACAGACATAAACAATTAAACCGTGACCGTAGGGTACACTTAGACACACATAATTTATCAAAATGTGACGATTGGTTGCAATTGGACATACATAAAGTATTAAACGTGACAATTGATACATTGTGACACACAAAAATAATTACACCGTGACCATACCATTATTTTAGTCACATAATAATTCGTTTATTTATGACAATTGCTTACTTTTAGACACATATAATAAACAATACCGTGACCATAAAGTATTTATAGTTACTTATTTATTCCTAATCGTGGCAATTGGTAACTTTTAGACTAATGCAACAATATAATCTGTGAACATTAAATACTTTTTTCAACGGCAAACTATTCTACTCCTACTCCTACTTCTAAACTACTCATTTACCACAAGACTTACTTTCACCACCTAAATATCAACTTGTCTCCGACGGGAGTCGAACCCGTGACCTCTCACTTGCATCTCCACCCTCTTACCGCCAGGCCAAAGGCCCTTTGGTGACCATCAAATACTTGTTGTCACATTATATTTCTTTTAAAATCACTATTGTTCCTTTTAGACACGTGTAAAAAATTAAACCGTGACAATAAGTTACTTACAGCCACATGTGTTTTCTTTTATCGTAATTGTTGTTTACTTTTAGACACACATAACATTTATAATAGTGACCGTAAAATAATTATAGTATCATGTTGTTTCGTAAACGGTGATCGTTGATTCCTTTTAGTCATACAAAATAAAATAAAGTGTGACCATTAAATACATATACTCACATTCTTTTCCTTTAATTATTACAATTAATTACTTTTAGCCACATATATTAAAATAAAACGTAACCATAAACTACTTGTAGTCATGGTTTGTTTTCTTTTATCGTGATTAATATTTAGTTTTTGACACATATAAGACATTTAATCATGACCATAAAGTATTTATACTGACACATTGTTTTTTATACTGTGACAACTGATAACTGTAACCATACAAAACAAACTAAATTATGACCATAAAAAACTTATAGCTACACTTTGCCTCTTTTATTATGACAATTAATTACTTTTAGTCACATAAAATAAAATAAGACATGACCATAAACTTCTTGTAGTCATGGTTGTTTTCTTTTAATCATAATTAATGTTTACTTTTTGACACATATAAGACATTTAACCATGACCACAAAAATACTAATAGTGATAAGTTTTTTCTTAAACTGTGACAATTAATAACTTTTAACCACACAAAACTAACTAAATCGTGACCATAAAGTAGTTATAGCCACATTTGGCTGCTTTTATTATGACAATTAATAACATTTAGCAACTGATAAAAAAATAAGTCGTGACCATAAACTACTTGTAGTCACAATATTTTTTCTTTTATCATGGTTACTGTTTAGTTTTTGACACACATAACACAATTAACCATGACCACAAAATACTCATATTAACAAGCTTTTTTAAACTATGACAATTGATAACCTTTAACCACACAAAACAAAATAAATTGTGACCATAAAATACTTATAAATAAATTTTTGTTCTTTTATCATGCTTAATGTTTAGTTTAAGACACAATAATATATTAAACTGTGACGATAAAATACTTATAGGGACATTTTTTTTCACTTAAACCATGGCCACCGATTACTTTTAGTCACACAAACCAATTCTTCGTGTGACCATAAAGTACTTATAGTCACTGTTTTTTTCTTTTATCATGAAAACTATTAGTTTTACACACTAATAAGAAATAAACTAAACCATGATCATTAGAAAAATATAGTCACAACATTTTTTTGTCATGACTATTGTTTATTTTTAGTTACATAAAAACAATAAATCGTCACCTTTAAATATTAATAGTCACAAATTTGCTTAATCCGTGACAAAAATAACCCCTTATATTGATTTTTTTTAATGTGAGCTTGATAGCTTTTAGTCACAAAACAAACTAAATCGTGACTTGAATGTACTTATAATCATATCTTTTTCATTTTACTATTACTATTGTTTACATTTAGACACACATAAAAACTTAATCTGTCACCTTTAAATATTAATAGTCACATGCTTGTGTGTCTTAAACTGTGACCGAAACATAATTATGGTGATATGTTTTTTTTTCTTAAACCGTGATCATTAATTACTTTTATATACATAAAAGAAATTAAATCGTGACAAAAAAAATACTTAGTCACATTTTTATCTTTCATCATGAATATAAAATACTTTTACACACACATAAGAAACTAAACCGTGACTATAAAATACTTATAGTCACAATAATTTTCTTATTTCATGACAATTGTTTACTTTTGGACACACTTAATGAACTCAATCATGACCATTAAACACTTATAGTCACAATGTTTTTCTTTTACCATACGTGGCTAATGAACTCCACCCTTTGGTCACACAAAGCGATTTCGTGACCATATAAGTTAGCCTTCTATCACAGTTTATTCATGTGACTAATTCCACCATATAATTTAGACTCATACAATTAGACTTCAGGGTGTCCCTTTGGTCACCGAAAGAGATTTCCGTGACCATATACATATTTATCGTCACAGTTAATAACCATCACAAGATTATTATAGACATCAAACCAATAACTGTGACAAACGATGACATTTGGTAACAATGTGGCAACCGTGACAAGTCTTTGTCACGATCCTTAACCGTGGCTTAAGGTTTGAATGTGATTTGCAATGGTCACAGTTATTGAGATAAACTGTGGCTATCATAATAATACAAGATCATATATGAGCCTTTAGTCACGTTAATAACAAAAACTGTGGCTAGGCAATTTGGACAAAACCGTGACCATAGGTCATTTTTGTACTAGTGTATGCTTAGTATTTAGTAATTTTGGTTCATTAAAATACAAGTTAGCTCACAAGGACAAAATTATAAAGAAGCCCAACCATTAAGAAACAGGGCGTGAAATTATTTTCATAGGATGAAACGACTCGGTTCACTTGAAAAATCAGGAGATGTGGTAAGATGTTAGTATGAACATGAGGCATATGGTCTAAGACCTATAACAATTGTCTAGGATAATAAAGCAGAAAGTGTGAACTATTCTGCAAGTGTCGAGTTGAAAATAAGATGATAAGTAATATACTAAAGGATTAGAAATAAAAAAAAAAACATACACATAGATCAAATATGCAAGAGTAAAACGGACACATATATTGAACCAAATCCAAAGCAAACAGTAAAATCAACATGAGTAGTGGTTTGGTAAGACCCATACAAAGCTTCCAAACATGACCACTCAAACACCCAAAGATTAGAAACAGAACAAACACATAGATCAAATTTGCATTGAGCATGAATATTAGTTCCAATCAAGAGCCAATAATAATGTTTATGATGCCAAACAACTCATAACATAATTACAAAAAGTCCAAATCCATGCAAATTAGTAACTTAGTTACATATTTTGGTTCAAACATTTCATCAAACACTTGATGCGCATAATATATTTCAACAATAGGATTCTCATAAGGACAATCCATGTTTACAACTAAGATTGTGATAAACATAATTTCGTGTTATATAACAGAGTAAAAGCATAAAAGAAAGTGTACTAACAAAAAAAGAAGAAGCTGATTATTACCAAAATTAAACATTTCATGAAGTCAGAACACCTGTAAGCACATCACATAGTTCATAAAACTGAGTTTAAGATACATCTTTAAAAGAACTCACTAATAAAGTGGTACCAGTACTCGAATGCAAATGCTAATTCTGTTGCAAACACGCAAGAATGTGATGCATCAAACAATATTATCAACAAACACGATAGAAAAAAACAATCGTACATGGTATTTTGTAGAAGCATTTGTCCAATTTAATCATTAAATTCTAAAAAATAAAATGAAAAACAAAAATCTAGAGCACAACATATGCATGGAGAGGGGATGCAAACTATTGTTTAAATCCATGGCATATAGCCTTAGTCCATGGCCTAACCTTTTAGGCCTTTGGTTTGCAACCAATACACCAAAGCTAGTGATATCTTACCATTCATAAAATTGCCATGAAGAGGAACCAAACAAATTCATAAAGAAAGAATCATTAATCATACATGTAAAATTGCCAATGATCAATCTAATAGTATAGTAATAGATAATAGATAATAGATATCTATTAAATAGAAAAATGATTGGCGAGCGCACCTGCTGCTGCTACTTTCTCACAAAGCTCCTTCAATGACTAATGGTACTGAATCAGGGTTTTTTCCGGTCATCTTCTGCAAAAACGTGATGACGGCGGCATCCTTTGCTGCCGCAATCGATCTCTCGTTAAGTAACCGATCATGTTCTTGATTCATCTTCGCAATCTCTTGCGCTCTCCAAGCCTCCTCCCTCGCCACTCGATGTCTCTCCCGTTTCTCCAGCGTCTCCAGAAACTTCATTTGCAGTTTCTTTTGTTGCACCGGAAGTAAGAGCATAAGACTTGGGATGGTAATGAAGGGTTTCCATTGCAGAAGCAAAGGAGGAGAAGAACGTGGGGAGGGGAGCATGTGTCGTCTTTTAATTGGATTTATACTGAATTTTCAACGATAACCGTGACGTTAAAAAAACTGTTTTAGCTGCTTTATTATATAGTAATAGAAGTAATAGATAAAACAAAATAATTTTGTCGCATGTCATTCTCTCTTGACATTTCAATTTTATTTTCCCGCCTATTTTATTACCATAATTCTATTGTAATGTTAAGGAAAGTTAATAACTCTAATTAATTTTTATAAACTATTTAGGATATTTTATTTTCATATTAATTAAAACATTTAATAAATCTACATATATAGTCAAAAGTCTATGGTTTAATTTTCTATTTCAGTCAGAAAAATTTTATTTCTTTGTATATTATGTATTTTAATTTTATTGTTTATATCGTTTTAGATAATTTATTTATTGAGTTTTAATATAAGCATTTAATTATTAAAAATTTATAATTATAATATACTAATTTAAAAAAATATTATTTTATAAATATATCTCATGTAATACATGGACAAATAACTAGTTTAAAAATAAAAGAGAAAAAAAGTCGTTGGTTGATTTCATTTGGTGTGTATATATATATATATATATATATATATATATATATATATATATATATATATATATATATATATATATATATATATATATATATATATATATATATATATATATATATATATGTATATATATATATATAGATTGAGGTTCGATTGAGAACTTTTGTGCATCGAGGCACCATTGAGAACTTTTGTGCATCGGACTATCTACCAAGGGTGCACAAAGGGCATTTAGGGGATATTAAATGTATGAAAATTATTTTTGAATTTAAATATTTTTAAGATAATTAATAGCTAAATTTGGTATGAAAATCACCATTAACTTCTTTCCTAAAATCACTCCCTCTTTCTCTCTATCTCTCTCTCTCTCCTCTCTCTTAGCCCCCTCTTGATTTTGGAAGAGATGAACGATATGCATGATTTATGTTTGTATGAACGATTCATACATTTTGATGTATTTTGATTTTGGAAGAGATGAACGATATGCATGATCTATTTTTGGAAGAGATGAACGATATGCATGAAAGATGAACGATATGCATGCATTTTGATGTATTTTGAATTTGTTAATTTTGGAAGTGTAATAATTAAATAAGGATTGCAAAATTCCTGTTTTACCCCTCCGCGAATTTCATTATGTGCACTTGATGCATAAAACTTTCTATTTAATTACCCTTTTGCCATTTGATCTAACCCACACATTATTTTCATCCAAGGCCCAATGAAGGTTCTTTTGTGCCTCGATGCACAAAAGTTCTCAATGGAACCTATCTCTCTCTCTCTATATATATATATATATATATATATATATATATATATATATAGAATATGGTTCGTGTGAGTACCTAAAAAATGCAGAGTACCGTGAGTACCTGTGAACACACGGGTTTCAGATGTGAACTTGCTCTGGAAAAAAGTTTTTTTTTTTGAATTTTTTTCATATTCATTTAGATACATATAATATAAGACTATACGTAAAAAATTATATACATTTACACTTTCTATCATCTTAAAAGTCATGTGAACGTGAAAAAAATCATGTGAACATGCTTAGTTGTGAACACACGTTCACAACAGTACACTTCATGTGAACACACACGTTTCACATAGTTCTAGTGTGTGTTTAGGTGTGATTTTTTGCAAGTAGTCTTGTATTATTAATTTAAACATGATTATGAAAAAAAAATTTCAAAAAAATGATTTTAAGCGAGGTACCTCCGGTATTCCGCAAAACTAGTGGTACTCATTTGAACCCAAATCTATATATATATATATATATATATATATATATATATATATATATATATATATATATATAGTTATCTTAAATAAAATACATTTTATATTTTTATTGAGTCATTATTTATTTTGAAAATAAAAATTATACGATTGCAGTTCAACTGGTTATTACATTCAACTAGTTGTTAATGCTCATGAAACAATATCCTGAAAACCCCCCACTCTCTTCTATGGTTTGATAAGTCCCCCACAAATGTCCACGATGTTCGGCTTATCAATGGCTTCTTCTACAATCCCTTGTTGTTCACCTGCTTCTTCTTCATTCCCGTCGTTCCGGCAAACCACGGTTAGGACCCACTGTTCACTACTTTCTAGAAACAGTAACCAAACTCCGTTTCCTCGGTTAAACCCTAAAGATCCATTTATTTCCAAGCTAGCATCAGTGGCTGCTACTTCACCGGAGAAGCTTCTCAATCGACGCGTTGACTCGGATACGCCACCGTACTTGGACCTCTTTGAGTGTCCGACGCTCATGGCCACTCCTGCCACAGTACATAAACTATTTTTCTTATTAAAGTTTGTGGTTTCGTTTAGCCTTAGAGTAGTTATAGCCTTTTTCATCGCCTGTTATTGAATAACTATTAATAATTTATCTTCTATCTGATTCTGGATACTTGGTATTGATAAGGCCCAAAAGCTATATTCAATTTAATCACTAAATTTCACATAAAGAACAGTTTGGTGATTACTCCCCAAGAGGGCAACTCTCTCTGATTAATTATTCATTCAAATGATAAAAATTGTAGGGTTTTTCTGCTTAGAGGTACTACCATCACACAAGCAAATAGCAATATGACCGACTTATTGGTTCTTACCACTAAATAATAGGGGTGGCAATTTTGGGTCATTCAAGCAAATGGGTCAACGACCAAAAGATAAAAAATCAACATAATGTTGAAAGAATTTTCAAAAAACAATTTTATTAATATATCATTTTCTAGAATTTCAAGATCTAAAATAAATTATATTCTAGCTTAGTTTTTTCACCACGTGTCGTTTGACCATCCTACCCGTTTGGCCCATTGGGTCGAAATTACTACCCCTACTAAATAATAGAAGTAAAAATGAAATTTTTTTAATGGAAATAACAAATAACACTGTATTAACACTCCGTTTTCCAAATGATCGTTGTCCTCAAGAATTGAAATTGGTCCGGATATCACAGTCAAGGGTTGGTATTCCTCGAAATTCTGAAGACCATCTTCAAATATTCATAAACCTTCGACATAAACTTCCTGAATTAGTCCAATGGCATAAGCAAGGGCCCAAATAACAAGCATTATGTCATGTACCATGGTGCGCAACAAGAAGCTAACACCTGCAAGACATTAGTAGGAAAAGCTTGCGAATCTCCTTGTTTTTCATGATCATCTGATGACAACATCTGAAGCTGTTTGGTGATGACAATCTGGGCTGGTAGTTATATTTTTTGAGATGTTTCAGCAAGGTTGGAACACATAACAACCTCATTTAAAGTTTCTTATGCATCACAAAATGGTGCTTTATCAGGAAAGGATCTCTAATCCTTAGACCAACAACAATCATCAATACAGAGTCCATATAATTCAACTTTACACCCAATACAAGCATCCATCTAAGTTTTGCCTCCAACGAAAGTATTGTCAAGTATCGACCCAATATAGGCAGCTTTTCCAATATGGTGTAGTCGAGATGTGAAAGGAATTCAACAACTACTTATTTGTAGACAATAACTTACTATTTGTTTATGATAGCCTTAATTACTCTGGACCCTTTTATCTTTTGGTAAATCTTCCTTTAACTAACTGTTAGTTAATAATAACTTAATTGTTTGTATACTGCATCAGTAATCTAACCAGCAATAATTTCTTTTTCAGGTGGAAAGATCCGTCTCATACAATGAACACAGGCCAAGGAGGCCACCTCCAGATCTACCATCATTGCTTCTCCATGGACGAATTGTGTACCTTGGCATGCCGGTACTAGCTTCTGTTTCTTCTATAACGTTATAGTGTTTACAGTTATATACTATACGAAGGGATAGAAGGACTATTAACTGCATTTTGTTTTATTTGTTTAATTCTCTCTTTTGGATGCTTCCTTTTGTATGAGAACCAAAAGTCCTTGACACTTGTTATTGTTGCTTAAGGAACTCATAAGGCTTGCTATTTAACCATGCAGGAGTGGTAATAGGGAAAAATATGGTGGTTTTTTATTATAGCATATCTAAGACTTTTTGTATACTCATATGCAACTAATGAACGACTAAAAATAAACAAATGAGCTACTCTAAACAGAATAGCCGGTCATATGTTAATGTGTTTTTTCTTGTGCTAATGGGAATAATTACACAGTATGCAAACCCTTTTTTGTACAACTAATCAGTTATGCTTTGTATATTTTTATAACAGTTGGTGCCGGCAGTGACAGAGCTTATCATTGCAGAATTGATGTATTTGCAATGGATGGATCCCAAAGAGCCAATATATCTTTATATAAATTCCACCGGAACTACTCGTGATGATGGTGAATCGGTGAGTCTTCTTTTCCAGCTTCTTCTTTTAGGTTGCTTTTGTGGGTGATGGATAACGACCCCTAAGGTCTCCATTTATTGTGTTGTTAATGATGATACTGACAGTTACATGATCTGTTCACTTTGCTTATAATGATCAGGTTGGAATGGAGACTGAGGGTTTCGCAATTTATGATGCTATGATGCAATTGAAAAATGAGGTAGCATGCTTAACAGTTATTTCTAGTGCCCCTTGTAATTTTTTTTTGAAAAGAATGATGAATCTGAATCTCTACCTCCCTCTCTCTCCCTCTGAAATTGTTTGTATACTTTTTGTTTATTGAAAAGCTACCCAAATCTGGTGCCAAACATTCACACTCAAATGTGATGAACTTTGTGCGTGTATATGTATGCATAGTACTGGGATCATGTGAGAATTTTTAACTATTTGATAAATGTGAGATTTTGAGAACTACCTTAACAACAAAATTTCATGCATTTAGAATACGGTATTTATTATATAGATATTTTTTATAAGTTTTGTTTTACATTAGAAGATGATATGAATGTTGAATTTTGGAAATTTTTTTTAAGGTATTAAGGTTCATCAAACCTTCGCGAATAATAAACATCATATCTTATTTTTTATTTTTCAAAATGCGAAATTCACACTATGATTCCATTGTCTTTTGCAAAAATAAATAAAAAAATGTATTTAAAAATGTGAAAATGTATTGTAATGGTTTGAGAAAAATCTTCTTGCATTTCTAATAAAGTTGATCCATAATCACATGAAACCAACCCACACATTGTAAGGGTTGGAGAAATATCTTCTCGTACTTCTCACAAACCTGATCCCTTCTCACATGAACCCAACCATATATGAAGAAGGTAACCTGCATTTGCCAGTTTAGAAATGCTCATTCTAAAATTCTCCAAACTTATTTGTACATATAATAACATTTATAATCGCCCCTCCTAGCAATGTTTGTTCATCTTCTAATTTTATTAAATTAATCTGTAGATACATACCGTTGGAGTTGGAGCTGCCATAGGTCATGCATGTCTCTTACTTGCTGCAGGGACTAAGGGCAAAAGATTTATGATGCCACACGCAAAAGGTATGATATGGTATTTTGTATGTTTCTTGTCCATTATAATTTTTATGCGGCTTTCAACCAATCTGAAGTGTTTGTTTTGTTTTAGCTATGATACAACAACCCCGTGTTCCATCATCTGGATTGATGACAGGCAGTGATGTTCTCATTCGTGCAAAGGAGGTTTGCCTGAATTCTTGAACAATTTTATCACGTTTTGTTTGTAACTTTTGGCATAACAGGATTTTCTGGTATATTATGAGACCTTATTGGGCAGGATGAGTAGTGTATATGAATGAAACAACTTCATATGCGTTGCACAACCCTAATATGGTGCCAATTGGTTTATAGTGAGTCATAACATGTGGTTCCCACACCTCATGAAGCTAAAAATGGTGCATCACACAATTATAGAAAAAAAATATTTCAACCAATACTTCATCCTTCCAATGTGTATACTATGGCTAAGATCATCATCAATATCGTTTCCTATTTTAACATGAGCCTCAAATTTTGCAAGATATTATGTATAGCAGTATAGGTACACCATACCATCCAATCTCCTTGTAAAACACCATCTACTTCGTCTTCACGATGCTTGCATAAAATGCTTATGGTCTCTTTCTGTTTCTTCATAACATTTTTATAATGTGTTAGGAATTTCAGAAACAAGCTATGAACAAATCAAGAACTCACAAAATCAGAAAACCAACAATTCTGAATCAAGAAAGAAATATTCAATTTTACTCTAACAAATTGGGTTGAATGACTACAATTTGAGTTGTTCTTATTAACCCATATGACCTGTTGTAATTTCAGAAACAAGCCATGAACAATTTCAAGAACTCAGAAATTCAGAAAAAATTCAGAAAACCCACAAATTGTGAATCAAGAAAATATTCAAATTTCACTAACAAATTTGGGTTGAATGACTACAATTTGAGTTATTGTCCTCATTAACCCATATGTCCTATTTATACTAATTCTAAAGAAATCTAACAGCTTTCAACCAAAACAGAAAAACAGAAAAACACTCAACTAATTCAAGTCACTATCCTAACAAATCTCCACCTTGACTTGAATTTCAATTACAAAACAAAACAAAAAACAAATCCCAGAAGCTAATTTGTGTTACTCCACCTTCTTGGAAACACACTACCAAAACTTCAAATTCAAATCCAAAATCTTCAATCCAAAAACAACGAAGACTAAAAACCACACATGCGACTCAAACACCAGTGTGCACCAAAAGCAATAAACCGGAGAACAAAAAACCAATCCAAAATCAACTGGTTACCAAACGTCGCAACGAAACAATAGCCCAAAACAAAATATCCAAATGGCCCGCAACAAAGCAAAATCGATGACCCAAAAACTACGCCGGAACCTATCAACCGATCAACAAAATCCGGACCCAAAATCACAACAATCATCGCAACTAAATACTGATGTGTAATTTCTCCCAAATACCCCAAAAACTAACGGGTAACCAAAAACGAATGAGAAACTCCACCAAAACTTGTTACCGGATCAACCAAGATTCAAACACGAAGCCAACAACACTAAGTTTTCAAAAGGCAAACAAACGATCGACAACCGAAGCCCAGATCACGATTTGAACAAACCGGAATGCCATAACCCAAACGTCGATCACTAAACTAATCGATACACTTCCCCGACATGACGAAACAATCCGAAAACCAACCGTCATAAAAAACAAATCAAAAATCAAACGGAACTTGTATCGCAATCTAAATGCCTTCAAAATCGAACAACTCAAAATTCAACTAACACCGACTTCTTAAACTAATGCGAGTCTCGCAAAACGCAGCTTTAATTCCGAAACTAAACCGAACATACGAAGTGAGTCGACACCTTAATTCTTGAATCGTCATTCAAGAAAAAACCCAAAACGACCATTTCGTCTTCAAAACTAATCAAGAAAAACAAAAACCCAAGATAAATACAAATCACCGAAATCCAAACTTGATTCAAGACTAAACCCAAACACCCAAATCAATTTCTTACGACTTGCGAATTCATATTTCAAAATCAGTGACAAACGTTCAAGAATTCGACTTTCTTAAATCCCAAAATTCAACCGAAATTCAATTACCAAACAGAACCTAAACAACAGAGTTACTAACACCTGAAAGAACCCCAAAACAGAATTGACTGCCCCAAAAACTTGAATTGGCAACTTCAACAGCCTGATTCAAGAGCTCCACCTTGAATCTGACTCGAGATTGGCCAAGAAACTCCAAGATTTAACCAAAAACAAACAGAAAACAGAAAGAATCGAACAAGAACTGAACCGAAAAAGATACGAACGAGTGTTTACCAAGATAATTTCTGAATCTTGGATTTCCAGAATACACAGCGATTACAAATTTCCAGGATTCAATTGCACTTCCTTGACCGCCAATTTCAATACAAAGCAAACATTAAAACTCCAATTGAACGATTGCTATAAACCAATTTCAAACTCGATTGCAAATCAAAACTCCAATTGAACGATTGCAGAAAACCAATTTTCAAAATCAATTGCAAAATCTGATTTGCAACCTTCAAAGAGGACTCCACAGAAACAATTCCTGATTCTAATTGATTCCAAAATTGGACGCTAATTTCAACAAGAACACCAGAAGCAATTGCGTAGAACTGATCGCTAAATCTAATTTCTGGAGTCTCCAAAATCAATTCAAATTCCAATCGGCCAAGAACAAAAAATCTAATTGCCATCTCTAAAATCAAATTTCAAAAATGGCAGACCAAATGAACGATGATCATAACCTAAAGCTCTGATACCACTTGTTGTAATTTCAGAAACAAGCCATGAACAATTTCAAGAACTCAGAAATTCAGAAAAAAATCAGAAAACCCACAAATTGTGAATCAAGAAAATATTCAAATTTCACTAACAAATTTGGGTTGAATGACTACAATTTGAGTTATTGTCCTCATTAACCCATATGTCCTATTTATACTAATTCTAAAGAAATCTAACAGCTTTCAACCAAAACAGAAAAACAGAAAAACACTCAACTAATTCAAGTCACTATCCTAACATGACCTATTTATACTAATCCTATAAAAGTCTAACAACTAACTAACCTTTCAACCAAACCAGAAAATTACAAAAACACTCAACTATTCGAGTCACTAACCTAACAAATCTCCACCTTGACTTGAATTTCAAAAACAAAACAAATCAAAACAAACCCCAAAAACTAATTTGTGTTACTCCACCTACTTGGAAACACACTACCAAAATCAAATTCGAATCCAAAGTCTTCAATTCGAAAACAACAAGACCAAAAACCACGTATGCGACAACACCGATGTGCACCAAAAACAATAAACCGGAGAACAAAAAACCAATCCAAAAACAACCGGTTACCAAATGTCGCAACAAAAACAATTGTGTAATTCCTCCCAAAATGCCCCCACACTAATCCGGCCGTTAACAAACGGGCAACCAAACAACAAATGAGAAATTTTCACCCAAAACCAAACTAAACCACAAATTGACAGCTGCACAATCAAACCAATTTACATAACCAAATCATCCTCCACAACCGATATCGAATCATCTCTCGCAACCGCAACCGAAGCTTTTGTCTTCAACCCATAGTCACATAGATCGGGGTACGCTCCGGTACGGGAACGAGGATCGCTAATTTCTAAACTGCGGTATGGAGGGGGTAGGCTCATTCCGGATCGCTTTGGTACGATGTACCATATAATATGGTACGATGTACCCTATAAGATAATAATATCAATTTCCTATCTTTTTTATAAATATACAAGTATCAACCAAATTATTGAACTTCATACTATATTAATATTAATACTTTCAAAATTGTGGTTAACAATTAATACTCAAAATCTCAAATAAACATGTTGTAAACATACTTAAATGAAAACGTAAATAAAAAAAACTCAGTGCCTCAAAACTCTCAAATTGACCCTTCTAATTGAAAAGAGTAGGGGAGGACGTAACTGAGGAAGACAGAGAAGGGGTGGGCGTAATTGATAAAACAGAGTAGCAGGAGGAAGAGTGGAGGACCGAGGACGTTGATGAAATTGAAAAATCCGAACATATTAATAGATTTTGGAATGAGAAATTAATCATCAATTATGGTTGAGAAGTGTGATGAGGAGTTTAGAACGTCCAGATCGTCCCGAATCGAGGAGTCCAAGAACGTAATTGGAAAAACGGTTCGTGTGAAATTAGCCGCTCAATTGAAAAACCGTTCATTGATTGGGTCAATTTGACCATCAAATTGGAACGATTTGACCATCAATTTGGATCGCGAACCAGGATGCGACTGGAACGCGATCCTGGAGGCGATTGGTACGCGTTCGTACCGCGTTTGGGAACGTGCGATCCAGATCGCAAATCGTGGCTGCTTTAGCGATCTATGTGACTATGCTTCAACCTCGGACAATCTTTCTGGCCAACCTCCTTGCAATAGTTGCAAATGTCTCTCGGATTCAGACTTTTCTCTCTACGCTTGCTACCATTACAATTCGAGCAACCATTGCGTTTTTACCAATAGGCTCACTTTCCGAATCATTCCCCGACGCCTTGTGACGTAGCTCACGAGTGTGAAGACTAGACCTCACATCTTCCAAAGACACCGTATCCCGACCAACAACAAACGAACTAACAAAATTCTCATATGAAGGAGGCAACGAAACCAATAAGATGAGTGCCACATCTTCATCATCAATCTTAACGTCTACATTCTTTAAATCCATCAAAATGGAATTCAATTCATCAAGATGATCCTTCAAAGCCGCTCCTTCCTTCATCTTTAAAGAAAACAATCGTTGTTTCAATAACTTGTTCGTAAGGGACTTAGTCATGTATAGCGATTCCAATCTCATCCATAACTTTCCTGCCGTGTCTTCTTCAGCAACCTCGTAAATAACTTCGTCGGCTAAAGATAGCAAGATAGCCGAATGTGCCTTCTCGTCTTGTTGTGCAAACTCCGAATCGTTCATCGAGACCGGTTTTGCACCCGAAAGAGGAGCCCAAATTCCACATTGTTTGAGAAGCGCACACATTTTGATCCTCCACAAACTGAAACTATTCTTTCCAGTAAACTTATCAATTCTTACTACTTGCGAATTTATATTTCAAAACAATGACAAACGTTCAAGAATTCGTTTTCTTGAATTCTAAAATTCAACCGAACCACAAACACCACAAAGAACCCAACAATGTCGACCAAAACAACACGTGACACCACCAATCCCAATTAGTTGACCGCCGCAAACTTCAATTGACGACTTCAAATGCCTGATTCAAGAGCTCCACCTTGAATCGGACTCCAAGACTGGCAAAACCGATTGCCAAATTCAAGAACACCGATCTGAAATTGAGCGCTGAAATCAATCATTGACCACTGGACGACTGCACAAAGTTGACCGCTAATTTTAAATGATTGCCCAAACTTACTAAATCCAATTCACTTTGACGCCTTCAAAGCCAAACACAAATTCAACGTCGTCTCTAATTGAACGTCAATATTGATTTCACGAAATCAATTTCCCACTCACGATCACCAAAATCAATTAACAATTTCACAATTGATCTTCAATTTCTTCTTACGTCAAACTCCAGAAGCGACTCGAACCTTCAGTTGCGTCTCAAACTCCAGAAGCTGACTCCAATGCGATGATTGCCAAATCCAATATGCCAGCTGCGATTTCAATTCCAATTGATTTCTTGAAATCAATTGTACACCCAAGTTCGCTTCTGACCCCAAAAACAATTCCAATTAATTGGAAAAAACAAGATCGATTGCAAGTTCTGGTTGCAATCTTCAAGGCGGACTCCACAGAAAACAATTTCCAATTCTATTTTTTTTTGGCCAGAACGATTTCTAATCTATTGCTAAATTCAAATTTCAGAAAGAATAACGATCACAACCTAAAGCTCTGATACCACTTGTTAGGAATTTCGAAAACAAGCTATGAACAAATCAAGAACTCACAAAATTAGAAAACCCACAATTCTGAATCAAGAAAGAAGTATTCAATTTCACTCTAACAAATTGGGTTGAATGACTACAATTTGAGTTATTGTTCTCATTAACCCATATGACCTATTTATACTAATCCTATAAAAGTCTAACAACTAACTAACCTTTCAACCAAACCAGAAAATTACAAAAACACTCAACTAATTCAATTCACTAACCTAACATAATGTTTGACCTTTCTCATAATTAGCATATCATTGGGACAATGTGTATATATATTACCTTCACATGTTTACATGTGAAAGACCATGCCATCACATATATCCTTAGTCACATAAACATCGATGGACTTTTTATTTTCAAGACGTCACTACATATTTGGTTTGGCTATCTATTACTTGCAAGTACGTTAAAACCTTGTAGTAGAAATCTTGTCCACTTAATGAGTTAATTATCAAAAAAACAGAATAGATTGCCGTATTAAACCATTTTTTAACCATTAAACGCCTTAATTGTTAGATTTGGCCTAAGTATAAATGAAAAATATTGCTAGAATTTCTCATTTTCAAGGCAAGAATCAAGATTATCTTTAGTAGTTGAAAAGTGTTTGCTAACCGATTCAATCAGTCATTTAATAATCCCAAGAAATTTAAGGGCTTGTTTGATTCCTATTATTGGGCTCTTAATGGACTCAATTCTAGTATTCGGTGAGAGGTTTCACTGTTAAGAGAGTTTGATACAACAATAGATAATTGTCAAAAAAAAGCTCTCATTGTCACTTATTCAATCTGAGAAAA
The DNA here is from genome assembly GCA_020465985.1 of Centrapalus pauciflorus. NCBI lineage: Eukaryota > Viridiplantae > Streptophyta > Magnoliopsida > Asterales > Asteraceae > Centrapalus > Centrapalus pauciflorus. The sequence continues at coordinate 113,988 of JAANYP010000191.1, forward strand.
AAACTAGTCTGATAACCTCTCATTATCTCAGAAGTGTGCAGATCGAACTATCCCTCACTCTCGCTTCGTCGAGGGCATTGCTCCTTCTGCATTCCATTCGCTCTTCTCCCTTCTTGTTTGATCCTCTCATCATCCGGTTGAAAATGCGATGTATCGCCGGAGATTATCACCGGCGGAAGACCATCATCATCCGATTGCGTTTTAACCGGATTATCCAACCACACAATCCCCCTCATTTTCGCCTCTTTCTTCCACCACAACTTGATGTAATTCTTCCGTTTTTCCCAAAGCTTTGCCGACGCCGCAATGCCGAAAACTATGTGTTTCAGCTCCGTTTTCTCCGGTTGAACGATCGCCGGCGTAAACAAGCTAAGTTGCACAAACGAACAAGATAAGGTACAGCAGAGCTTCGGTAACCCGGTACCGACCCGATTCGACAAAATGAGTGATGTATTATTCGATCTCATCTGTACCCATATGTTTTTCTCGGAATCTTTTTGAACCAATTTCATACTCAGGTCAGAAAACCAACAGATCTATGGGGAATCAAACCTAAATCGAGTAAAAAATGAAGAAATTAAGAGTGAAAAGATGAAGAAAAAGGAATTGGGGTTTTTTAGAAAAGTGTAAAGTGTTTGGGTTTTTTTAAGAGTGAAAAGATGATGAATATAGTCGGTTGATATACGTATATGTTATATTGTTTCTGTATATGAAAGCACATTGAAGCTTGTGCCGCTTTATGTGTGTAGATAAAGAAAGAAAGAATGGTGAAACTATTTCAAGGTGGGGGCAGCTCACATGGTAAAGAAGGCAGAGAGGATAATGAGATTTGTAAATTTAAAATTTTTATTAGTTATATAAATAAAGTCAAGAAAATATACATGATCAGACATTTACAAATTTAAAAATCAAACAATCTTATTGCAACCTCTTATCAATTATCATGACATCTCTTGTTGATAAGAAGTGGTAATAAGACATAAGATAATTATTTCTTATTCAATCAAACACACCCTAAGTTGGTCTAATAATTGCGTATATATTGATATAAAACCACATCATATTAAATTTGAGTAATCAAACAATCTATAAAAGAAGAGGTTCGTATTGGTTAGCGACAATGGTTATTTGAGCCACAAACTTCACTGGTCCAGCAAGAGTAAATACGTTGCTGTTATGTAGTCTATCTCATACATGATAATACTCTGATCCTATTACAATGCAAATCTATTGATTTAAAGTCCAAACAATCTAGAAGCTTCCTAACAGATGATGTAAACCACCACAAGAGATGTCACATGACACTCAATATATAGGCACAAGAAGAAAAAACTATTGTTCTACTATACGTCTAAAACGACTGCGTACCATTGTTCCCCTCATCAACAATCCTTGACCTCAAGGATTGTAATTAGCTTCACTTATTAGGTCTCCATTATGTGAATGGTCCTCATGTCCATCTGGACAGTTTTAATAAACAATCTTCCACCTCTGTCCTGCAGTGTACTTCTCCATACAATAGAGACATCAATTGTTTCTTCGCTTCTCTCATACTCGTTCTTACTGAGTTGTTGATGGGTAAAGAGTTTGAAGTTATCCTTCTGTGAGGGTTGGGTTGTAACCGGGTTCCTTAAGCTGTGGACTTTTTGATTTGAGTTCTTGGGAGATGCTGATGTTAAAAACTTGGTTGACAGTAGTCGTGTGGGTGTTGGGGAGTAAGAGGAGTTTGTACTAGAGTTGTACCTGGGCTGCTGGGTTGGGGCTGAATTTCTTTTGCATAATCAGAGGTATTGGCTGGTTCACCACGCCATATGGCATAATAGGCTCCTACCTGTAACCTTGCCATTTTCATGGCATAGCTAAGAGATTTTTAGTCAAGAAGTTGCTCTATGTGCATAATTTCTCTCGTGAGACCACTAATATAAAGGTCAAATGGCATATCAAGCGGGATAGTTAGGTGCTGTTTGTTTTTTGGGAGGTTAAATCATAGAAACTAGAACTCAAAACTTGGAACAAGAAGCTATGAATGTAAGGAGAAACTGAAATTGAAATTGTGAGGTTAGTGACTTGAATTAGTTGGTGTACTTCCCTGATAGTTAGATTAGAGTCAGTCTTGAAGTTTTTAGTATAAATAAGTCCTATGGGTTAATGAAGACAATAACTCAAGTTGTAGTCATGTAACCCAATTTGTTAGTGAATTTGAATATTCTTCTTCCTTGATTCACATTCAAGATTGACAAAACGATCGTCAAGATTGCAATTGGGAGTAGCGATTCCAATTTTTAATTGAACAATTTCCCAAAATTGATTTCTTCAAATCAATTGTACACCCAAGATCGCATCTGAAAACAATTCGAGTTACTACAGTCAATTCTAATTGGAAAAACAAAATCGATTGCAAAATCTGGTTGCAATCTTCAAAGCGGACTCCACAAAGAACGATTTCTAATTGCTATCGCTGAAGTCAAATTTCAAAATTCTACTACACCCTTGAAAGCGTACCCCACAAAACAAGTTTCCAATTTCGATTTGAAAGCTAATTCCAAGTTGAACACCAGAATCGATTCCAGATTGAACAAGATGGCCAAGATTGCAAGTTACAGCAGCGCAAATTCAAATTTCAGCAAGTCAAGAAACAATTTCAGGTTCAAGAACGAAGAACGGTTGCTGATTTCAATTACGAAAATTAGACGGGAGACCAAGAGAATCAAGAAGCGTAATCTAAAAACCTAATCTCTGATACCACTTGTTAGGAATTTCAGAAACAAGTTACAAACAAATCAAGAACTCACAAAATCAGAAAACCCACAATTCTGAATCAAGAAAGAAGAATATTCAAATTCACTAACAAATTGAGTTACATGACTACAACTTGAGTTATTGTCGGACTTATTTATACTAAAAACTTCAACACCAACTCTAATCTAACTATGAGGGAATTACACTAAACCCACTAAACCCCCTGAACTATTACAACTAATTCAACTCACTAACCTCACATTGCGCGAGACAGATCTGAGCGTAAGCTTTTCTTGTCACAGAAAAGTTATATTTTGAAGATTCTTTCTCAGTTTGGTATGGCTTCGGCAAAGCCATTGAGTACTTCATTCGCAAATTTCAGACTTTCTGTGGAGTTATCTCTACAAACGGAGGCTGAGGGAAGTCCCATACTCAAGTCCCATACTCAAGTGCTGTGGGAAGTCTTATGTACGTTTTGGTGTGCACTAGGCCGGACATAGCTCATGCTATAAGTGCTGTTTCTCGCTACATGGCATGTCTAGGAAAGGAGCATTGGGTTGCCGTTAAGCGAACTTTTCGATACCTTAAAAGGTTCAGCTGATGGGGGTTTCATTTACGAAGGAAATAGAGACTATTTTGTGGCTTAAATTTCGGATGCAGATTATGCAGCTGATATAGATACTCGAAGGTCGTTAACAGGATATGTTTTCACTGTTGGAGAAGGTATAGTGACGTGGAAAGCTACATTGCAGCCTTCGGTCGCTTTGTCCACAACAAAGACGGTGTATATGGCTCTCACAAAGGCTGCAAAGGAGGGAATATGGCTGAAAGGGCTGCTTAGCGATCTTAGGTTTCATCAAGATCAGGTTGTGGTTTATTGTGACAACTTAAGTGCTATTTGTCTTGCTAAGGATCAAGTGCATCATGAAAGAACAAAGCTCATCGACGTTCATTATCATTTCCTGCGATCTGAAAGAAGGGTGAAAGTAACGAAAGTGAAGACCGATGATAACCAACCCGATGCACTTACAAAACCAGTGACTTTAACAAGTTTAGACGTTTAGACCTCCTAAACGTTAATGGATGGAAGTAAAGTTTGCTGTTGACTTTAGTAGAAATAAAGTCTAGGTGGATATATGTTAACAATGACTTTAATTCATATAGTTAGTTTTTTTTAGTTGTTTTCCATCACACCCGCAGCCTATAAAATAAGAGGTTGACTGATTCTTTTGTAACTCAATTTTTCATTCTTCATCCTAATGAAATTCTTTTCTCAATTCTCTCAAGATTTCTCGAAAATTCCTAACAACCTCCCCTAGTCACCTCGATAACCGCCACGAGATCTATGTCGATAACCACCACGGAACCACCACGACTAACAAGAGCGTTGTTTTGATCCGTGGGTTGAGAAGGCTGAGGAGACTGAGTGCACTCATGACGAAGGACGCAAATGTTTCGTGAAGAGAAGGGATTGTGGATTCATTCAAGAACTGAGATCGAATAACATCAAACTCTGGTCACAAGCTGATTAATCTCGTTGAGTTTGCATAGCCTTCACATTAGCACTTAATGGAACAAGTGAGTTAAGCTGCTCATATATCCTTTTGAATTCCATAACATAAGTCGTGAGCGAGCGGTCGGGTTGTTCCCCACGATGAAACGACTTACAAGGTATAAATTTGAGAAATATTACTCTGTCCAGAATATAAGAAATCCAAGTAATCCATTAACTCCTTAACATACAGTGATTAACTCACGAACGAAGCAACTGATGGTTCGATCGAGTTAGTAATTTGAAGAAACAAACGAGCATCGTTCTGCAACCAAGGTCTTGAGCGCCACCCTTAGGAGGGTTAGAAGTTAGACGAGATGCTTTTCCCATGCTTCGTAAATAAAGACAAATAGTTTTGTTCCATTCGAGAAAGTTAGAACCATTTAATTTGTTATCCGTGAGTCAGATGGGTTAGACAAACTTGGAGACCCTCCAACACCCTTAGTCATCTTCGTGAGGCAAAGTGTTAGGAATTTCATACAAACAAATCAAGAACTCAACAAATCAGAAAACCCACAATTCTGAATTAAGAAAGAAGTATTCAATTTCACTAACAAATTGGGTTGAATGACTACAAGAGTTATTGAGTATTTATACTAAAAACTTCAAGACTAACTCTAATCTAACTATCAGGGAATCACACTAAACCCCTTGAACTATTACAACTAATTCAAGTCACTTACCTCACAAATCTCCACCTTGACTTGAATTTCAAAAACAAAACAAAACAAATCCCAAAAACAAATTTGTGTTTCCCAAACCAAATAATAAAGTGACAAACTCCACCTATTTGGAAACACACTACTAATTCAAATTCGAATCCAAAGTCTTCAATCCGAAAACAACGAAGACCAAAAACAACATATGCGACTCAAACACCAATGTGCACCAAAAACAATAAACCGAAGAACATAACGATATCCAAAATCAACCGGTTACCAAATGTCGCAACGAAACAATAGCCAAAACAAAATATCCAAACGGCCCGCAACAACGCAAAATCGATGACCCAAAAAGAACGCCGGAACCTATCAACCGATCAACAAAATCCGGACCCAAAATCACAACGATCATCGCAACTAAATACTAATGTGTAATTTCTCCCAAATACCCCAAAACTAACGGGCAACCAAAAACGATTGAGAAACTCCACCCAAATGATGAGACGGACCAATCAAAATTCGAACTCCAAAGTCGAGAATAATACTCCAAATCGGCAAACAAACGATCGACAACCGAAACCCAAATCACGGTTTGAACAAAGCGGAACGCCATAACCCAAACGTCGATCACTAAACTAATCGATACACTTCCCCGACATGACGAAACAATCTGAAAACCAACCGTCATAAAAAACAAATCAAAATCAAACGGAACTTGTATCGCCATCTAAATGCCTTCAAAATCGAACAACTCGAAATTCAATCAACACCGACTTCTTGAATCGACGTGAATCCAAAAAAAACGCAGCTCTAATTCCGAAACTAAACCGAACATACGAAATGAGTCGACACCTAAATTCTTGAATCGTCATTCAAGAAAAACCCAAAACGACCATTTTGTCTTCAAAACGAATCAAGAAAAACAAAAAACCCGTGATAAATACAAATCACAGAAATCCAAACTTGATTCAAGACTAAACCCAAACATCCAAATCAATTTCTTACGACTTGCGAATTCATATTTCAAAACAGTAGCAACGTTCAAGGATTCGTTTTCTTGAAACTCAAAACAGTAACAACGTTCAAGGATTCGTTTTCTTGAAACCCAAAACTCAAACGAACCAAGAAAAAGCAAAACAACGAGACCAAGACGAATGAACCAAATCTGAACTTGATTCCTTTCAAAGAAATTCAAACACAGCACCACCCAATTGCAAAATCGATTGCCAAGATTGCAATTCGTAACAGCGATTCCAAATTTCAGAGAGCCAAAAATTAATTGCAGAAACGAAGAATGATTGTCAAAGTCTATTTCTGGGCCAAGAACGATTTCCAGAAACAGATTAAGAGGGAAGACCAGAATTTCCACAGATGAAAAACAATTTCCAATTCTAATTTTGGCCAAGAACGATTTATAATTTCTATCGCTAAATTCAAAGTTCAGAAAGAACGACGATCACAACCTGATACCACTTGTTAGGAATTTCAGAAACAAGTTACAAACAAATCAAGAACTCAACAAATCAAAAAACCCACAATTCTGAATCAAGAAAGAAGTGTACAATATCACTAACAAATTGGGTTGAATGACTACAATTTGAGTTATTGTCCTCATTAACACATAGGACTTATTTATACTAAAAACTTCAAGACTAACTCTAATCTAACTACCGGGGAATTACATTAAACCCCCTGAACTATTACAACTAATTCAAGTCACTAACCTCACACAAAGTGGCAAATAAGAATCAAAACAAGTAACCTTTATGTCACCAAAACCCTCAAACTGAAATAATCACGAGCGAGTTGCCTTAGAAACTTTCACAGAGCAACTCGACACAATCACACTAGGGATCAAGTCAGAAACCAAAACGACGCTGGCAGAAAAAAACGACAACGAACGGTGGCCGGACGCGCCCACACGCGTCGCCGCGTGGACGGTAGGCGTTGGTTGGTGGCGGCGTGTGGGCGGCGGTTGTTGGTCGAACCCGCTGGGTTCGATTGTTGGACTGGTCTGAAGGGTTCTATCGGGATGGTGAGATCTGAAAAGCACTCAAACAGGGTGCTCTAATTTAGTGACAAAAACCCTAGTTGCGATGTGACGGAACCCTAGACTGCCCGCTCCGATACCATGAAATTGAAGAGAGTTATTTTCTAATATCTTATTAACAAGGAGAAAACACACACACACACACACACACACACATATATATATATATATATATATATATATATATATATATATATATAGATATAGATATAGACATATACAACGAGCCGAGGTAAACCCTACGGGCCTTTTGTACATGGCCGAGACTATAAGTTTGTATTAACATTCTAATAGATAAATAGAAAATTTTTCATTCAATGCCACGGAAAATCTTGTAAACCTAACAATGAATCATAGTGGTAAACATAAAGCATAATCATCATGGAAAGTAGGGATTACCCCTCTAAGAATTAAATGTGTGTGAAGAACACAATAAAAAATGCTCTAGGTTTCCACACACGATGCACCACGATAGGCTCTGCCCATTTTGCCATGAGTTGAATAATTTTCTCATAATAATCATCAACCTATTTATTATCCAATGAAAATCCCATGTAATATCACGTATTACATTTCTCGTCCCTCTACTTTTCTTTCTTCCCGTTTTAATCATCAAATGATCACTCAGTCCGTTTAAATTGATATCTGTTGACACTTAACCTTTCAAATTTATAATGTCTAAATCAAAATTTAAACGAAAAGTTTGACAGAAAACTGGATACACCCGAGCCCTGCACGTGGCCGAGCCGGCCGAGGTCGAGACTAGCCAAGGTCGAGGTCCGAGGCTCCTCTAGACCGAGGACGAGCCTTTCTTTGCACCAACTACTGGTGAAGTCCGAGTCACGACTGAACAGTTAGGCATGGCCGATTCAACTGGGAGCCAACCTAGGCGAACTTTTCTGGAGGCCATCAAATTAGGGAACAAAAAGCAAAACTTTAAACAATGAATCTGTTAATAGTAACTAATTCAAGTTAAATTAGTAAGTTTTATGCAGTCACGAGCACACTGTTGGGTTTATTTGTTCAAACTTGATGAACATTGAATCTTTATTGGTAAAAGGCAGCGGAAGTTCAATAACCCTCCAGGGATCCTTGCGATAAATGTAAAAATGAACAAAAGCTTAAAGAAATATTATGCCTAAAATGGTGCGCTTGATACGAAGAACACTTTCATGACTGCTCAAGTGCAAACGTTTAAAAATAAACCGCTAAGGATCCATCTGTACTCAAAAGATAGGCGTAGAAAGAGAAATTTATTTGTTGTACTATACATCTGAAACCACTGCGAAGATGAATCACTAACCAAATTTTGGAAAGAACTAGACAGAAAATAAGTGGTACTAGTTTGGTTATTCTGTTTCATCTGTCTAGACTGACTTTGGCACACCCCAAATTATATATTTATAGTTTTTGAATTAAAGAATTCTGTTTTTGTACATGATTCATGGAATCATGGTCCGGTTTGGGTCCGACCCTGTTCTTAATTAGAAATGGACTGTTACTGACTCGGTTAGATCGTGTTGCTTTTCAGAAATGTTATTTTGTGGTTTTGGTTCAGTCCTAGTCCCATCGTGTTTCAACCTGATGGACATGCCTACTTCTGCCTACTTGTCGTCTGACCTTAACCTGCATCATATTTGTTTTATGGCATACCAAAATTTGGAACCTGGTCAATTTCCTTTCATATGTTAGTTTATGAAACATCAAACACCCTACTTGTGAACTAGAGTAATATAGCTTGTTGGAGAAATGGTTACTTATAAGTTCCATTACAGGTAATCATAAACAAGGACACACTTGTTGGCCTCTTGGCAAAGCACACTGAAAATGTGAGCAATTAGTCTACTTGTTCTTTACTTTACTCTCTATTGAATTAGGATGCATATGAAATATAGAGTATTATTCAATGAACAAATATTATAACAGTCAGTGGAGACTGTTACGCAAGTGATGAGAAGACCTTTCTATATGGATTCCACTAAAGCTAAAGAGTTTGGTGTAATTGATAAGGTAATTGCATTCTATGTTCTAAATTTCTTATCCTGATTCTGATCCAATTCGTGATTCGGCTTATATGATTGCTGTGCTTTAGATCCTTTGGCGTGGTCAGGAAAAGATTATGGCAGATGCTGCTCCACCAGAGGCATGGGATAAGAATGCTGGGATTAAAGCTTTCGATGCAATTTAGATTCTTCTTTCCAGACGTTCTATACTCGAGGTAAATACGCTTGCTTGCCTCAGCTCTTCGCTTTACTTGATCAGCCTTCGTGACTTAATCTTGTTTATCATTGATGTATCACTTATCATGGTGCATTCTTTTCTTTAAATGTGAGATTTACTGGATATATTATAGGCAGATATCCTGATGTATACTTATAAATATCAGGATTGGTAAATGGGGACAAATGATTAAACGTAGAGGTGACAGTTCTAACCCATTTATGTGAAAATTGGTGTGTATATATTACAATTGTATGGTTATAGTGTCAGGTGCATAAAAATAAAAAATCTAGCTAAAAAGAAAACAGGTCATTTGATGATGATGCATATTTATATTCAAATGTTTTACAACATTCAGAATTGTTCTATTAACAAAAATGCGGGTCATTATTTTAAGGTTTGGTTACACTAAAATGTAAGTTTTGGTGGAGTATTTTCAACATCAGTGTTTAAGGGCATATAACTTTGTAATCAAACAAAAACCTAATTACCAAATAAAGAAACCATACCGTAAGTCATTTTCTCCCTTATTTGATTATACTTGTAACATATCTATAAGCATTGATTTTAGAAAGTAGAGGGGAAAGTTTTTTTGACAAAAATGTATGCTACATGACAGTACCCTTATTTTAACAATAAACTTTGTAATCATATTTTTATATATTATTATTTTAAAAATCTAGAAAAATGCACCAAAAGGTTTCATGTCACCCAGACCTAACCACCTGATCTAGCCTGTTTTGACATGTCAGCTAACCTGATCCTGCATGGCGCCATTTGGCACGTATAATTCATACCCATGAACACGTAGTAGTCATGTTGGATCGTTTGGAATCTAAAGGCCTGACTTTCCACTTTATTTATGTTTCTGTCCCAAAATATGGCGCCAAATTTAATGATTTACCTCAAGTTCTTTGCTCTGTTTCATGTAACATGGATGTTTCCGAACACTGCATATCATAGCAGACAACACATTTGGATATCTTAGAAACTAATATGTCGATCGAATTTTAAATATTAAAGCAATTAAGATGTCTTAGAAACTCATATCTCGATCGGTTTTTCAGTGCAGGAGTGCAGACTCATAACCTGGAAGATACCTGTGCATATGCAGGGATTGGAATTTAAAGTTGTACCTTATCAGTGTATTGATGCTGGATAAATATATATGGTAGTCCTGGATGTTCTGCTATTAGAATGCTCTGAAATGTTATATATCCTCAAAGATTGACTTTCAAATTGTGCCAAGAAGCATCAGCAAATATTTATCAGGGCAAGAACAAGTAGACAAGGCATTGCATTTTTCAATTACAGAAGTGCCTATTCATTGGTGAAAACCTGTATTTCCTGTTCCACATTATGCCTACTTATTTTAGGGGCCAAAATCCTAGTTTATGGTCAATCTTTTTATTTCAATGTTTAATCCATATTTTGTAATGAAACCATGTCACAAGATTGTGTATTTTAGCAACATCTTGGCTGGTCTTGTGTGGTTTGGTGATTGGTCCTGTTGTATGCCATTTCAACAAGCGAGATTTTTAATCGTTGGAAAGTCAACACATGTAAACTTTTCAGTTTGTCTAATCGATTAAGTTGGTTAAAAGTTAATCGATGATTTTAGTTTGATGTCATGGTTTTTGTAACCCAATGTCTTGTGAAATGCCCTTGACAATTATATTATGTTAAACACCCAGAATTAATCAAGCACCATACAATTAGCATCAGGAAAGGCGGAAGCCTAAATAAGTACACTCTTGCCTTGAAAAGTTTTAACCATCAAACATGTAGCATTTGCTTAATTGCTATTTAGATTGTAAACATAGCAAATTAGTATGAAAGTGATCATCAGCAGCCAAATCAATGTAACACACCAAGTCTGAGTTTCATGTTGCACTACCATTAATTTAGTATCAAGGTATAATTATGAGTGACATATACCGTAAGCCAGAGTTATACATGGGATTCATGAATGCTAAATATCATGTGTGTTTGTCAATTTAAGCCATGAGTACCTATCACAATGAAGAACAATCAAGACTGCAGAAAAGCAATGTCTTGGAGATGTAACACCTTCCCTTTTCCCATAAATGTCACGTTATTACAATATCATAATTGACAATAACGCATAGGATCCATGAAATACGTGTGATAGGATAAATCAAATCACTGATATTTAAATCTTTTATACAAACGTTTAACAACATAATCGCAAGTTCAGAACACTAGGTAACGATTTACAAAATCCCCTTAGATACTGTCACATGCAGCACTAATCTGACTATTACACGAAAGCAGCTACGAGAATCTCCAATTAGATCCGAGTCCCAATCTAGCGGCTACGGCTACCGATCCCCTTTCTGCTTCCCTGAACATGGTAGACTCGAATACATAATCTCGTGACTACGCGAGGGTTAATCTCTGCAGCATAAACACGTAACACACATACACATAGCACATAGGCGCATGACAATCTCTTTCTCTATCCCTATCCCTGGCAATCGACAACACATCTCAGGTATGAACATAAAGCTTGAGATCCGGAACCCTGCATACACAATCACTGTGGGGACCCCTCCCCGGCTAACGACCGCATACAACAGTGGTTTACTAAAATCCTGTAGCTTAGGCGCGAACCGGCTACAGGCCTGCCGTATATACACGCTCTAAAGACTGGTTAGGGACAGTCAGCCCGCGCGATCACCAATCATGAATCACCATCCGTTATGGAACTCATCACGGATACCATGGAACAGATCTCATCTCATGCACATATAACACATATGTAAGAATAAAATCGTACATGACGCTTGCGTCCCTGTCTCATACACAATACACGATATACACATAGTAGCTACACAACTATGACTCGCAAAATGATCCCGCGGTTTATAAAAGACTCGAGTACTCACCTGGTCAATCCACTAATCCTACGATCTCTGATTCGTCTCAACTCGCAGATCCCAACCGTTAATCCCGACCCAACAGATACATATAACGACTCATACATTGACCACATACAAGATAAGACCCCGGAAACAACCCCAGACAAACCCCAAAGCCCAAAACTAAAACCCGACCCAAACCCAATGATCGCGTCCGCGCCTGCTTCACTGTGGTCACGGTCGCGCTCAGGCTATCGCGGCCGCGCTCGCTATTACGATCGCGCTCACCACCGCTGATCGCACTCAGCTCCCACCCCCCCAGACGCATCGCGGCCGCCCTCCGGGAATCGCGACCGCGCTCTGGTGCGCCGAGTTCTCTGTTCGTCTTCTATGGCTGCCCAGGGTAAAACCAACCCCTCACACCCGATTCCAGCCACAAAGAGCTTGCATAGTCAACATATATTAGCCCTCTATAGGCTTAGAAGCCATTTCCACGAATTTACAACACATAACACGAAATTCAAGCACCAAAATCATGCTTTCTTACCTTTGCAATCTCAAGAACACGAAAATGGAAAGAAGACGATCAAATTCAGCCACCAATCTCAGATTCATTGAGTCTTCCTCTTGCTGCTTCAGCTCACACACACACAACACACACTTTCTATTTCAGGCAAGGAAAAGAATAAACCTTTCAAATGACACCGACACATACACACACACAGATATATATATATATATATACATATATATATATATATATATATATATCCATTTTCGGCAACCCAATACCCATTAACCCGGACGCGATAGTACATTTTCACCATTAATATCATCTTAACCCATTTAATCCCGCAGACTTATAAACACAATTATTCCACTAAAACGACAACTCGGTGACACGTATATCGCAATCCTGACACGTATCGATCCACTAATCGGGAGGTAAACATCCACCAAATAATTTCCACATGTCATATCCGAAAATGGGATGTTACAAATTCTCCCATCTTAAAAAGTCTGACTCATTCGCAAGCACACATCCTCGTATTAACTCTCGAAGAACATCAATCCATTCATAATCTTTGAATCAGTTAAGCAATCCACTAATAACTTAGTTAAATCCTCTAAATCTTGCAAAACGCATAAATGCAATTGGTATATCCTCTACTCACAGAGTCTCCTCGTAGCGTCATCTCATAAGCCAATTAGTTCACATATAATCTCGAATCATCTGTCTTCATTCTCTAATCTCAGTCAAGAATACATTCTCATGTAATTCTATATGGTTCATCCACTAACACAGTAGATCTTGAATTCCACTCACAACAACAGATAAGGAGATCTCAGTTGAATCACCAAATGCAGAAGAATTTAAATCCACTTTCACTATGGTCAATCCACTAGCATCACACAAACTTCTGAAACCCTCATAACCCAACTTACCACGATATATCCCCCTCTATCATATCAGTATCATATACATACCCATACACGACAATCACACACCTCTATCACTGCATCTCACAGTCATAGGTACAAACAAAGCAGTTGCACGTTACAAGACACACACAGAATATCACAAGTACATACAAGCGGTCCGTTCCAAAATCAACTAAGGCGCACACTCTAAGCAAGTTCAGATGTACGTACCCGAAACAACATCAGTAGCATCCCGAGCTTCTTCTGCAATCGCCTGAAATACCTGACCTCGAGCCCTAGGAGTAGTGCATGACGACTGGACGATGACGGCTCTGCCCTTGCCCCACGGGAACTTGCACCCTGAATCGCCGGCTCTGCCTATGGACGATCCAGAATCATATGCCCTGGCTTCCCACAACGGAAGCATAACGGCTCCCGAGCCATACACGTGGCGGCAACGTGCCCTCGCTGACTGCATCTATAACACCTGAGCGCATCTGATGTACACGATCCACTATAGCGACGATGACACCTCGGGCACTCCCGATCCCCGCCAGAACTCTCTACCCTACTATACACATCTCGAGACCTCTGTCCTATGCTGCTCTGGCCCTGTCCACTATATCGCGAACTCGACATTTAACTATGTTTTCCTGAAATCTGGCTCCGCCTCAATCTCCGATCTTCACCACTGTCTCGATCTCTATCACGCCTTGATTCCGAATCTCGTCCAGAATAATATCGCCGCTCCTCTGACTGTTGCTCCTTGGAAGTATCTCTGGAATTCCTCCCGTCACTTGAAGACCGCTCCGGAGTCCTCGCACGTCGTCGCTGAGAAGGCAACTGTTCCCTCTGCTTGGCTATCTCCCGCTCCCTTATGCGGGCCATCTCTAACGCTCTGGCAAAGGTAGGAGTCTCGTGCAATCCAACGAACTCACGGATATCCAATCGCAATCCATCGATAAAGGCGTCGGCCTTCCGCTTCTCTATGACAATATGCTGAGTAGCAAACTGCGAATACTCGTTAAACCGATCCACGTACTGTTGCACCGTCATCTCACCCTGCTGCAAGTGAAGGAATCGACGCTCCATCTCTCGTCTCTCATCTCTAGGAATGTACTGTAGCTCAAATTGTTGGTGAGACTTAGGATTAGTTTAATTATTAAAGCAAAAGGGTGTTTAAATTATCATGCATCATTTACGTAAAAACCCCATATTAATAATCCTTTGTCTTTGCGTTATTTTAGATGTCAACCCAATTCCACGCAAACGGTAACCGTACTGGAACTTCCCAAAAACCTAGGATGAGAACCCACGACCCTAGGGATGTCCGCTTTTAGAAACTCCTCAATGCGGAGTTCCCTGAAATTCCACCGAACACTAACAATGGTAAACCCCCTAGGTTTCACATAGAGCGTACCCTAAAAGAGTCTGATTTTGATGATTTCGAGATCAGTGAGTCATTTGAGCGTCTAGGATGGGCTAGGGCTGTCATGTGGGAGTTACCATATATCCATACTAGTTTAATTCAACAGTGGTTCGCCACGATGCGTAGGATTGAAAAATCTGATGACCATGACTTCGAACTAGTGGGGATGGTGGGGAACAAAGAGGTGTTAATTTCTAGAGAAAAATTGTATGATAAGTTTTTAATTGACACTGAAACACCTCGTCCTAAGGAGTTCTGGACATTGTCTAATACCCAGGGGGATAGAATGCGTAAGCTTAACAAATGGACTAATGAATAGGATCAAATGATAGCAATTGTTTTTGGAATTCCGATTAGAACTGCCCGGACTTACACCGCCTTCAATAGAGGTGATTTATGCCCATTAGCCACAGTTATGTGGAAGTTTGTTATCTTTAACATACTTCTGCGTCACCAAGACACCACATATGTGAGACCACAAGAAAAACTCTTAGTATACGCATTGATGACTGGATACTCGACCATATCTTTAGGGTACATTATTATGCAAAATTTGTGGGAATGGCATGTCTTAGGCCAAGTGATAAATTACCCTCATTGTAGAATGTTGACTGAATTATTCGTGATAGAAAAGGCTGTGTCCGATGAGTTACCCATACGGATCCTTAACCCGAATACCACATGGTTTACAAGGTTTACTATGGTAGGGCTAGTTTTTAAGCGTACTGAGAGAGGTTTCCATATTCGTTGTTCGAAATCTGCTAAAGTGACCCAAATCCCTTTCAAAGCCCCTGAACCCTGAAAGATTGAGTAATATAGGAAAAGCCAGAATGGAAGTTGATGAAGAAGATCAGAGGCCATGGAAGAGGGTCGAGACCGTTGATGTCGTTTGGGAACAAGTGCACAAGCTGAAGGAGGTAGTTGGAGACTTAGTAAATACGAACAATATATTGCTTAAAGAGATCCAAATGCTTCGGGAAAATCAAAAGAAGAATGATCAACTATTTCACACGCACTCAGACTGGCTCACCAATCTTCAGATCACTGTCGGTGAACTGGAAGAGATTGTCGCACCTCCGGCTGAATGTTGAGTTTATTATTATTTGAGTATTATGGTTTTAATTATGCGTGCTAAATATTTTTTGGTTTGATTATTTCTGATGTGGTGGTTTGGTTTGATTATTTACGTTTATTCGGATTGTAATAGTACTTTATTTTTAATTTTTAAAGTGTGATGTTTTTATTTTATTAATTAAATATTATAAAAGTTGAATTGTGTTTGTTTATTATTTGCTTGTTTAATTTTAGTTGTTATGAATAAAAAATATGTACCAATTTATCTCTCAATGTTTTAACCGATAAATTAATTTGGATATGACGAGGATGTCACAAAAGTCTAAGTTGGGGAGGGTAGGTTATAACGATAAGATTAATTAATTAAATTAGCCCTCACAAAAATTTTTAGACTACATTTATATAAAAAATTAGAGAGATTTCCAGCCCCGCGAACCAAAACAGTAAAAAAATGAAATTTCAGCAGAGTTGGGGGGGGGGGGCGGGCGCAGGCCTGCACTGCCCTGCGTCCCGTCGAGTTTTAATGCCATTTTGAGCTGCACTTTTCATTTCTACAAACCCTAGAACATTAGTCTACGCTTGGGTGTGCGGCTCCCTCCCAAAAACATCATTTTTGTGCCCAAAATTTGTAAATTTAAGCTTCAAAACACCCACATTTTCATAAATATCAAAGATCTAGGCTAGAAATCACTTCCTTGTGGGTAGTTTCATTCATTTTGAAGATTTTTGGGTAGAGAAAGTGGTGAAGAAAAAAGCTAGATTTGTACCAAGTTAAGCTTCCAATCACCAAGGTTAGTGTTTTTTATCAAGTAATTGCAACTTAATTCATACTTTTTGAGCAAAAATGAAAGCTTGAGCTTCATGGTCATCCATGGAGTTTTCATGGTGATTTTGAATTTTTAGAGTCAAAGTATGGGAAATTGCATGAATTTGATGATAACCTTGATGTATGTTTTATGAGATATGTGTTTATTTGTTAAGTTTGTTAATTTGTCATGGTTAATTTCTAGAAATTAATTTGGATTTATAAAGTTGGTTGCCTAAATATGCATATATTGTTAAAATTATAAAACTTGGGTGATTAGCTTAAAAATAAATCCTATGTGCTAAATGGTTTTTATTGAAAACATGATATGTGTTTAGTGCTTAAAATAATGGCAAATTATAGACTATATATAGGATGCAAAATTAGAGCGTAAAAGAGTATGTATGTATGTATGTATGTGCGTGTGTGTGTGTGTGTGTGTGTGTCTATCCCCGAACACATTAGAATGCACTTATTTTGTATAAAAAATATTCAAATAAGGTGTTAGCTGAAAAGAGGGTTAAGAGGAGCGATTTTGAGGATTTTGGGATCCCATACCTATTTGACTATTTGGGGTGGGAAAGTGTGCTTGAGTTGGGCAGCCACGATATTTATCAGGCCGATGTAGTTGAGTGGATGTCTACCCTACGAAGGGAGACAAGTCGTTCACCGAACGACTTTAGGCTGATAGGTACCATCCATGGTAGGGACGTGGCGACCGATACACAAATCCTTCGCCAATTATTTAATTTGGATACTGGGGTAGGCTACGAAGGGTCTAACCAGCAGGGATACGAGTATAGGAATGAGGCCCAGTTGGCTTAAACTGACATGATTTGGTCAGGGGAGTGGGCAGAGCAAGTGAGTAAAGTTTTTATTCCATCCATTTTGGAGACTGAGTCCTCTACTTCCTACAGCCGCAAGGCTTTGTCTCTGAGGTGTAAGGTGCTTCACAAGATTATTGTGAACAACATCTTTCCTCGTGATAGTGACCTAACCAAGGTCAGGCACATGGATATCACGGTCCTTCACGCCCTCCTAAAGGGTAAGCCCAGACTGTCCTTTGCGTGGACAATTATGAATGATTTATGGGCTATGTACGATAGGAGAGAGAGGACGATCATCCCCCACGCTTGGTTGATCTCCAAGTTTCTTGAGAGGACGGACTCACTTTCTCCCAATTCCCTGCTATCCCCTATTTTGGCGACGTTCATTACGACTGCCATGTTCCCTAACTTGATTTTTAGGGAAGTTGACAAAGGGTTCGAGATATTCGACAAGGAAACAAATGAGTCGTATATCGAGGACTACACTAAGGATGAGAGGAGAAGGCCGCCAATGAGGCGGGAGTTCGGCACGCTGAGCCGAACCTAGGGGCGTCTACCTCGCGTAGTCAAGGTTATAACGGTTTTCATTTTGACGACATGATGAGGCGGATAGAGGATATAGCAGTGGGTCAGGGTGAGTTCCGAGAGGATGTGACCTAGAGGCTAGATGAGATGAATGGGCGTATGATCCATATTTATGATAGGGTCGATCACTTAGCAAGTCGGGTAGATCAGCTGCAGGATGGGCAGAGAGCCCTGCCATACCAAAATGCCTATTACCAGCACCATGACTGGGCATATTGGGAGGTCCGGTATACCATATCAGTCCTACGAGGATTACATGATGCCCGATTACCAGACCTATAACCCTGCCGTAGATACTTATCAGCGCCATCCGGCGCATGGCAGGCAGGACCTCCTAGACCCGATGCCTCCTCACTTAGTTCCACCGACTGCACAGTTCACCACCGGCCAGAACCCGTATACCGACTTATTCAACAGCGTCTTCGGTCCTCCTCCGCCGCCTCCTCCATTTGATTGATCGGGTACTATCCTTCCTTATTCTTTACTTTTCTGTCTTTTATTTTACTTTAGTTGTTATGCATTTAATTTCTTCATCGTAATTTTCTTTTATTTTTAGTTCTTAGCCGAGTCATTTTTAGAATTTATAATGTCTATATAGTTTGTCATTTCTTCCACATTTGAGTCTTGTTTGCCGATCAGGCCGTGGAACATGGTGATAAATAGAAAATACATGTACGAGGGAATTGGCTAGTGTTGACAAGATATTTTATAATTAAGAAAAGAGTGTTAGTAATAATTAAAATTTTTGCCATGTAAAATGAATTCAAGTACGTTAAAATGTATTTGGGCTTAAATATAAGTAATGTGTCAAAAGATTTTGGAAACCCATGCAAAAGGGGGAGAACTTAATCATGTTTTAGGCTAAAAAATGAGTTAATTATAGTCTAGATGGTTCGGGAAACTAAGTCCGGAGGGGTACCATTCACGCCTAAGCCCCTAAAACCATTTGGTTTGGGAGTGGTTGACCAAAATCTCTCTATAGGGACCATCTAGCTAATCTAGTTGAAAAGAAAATAGATAGAAGCATGACGTTAAAAAGAAAATTTGTCGTAAACATGCAAATAGGAAAAGATGGTCGAAAGACCCATAGGTTTTAAGTATTGTAACCTTGAGCTAAAAGGGTATTTTCAAAAGTGAGATACATTATATAAATTCTAAGGGAAATATATTTTAACTGAAAACGTCTTCAATTTACATGTCAAGAATTTTAATGCATTAGTACGAAGGCTAGCTTAACATAAAATTCCTAGAGTCACTGCTAATACATGCTCGTTACATGGTTAGTTCTGATTCCAAAAGCTTGTTCGGGGACGACCAAGAGTTAAGTTGGGAAGATTTGATGAGTCTATAATTTATATGGTTTCAGAGTCGTTCTATGAACATTTTAAGCACCGATACTTCGTAAAATCCATATTATTACTCCAAGTTTGTGTTTCAGGGCCAAGATATTAAAAAGAAGCAATTCGAGAGAATTCAGAGCAAACCGAGCTGAAGGGGGCGCAGGCCTGCGCCACCCTGCGCTCCCCAAAGAGTCCTAACTGTCCAGATACGTTCCAGCGCATGCCAGCTAAACCCTAGCCGCATCCCGGCGCCGGGGGGGGGGGGGGCGCAGGCCTGCGCTAGAGCGGCGCAAAAACGCGTTTTACAGCCTGTGGAACCCTAATCTCGACCTCTCTATAAATACAAGTCGAGGGGCAGCCTTGGAGGGAGTCCCGACGTGTGTGAAAGTGTGCCGAAGCCCTGCCGGAGTGGATCTACAATACGAGAACGAAGACGGTGATTCGCAAGCTACGCAATGACTCAGATCTATATTGGTGAAGAGCATACGATGAGCGGCTAATCCCATTAGCCGTTTGCGGAGGATCTACGACTAAGTTCACTCTACTTTAATTTCTCATGCTTTGATGTATTTGTATTAATTTCTCAGCAGAGCTGCAAACTCCAGAGTCGTCAGCTCCTCAGATTTTTCCAGTACCAAAGGATTTGTATTGGACTGCTGGGTGTCCTCCTTCTTTTCCTCTTCAGCTCTGCTATCAGTCTCAGTCACTTCAGCCATAAAAGCTCTAGCGTTTGACTCCGGATGAGAATTCCAATCGTAAGTACCATCTAACTGCTTGTTAGAGGATACATTCGTTAGTAACCCAGGTATTGAAGCTTGATTCCCTGAAGTAGTTGAATTCTGTCATCCCGGATTCTGATAGTTATCCATCTTCGGCCTTTGACATTCACCAGCAAAACGTCCCAACCTCTGACAGTTGTAACACTTTACTTTCGACTTATCAAATCCCACATTATTGCTCACACTAAGGTTTATCCCAGTTCTTTTCATAAACCTTTTAACCCTCTGTGTGACCATGGACAGTTGCTATTGCAGATCCATCTGCTCTAAATCATTTGGATCTACCTGATCATAATCCTCTTCCCATAGGGCTGGATCGTTAAATTTTCCTTGAGTGCAGTTACCGTATGCTGCCATAAATGATGCAAGAAGCTTCAGTCGCTTCTGTTGTCTTAGCACTCATAGACATTTTGGTGTAACCCTGAGAAGATGAACCTGAGTTTTGTTGTTGATCTTCTGGTTTTGAAAACCCTAGAAATGCCCTACCAATCACTTCTTCTGCTTCTGTAGGTATGCCTTCTTTTTCTCCAGAGTAGAATGCTGTAGCCCCCGACTTCGGTACACTAGAAGTTGACGGTTTAGACTTACCGAAGTACATTTCAGGATCATGTACTTCATCGTATTCCATCTCCTTCTTTTGTATCTTGAAGTTATAAGCACTCAGTGTTCCAATGACTTCTTTAATAATGAGAGTCGCCAGTTTATCTTCATCAGGCTTTATCAACGCAGTGTACATCTCCCACTTTGATGGTAACGCATCTAGAAGTTTCTCAATTTTTTCTGATTCTTGATACTCAACTCTGTGGTTATCAAGCTCGGTCAACAGATGATAGAACCTAGTGACTATCTCATCCAAGGTCTCATTCTTCAAACTCTTGAGGATCAAAATCTGTTGCTTTAACAATTGGGTTATCCCATTCCTCACCCTTGGATGTCCCTCATACCTCTTCTCTAGAGCTTCCCAAATTTATTTAGAAGTTCTGTTATGCTTGAATGTATGTAGAATTTCCAACGGTAAAGCCATTTTAATAGACGACATAGCTCGATTCTCAGCTTCATAAACTTTCTTATCCTCATCTTTCATCTGCAGATATGATAGAACTTTCATCCTGCCCTCGAGCTCTTGTGTTAGGGAACATAACCTTCATCTATGCATATCCACATACGCATATCATTGAAATGTGCGAAGTGCGCAAACCTATCCTTCCATCAGTAGTAGTCTTCAATCTTCATCAGCTTGGGTGGTGAGTTGGATTTGCCCACTTCATGATCCATTTCCAAAAACTTGTGCAAGCTAGACATTCTCGATGACTTTTGGTTCATAGGCTTAATTTAAATAATTATAAAAATTAATTTTATATAAATTTGTACGGACTTGTTTTAAGTTCGTACGAATTTATAACTAAATTCGTTTCACAAAATTAAGTTTGTTTTAAAAAAAAGTTCGTGTCACACAAGTTCGTGACAAACAAGGTCGAGATTGTTAAGTTCGAGAAACCCTAATTTGACAAGTTCGTAAACTCAAACAAGTTTGTGTGCCGCATGTTCGTGAAACGGCAAAAAATTCGACTTTTTAAAAAACTCAAACTAAATCAATGTTTTTAAGGTTAAAAACAATGAATCTCACTGAATAGATGAACTAGAAGGATTACAGGCTTGAATAACTGCTCAAAAAAAACTGTAAGAACCTCAAGAAAAACGTGACTTATCCGTAAAAATGCCAAGAAACCAATGAATGTTCAACGAAACATGAAGAACATTCAATTGTTATCTTTGAAACCACTTGTAAGGTCCACACGCTACGGATATATCAAGACGAGAACGGCGTCAAACGAGTGCGGAATCCTCGTTTAGCGGGTACGGATCGATCACACGGAAACACGGAGCCGAACAAGATGCTGGACGATAGAATACCGACCCCACACGATGTATTGCTCCGTTAGATGCTGTAAAACTCTCTTAGTTCGTCTGAATTGCTCTCACAAACTCTGAAAGTGTTAATGAAATAACACAAATAACTTCATGAAATAACCTGTAAGTTCGTGCATGGTCCAAGCCCACGAACTTATAAGTTCAAGCCCATGCAGGTACGAACTTACCAGAGCTAAGTTCGTACGAACTTGTGTGACCTAAGTTCGTAGCCTTTGCCTTATCAACTTATTCTCATAAGTTCATAGCCTCATGAACTTATCACCATAAGTTCATAACCTCATGAACTTATTCTCATAAGTTCATGCCTTAAGAACTTATCATGAATTAACATGCAAATGTAAATATCATACACAATCATGAACTTAATCCATAAATATGAACAAACAAACATGACTTGTATTAATAAATCCATATCTATTACAGATGATTATCTATTACAAAACTAGACTGCTATCGTCACACCGGGTGTACCAACAAGAAGATTGCACGATGGCCTGGAGATTTCACTGAAATCCTTAATAAAACGCCGATAGAAACCAGCGTGTCCTAGGAAGGATCTTATTCCCTTCACATTGGTGGGAGGTGGAAGTGAAGAAATTATTTGAACTTTCGCTCTGTCTACTTCCATGCCTTTTTCTGACACGATGTGGCCTAAGACTACCCCTTCTTTTACCATGAAGTGGCTTTTCTCCCAACTCAATACTAGATTGGTTTCAGTGCATCTCTTAAGGACCTTCTTTAAATGTCCTAGACAATCTTCAAATGTTTTATCGAATATGGAAAAATCGTCCATAAATATCTCAAGAGAACCACCTACCATATCTGAAAAGATAGCCATCATACAATGTTGAAATGTGGCGGGCGCATTACATAGACCGAATGGCATCCTTCGGTAGGCAAAGGTGCCATAAGGACAAGTAAATGTTGTTCTATCTTGATCCTCTGGATGGATCGGAATTTGATTATAACCAGAGTATCCATTGAGGAAACAGTAAAACTTCTGTCTTGCTAACTTTTCCACTATTTGATCTATAAATGGTAATGGGAAATGATCCTTCAAAGTAGCGGAGTTATGTTTTCTGTAATAAATGCATACTCTCCAACTATTTACATGGCGAGTAGTTATTTTTCCTCCGTCTTCAGCGTCAATTCTGTAATCCCAGACTTTTTGGGTACACTTTGGGTTGGACTCACCCATTTGCTATCGGATATTTGATATATGATCATAACATCCAACCATTTTAACACCTCTTTTCAACTACTTCCCTTAGATTAGGATTCAGTCTCCTTTGTGCATCCCATGCTGGTTTAGCTTCTGGATCAATAATGATTTGGTGCATACACAAAGTGGGTCTGATTCCTTTTAAATCGGCGATAGTCCATCCTACTGCGTCTTTATATTTGACTAATACTTGTAGTAAAGCTTTCTCTTGCTCTTCAGTCAGATCTGATGAAATTATGACAGGCAATGTGTCATTCTGACCTAGAAAAGCGTACTTCAAATGAGCTGACAACTCCTTTAATTCTAGAATAGGTAGTTGTTGTATTGAAGGTTTTGCTTACTAAGGTAAATCAGTAGGTAATTTTTCAGTCCTATGGGTCCATGGCGGTTGCTTCGCTTCTAGTGTGGATTCCATAACTACCTCTAATTTATCACACTCGATAGAATTTATTTTGGCTAAATCATGTTCAGCAAAGAACAACTCAGTGGTATCCTTGGTATTTATTAATGAGCCATGCTGCTGCGCAAGTTCGTCCACCATATCTATCAGATAACACTCTGAATCAAAAGCAGCAACATTTGAAGCATTAAACACATTCAATCTCAGCTTGTGATTACCGAATGCAATATCTACGGCTCCCGTCCTACAATTAATTTGAGGATTAATTGTGGCTAAGAAAGGCTGCCTAAGATAATTGCCGGTTGATTATCTCCTATTCAACTCTCAGTATCCAGGACTAGAAAATCAACCGGATAATAAAAGTCTTCAACTTTAACTATGACATCTGATAAAATACCTCTTGGGCATTTGGTTGACCGATCAGCTAATTGTAAAATTATTTTAGTTGTCTATAACTGAGCTAGATCATGTTTGTCAAACAAATTTCCAGACAATATATTAACGCTAGCTCCAAGATCAAGTAGTGCCTTTTTAATCTGCACTTTACCTATAGTCACTAGAATCAAGGGTGATCCAGGATCTTTAAGCTTAGGAGGTAAAGAACTCGAAACTATTGCACTTAATTGTTCAGTTAAATTGATCTGTTACTTCTGCACTTAATTGTTCAGTTAAATTGATCTGCTTAGGGAGCGAGACCTTGAACTTTCTCTTTTGTGTGCAGAGATCTTTTAGAAATTTGGCATAAAAGGGAACCTGCTGAATAGCCTTGATCAAAGGAATATTAATCTTAACTTGATTAAATAAATCCCACGAAACCTCTGGTTGTGGGCCTCTTTTACCGTATAGAGAAGATTTAGGAT
The DNA here is from genome assembly GCA_020465985.1 of Centrapalus pauciflorus. Taxonomy (NCBI): domain Eukaryota; kingdom Viridiplantae; phylum Streptophyta; class Magnoliopsida; order Asterales; family Asteraceae; genus Centrapalus; species Centrapalus pauciflorus. Next base: position 138,768 of record JAANYP010000191.1, read on the forward strand.
TCTCTAAAGCACCTGGATAAGGAGGAGGAACTGAGGTGTCCTGATCCTTAACCGCCTCCCCAACTTTGGGAGTTGGTATATCTGCCTTAATTGGTTCCTTGAAAGTTTTTTCTTAGAAATCTCCTTCTTTTGATTCTCATTTTCTTCATACACGACTTTGGTGTAGATATCTTCTTCTGCGTCTTGTTCCTTAGGCATCTCAATCTTATTATCTACGTCTCTACGACTTCTTAAAGTGGTTACCTTCGATACCTCATTTATTTCATGTTTCTTATCTTTACTATGATGAGCATGTGAATGATTAGGGGTAGTATTGCTAGGAAGCTTTCCCTCTTCACGTCTTGTGAGTGACTCAGCTATCTGACCCATCTGGCGACTCAACATCCCCATGGTCTTAGTACTAATAGCTACCTGTTGCTTCATAATTTCTGCAAATTCAGAGAATTGCGAAGAAGTCATATTCGCTTCCACTTGTAATTGTGGTTGATCATGTTGCTCACGTTGGTTTGACTTATAATATCGCTCATCTTTAGCTGCAGAAGTAGAACCATATTGATTGTCTCTTTTTGGTGGTTCATATCTAGGTTTGGATTGGTGATCGGTAGGATGATCATTCTTCCATCGGATGTTAGGATGATTTCTCCACCCCGGATTATAGGTATCTAAAAATGGGTTATCCCTTTCTCTATGAGCTCTAAAACCGCAAACTTCATTGGCGAATTCCTCAGTGGATTGCACTTGAGGACATGCTTCAGAATGATGAAATGGATCACCACATGTGACACACTTAACTGAGATATTAAGGTTTGAACCGAAACCCTTCATCAGTTGATCCATTTTCTTACCTAATTCTGAAATTTCGCTCTTAACCTCACGTTTCCAGGCATTGTCTATGACCATAACTTGAATTCCTATGCTGTTTTCAGAACCAACTTGAACCTTGAGACCTTTACCGAGTTGATTTAGCAACTACCAAGCCTCGTCATCTTCTTTCACTAAAAATGTGCCTCCCGTCGCAGCAATATTCATATTACGACTCTCTTGACTCACACCATCAAAAAATGTTTTGATAAGCATCCATTTGGGTACTTCATGATGTGGACAAGCTCTTAATAGGTCATTCATACGATCAAAAGCTTCGTAGAATTGTTAACCGGGTTTTTGTTTAAATCCGGTGATTTCTTTTCTTTTCTCGGTAGTTTTACTAACGGGATAGTATTCGTTAAGAAATTCTCTCTTCATTTGATCCCATGTCGTAATGCAATTGGTTGGTAATGATACAAACCAATTTTTTACTTTCTCTTTCAACAAGAAAGGAAATAATCGAAGTTTTAAACTGTCGGTGGTTATACCTCGCACATGGTTTGCTTTGCAAATAGTCGTGAACTCGGCTAAATGTTCGTAAAGTTCCTCACTTGGCATCCCTCGGAAGATCGGAAGAATTTGAAATAACTGAGGACGAACTTCGGGTTCGTTCTCGTTTTCAGGATAACGGATCGGAGACGGGTCGGGCACATCACCAAGGCGGTAATGTGACTCAACCGTACGTCTCGCTTGTTCACCCATCCTAGCGGCTATACGCTCAGGTTCTTCTTGTTCACGATTTCGTGGCAAAATCGGAGGATCTTCTAAATTGGATTAAAGTGGGAATTTCTTCCTATTGCTCGTTTAAATTCTCTGTGATTAATTCTTGTTGTTTTTGAATCCTGACAGTCTTTCAATTAGATTTAGCTACTTTCGATTTCGGGCTCGAATCGTAGCGACAATCTTTTGGCCGATCGACGTGTAAGCAAACACTATTAAAACCTTTTAAATTAAATTACCTAATTAAGCTAATTATATTTTTGGTGGTAAAGTGGAGGACTACCATTACCTTTTTAAATTTTGAATTTTTATTTGATTTTTAATACTAAAAATTAACGACTAAATAAACAAAACTAAAAGTACTTAAAAACTTAAAACTAAGGCCAAAACTAACTTCTAGCCCTAACTAACGTTACTCATCCCCGACAACGGCGCCAAAATCTGACGAGCCGTCAGTGTGGCCCATAGAAATGACCTTAAATATAACTATTAGCGTATGGAAGTAAAGGTCGAATCCGCAGGGAGTGTGTATGTAATTAGGGTTAAGTAACTAGTTTGTTTAGTTTATTAAAAGCGATTAAATTGTAAATTGATTGTATTGTTTGGAATAATGATTACGTTCTAATTATAACTAAAATAATAGCGAATAACTAATGGATCGATTAACAAATCAAGTAAAGATAACCATTCACGAAATCCCTACGGCATAAGTTATCACCCAATCGAATTTCATGCAACAATCACATAGACATAATTAATTGTGTGGTTAAATTAATCATATTTGTTTTACTCAATAACTCTCTGCATAGCGCATGCAATGTTCATTACTTGTCTTAATCCCTAATCTGATGGACTCGGCACAAATAATAACACTACGACGAACTATCTTGCTTTTACCAACCAAAACACATAATCATAATCATAACTGCATGCTTATCATTTGAATACACATAGATTGTTCAACAAATCCAATAATCATAATATCTAATAGACTAGCATTGTCCATCTTTGTCTTGTAAAATCAGTGAGTTCATCTTAGTGAGAGTATTCATTGTATCTAGTCTGAGTGTGTCTTAGATTAGTTGAACATCTGTTGTATCTGTCGTCTCAGCTTGAACCTTTCCGCAGTCAAGCTTGTATGTAATTAACACTTTTAATAATATACACAACCTTTGAGAAAAGAGTGTTCAGTTTTAATTTGCTGTATTCACCCCCCTCTACAACTTAGAACAACTCACTAGGAAAACCTTTTGGGACCTACAACTGGTATCAGAGCAGATAGAGTGTGTGTTAACTCTAGATAACTCATTCTTCCTACTTTCCCATGGACAACAGTGCTGCCACTTCCTCCTCTTACTATGACAATGGTTCTATGGCTAAACCCCCCAAGTTCAATCATCAAAACTTCTATGGTTGGAAGTGCAGAATGATGCTCTACTTTGAGAATCTGGATGTACAACTGCCAGAGATAGTAATGGAAGGTCCCTATGTGCCAACATCTGTTACTACTATTACTCCTGATGTTGAAGGAGCTGCTCCTGAGATCAGAACCTTTGAGAAGGCCAAAGCTCAATGGTCTGATGAAGATAAAAGGCTGGAAGCTCTTGATGCAAAAGCCAGGAATAACCTATTCATTTCTCTTCCTGATGATGTGTTCAAACAGGTTGAGAAAATGAAAACTACAAAGGAGATGTGGGATAATTTGTGTACCATCTATGATGGTCCCACTATCACACTGGATAACAAGATCAGCAATCGTTTTATACAATATGAACTCTTCTTTGCAAAGCCAAAGTAGTCTCTCACTATAAACCTATACCAGGTTCACTGCTCTAATTAAAAATCTCAATGTTGGGATCACTTAGGATAGCTTGACTCTGGTGAACAAGTTCTTGGACATTTTGCCTGAAGAATGGAATTATTTTTCTACTATCTTAAGAAAACTCAGGCACCATCAAAGGTATGGATTGTAAATCTGTATGGATCCTTACTGAATGATGAGCAGTCAAGACAACAGAAAAGAAATGCCTTGGAAATGTCTAAGAGAGGTGCTGCCTTAGTGGCCAGCGTGAGACAACCTGTTGGTCAGATATGTGATGTGTTCACACAACCTAATCAACAGGATGATGATGAAAGGGAAGAAATATCTGAAGAGGAAGACTGTGAAGATCTTGCTGAAATAGATGATGAGAAAATGATTGCAATGCTTGTCAAGAAGTTCAACAAGAAGAGGTTTGGTGGAAGAATGCTGCAGAAGAAGTCAGGTGCCATAAAAAAGAAGGCATTTGATAAAACTAAGGCTGAGTGCTTTAAGTGTGGCAAAACTGGCCATATAGTTGCTGACTGTGTGTCTAAAGCTGTTGGTCAATCATCCAAACCATTCAAGACAAACAGGGACGATGGCTACAGGGTTAAGTATCTAATGGCCATGGGTAAGCTGAGTAAGTTGGAAAACTCAGTGGCTTCCAATAAGCAAAAGGGACTCATGGCTGAGACATGTGATTGGGAGGACCCTGACTCATCTCAGATGAAGAAGATACCAACTATCTGATGGCCAACACTGATGTCCCATCAACAAGCAACTTCAAACAAGACCTGGCTGAAGCTGAAGCCCTCAACAGCTTAGAGAACTGGAAACCAACATTGATGTACAAGGTACAAAACTTTATGGCTTACAGTTTTGATGAAAAAGTTAAAATGTTTGAATATCTGCTTGTTGATCTAAAAGCTGCTATTGAGAAGCACAAGTTATGTTGTATGAAATCTCCAAGCTAAAAACTGATCTTGAAATAAAAACTAGTAAACTGGACAACTTCCATAAGTTGGAAACTGAACTTGATGAATTAAAACACATCAATTTCATTTTATTAGAAGAAAAGAGAGAAACAGACACAAAACATGCAAAGCTTCAAAAGATTGTTGACTCTTGGTGCCAATCTGCACAAAAAGTCAGCCATTGTATCAGTCAACAGATCCCTGCTAAAATTCAAGCTTATCTTGGAGGGGATCTTGACAAAGCAGCTTCAATTGTTGAGATAAATAATCTGAAAAATTACTTATCCACTCTTGGTGAGTTTCCAAGCACTTTCATCCAGAAAGTGAATGGTAAGCTAGTCTCAACAAATAGGTTTGTCAGGCCTCAAAATACTGACAACTTGTGTGAAAAAGATCCAAAAGCTGATGATGGAATGTGTTCTCCATCAAATCAGTATGCTAAGTGCTCAGGTGGTTCACACAAGAAAAAGAAAGTAAAACAAGCTCAAGCTGCAGTTGTGGACACCAAACCTGTTGACAAGACAGGCTCTGGGTCTAAAGCTGATGGTAAGTGACCTGGTAATCCTTTTGATGCTGATCATTTTGAGAAAAGGTTTTCAAAAGGTAAGCAGCCTGCTTTCAACAAGAGTAAGTCTTATGTTGAAAGGAAATCTGTTGTGATTTCAAATAAGTTTTAAATCATGTTGGAAAATTGGTTATAAATGAAGGTAAGTCTTTCAAAAGCAAAAGCAGTGATTATGTTGATAGGCAACATCCATCACATCTCAGTAAGGGCAAAGGCAAAGCCATTGCTCAACCTGAGAAATTTGGGAATAAGTTTCCCAAACCTGTTGAAGGTCAAAGGCCAATCAAACTTCCTGTATTTGATATCTGTCCTCCTAAAAAGAGGAAAGAGGATACAGGCAAAGCTGTTGCCATTGTGCCTTCCACCCAAACTGTTGATTCTTCTAAAAATAGTAATAAGTTTGCTAAACTTGTTGAAAGGATCAACAAAAATAATTCAGAATATGTTTCTGGAAGTACTTCCAAAAAGGCTAAAAAGAGAAAATGCTATAAGTGTGGGAAGAAGACACATATGGCCAAAGACTGTCCTGAAACTGAGGACATGAGGCCTGTTGACTCTGCTAGTTCCATCATTGCAAAAACAAGCAGTGTTGGAAGTAATATGGTCAATGAGGATAGTATCCAAGCTGATACAATCCAAATAGGAAATATTAGTGTGGATATCACTGGTCCATCAACAAATATTGATGAAGAGGAGAACTCATCCCTATGATGAGTTCCCCTAAAAATAACTAATATTTTCCCATGACACTCTGCAGGATAAACAACCATCCCAGGTTTGGTACTTGGACAGTGGCTGCTCAGGACATATGACAGGCTGTAAGGATCTGCTGAGTGATCTCAGGCCTGAAAAAGGGCCAAAAGTCACCTTTGTGACAATGTACAGGGATCCACAGAAGGATATGGAACTCTTCAAGCTGGTGCTGCTGTATACAAAAGAGTAGCCTATGTGTCTGGGCTAAAACATAATCTTGTAAGCATAAGTCAACTGTGTGATGCTGGCTACAAGGTTAACTTTGATGAGCACCTGGGTTACATATTGGATCCCCAAGGCAAAGTTGTGCTGTGTGCACAAAGGAAGAAAGGTGTATATGTTGTGGACATGAAATCTGCTGATCCCACAACTGAAACCTGCTTTATCTCCAGAAGCAATGCAGACCTGAACTAGTTATGGGACAAAAGGCTATCACACCTGAACTTCAAGAATATCAAAAAACTATGTAAGAAAGAGTTGGCAACAGGGTTGCCTTCTATAACCTTTGTTAAGGATAAACTCTGCACAACTTGTGAGAACGACAAGCAGAGAAAAACATCTTTTAAATTTAAGCCCAATTTCTCTATTGATACTCCTGTGTTCTTAATCCACATGGACTTGTTTGGACCAGTCAGTGTCCCAAGTCTAGGAGGTAGAAGATACACTCTAGTCATGGTTGATGAGTTCTCCAGGTTTACATGGGTGATCTTTCTGAAGTGCAAAGGAGTGGCTGCTAGAGAAATCATTGGATTTATAAAAAAGATAGAGATGCTGAACTCTGCTGAAGTTAAGCAGCTTAGAAGTGATCATGGTACTGAATTCAGAAACAGTACTCTTGAGGACTTCTGTGAAGAAAGAGGGATCTCACATATCTTTTCAGCAGTAAGAACTCCACAACAAAATGGAGTTGCTGAAAAGAGAAATAGAATTCTCATTGAAGCTGCTAGAACCATGCTGTGTGCATGAGGTTTACCTTCATCATTCTGGGTTGAAGCTGTCAGCACTTCCTGCTTCACCCATAATAGATCCTTGGTTGTGAAAAGGTTCAACAAGACTCCCTATGAGTTAATCAAAGGGAGAAGGCCAAAGATTAGTTATTTCCATGTGTTTGGATGTCCCTGCTTCATTTTGAACCAGAGGGACCAGCTGGCAAAATTTGAACCCAAAGCTGATGAAGGTGTGTTTGTTGGATATTCTGCTATCTCCAAAGCCTACAGAGTATACAACTACAAAAGAAAGGTGATAGATGATTCTATCAATGTCACCTTTGAGGAGTCTAGGAGTGCTTCCACCAAAGCTGTTCCTAAATCAGTTTCAGGAGAGTTCAGCTTTGATGATCTCATGCATTCCAATAATGAAGAAAAGGACTCAAAAGCTTCCACTACACCCAGAGTGGAACCAGTTAACCACAATGGACATGATGATGACTATGTTGATACACCCTATGCGAATAAGTGTACTGACATAATTACAACATCATGTCCTGAACCAATCAATGCTGATTTTCCTGGATCCTCTGCTGATATGTTCAACAATGGAGAATCATGTTCAACAAGTGAACAGGCTCAAGATAACAGTGTGTCTGAAAATCTTGAAAGCTGCTCAACAGGACCTGTTGAAGATGCAAATAACTCAGGAGAATCTTAATTGAGGCAAGATCCTAAGTGGATCAGGTGTCATCCAAATGATCAAATAATAGGCGACATCAACAAAGGGGTGCAAACAAGATGGGACAACTTAGGAAACTTTCGTATGTTTTCTAGCTTTGTGTTCCTGATGGAGCCTAAGAAAGTGGATGAAGCACTGAAAGATACCAATTGGATCACTGCCACGCAAGAAGAGCTCACTCAGTTTGAGAGAAACAAACTATGGAAGCTTATCCCTGCTCCTAAAGGAAAAACAATAATTGGCACCAAATGGGTTTTCAAGAACAAAATGGATGAGCAAGGTCATGTTATTAGAAATAAGGCAAGACTAGTTGCTCAAGGCTACAGACAGGAAGAAGGCATTGACTATGATGAAACATTTGCTCCAGTGGCCAGGTTAGAGGCAATTCATTTGTTTCTAGCCTACGCTGCCCACAAGAGTATGAAGGTATTTCAAATGGATGTAAAGAGTACATTTTTGAATGGAAAGCTGCAAGAAGAAGTGTATGTCAAGCAACCTCCAGGTTTTGAAAATGATCATCATCCAGGTTTTGTCTATAAGTTGGACAAAGCCCTCTATGGTCTAAAACAAGCCCCTAGAGCCTGGTATGACACTCTAGCTGATTTGCTTATGAGCAATGGTTATTCCAGAGGTAAAGTGGATACCACACTGTTCATAAAGAAGGTGAAGTCTGATATTATGCTTGTTCAAATTTATGTGGATGACATAATATTTGGTTCTACTAATGAGCAGTTATGCAAGAATTTTTCACTACTCATGAAATCAAAATATGAAATGAGTATGATGGGAGAACTTACTTTCTTTTTAGGATTACAGGTTAAACAAACCTAAAATAGAATTCTCATAAATCAAAGAAAGTACACTTTAGATCTTTTGAAAAAGTTTAAATTTGATCAAAGTTCTCCTATCAAAACCCCAATGGCCACCAATGTAAAGTTGGATGTTGATGCCAGTGGCAAAGCTGTTTCAGTAACAACTTACTGTGAAGAACTCCCCTTATGGGGTAGTCCTCAATGTCTAGGTCCCACAAATTGCAACACGATATCAATCAAACTAAGATAGAGAGTAAAAAAAATTTAGGATTAAGTTTAATACAATTTCAGTAAGGATTAGAGTTTTCAAAGTAAACTTATTAAGGGTACAAGACTAATCTAATACATATCACCATACAATTCAAAGTAAATCTACCCAGACCACCACAATTATCATCTTCAATGCTGTACCAAAAGGGGTGTTGTAGTAGCGGTTTAGGAAAACTTCAGCTTGATCTTGTAAGACCTAAGAACTAAGTCCAGCAGGTGCCTTTCCCTTATCTTTTCCTGTAAAAAGGTTAAACAACAACTATAAGCAAAGCTTAGTGAGAATATAGATTTTTCAGATTACATGCATTTTATCAGGCGGATAATGGGTCTAGCATGATATCCCTTGACTGCCGCTACAGCCACTCATGATTGAGACATAGTAGTCATAGAGTTGGATGATGTTCAGGCCACACTCACGCTTTTAGTGGAAGCTATCTACTTATACTAGGCTAGCTACCAGCAATCATTGTGGGGGAACATCGGAGTATCAATACCAAGCTCAACAGAACTGGTGATGTAGCAAGGTCTAGAATAATAGACCGACAAGGCTAATCATACTAAGCTGAATCAATACACCAAAGACACGAGCAATGATGAAAGCATAAATAAACGAGGTCATGATAGCAATGTCAACTTATAACAATATCTGAATTGAACTGTAAGTACAATATATGCAAAATGATAAGTCAAATAGCCATCATAATCCACAGGGCATCACCGAACCATGGTGAGCACATGTCACAATCCAGCTGAGTATAAAAGAATGCCAAAATAAACTATCATCAACAATATGTCTCAACCGGAATTTAGCATGTAAAACTGCGTATCTATAACTCACAGGTTCTGTTGTCTTATCAAGCAGATTTCTCCACCAACTGAGTTATCTCAGGATTTAATCTTTAATCGTTATCTTTCTGGACTTTAGCTTGGCTATATAATCATTGACCCACTTTCAATATCTTTAATCTTTAATTCTTTGTTCAGAATTTATCTGAACCTGTCCAGAATTTATCATTTGCAAGAACGTTCGTTTTTAAACTTTAATTGATCTGATTATGATAATTCATCAATATTCATGTCCTTTTTCATGGACATGTGTGACTTTTGTCATGTTTATATCATAATATTTTTATTTGAATATAAAAATTAAAGATTTATTGATTTTAAACTTTATAAATCATAATTGTGTTTTGACATCAAATTATATAAATGATCACACATATATATGTTCATACACTTTTAATTTGATGCAATTCTATATATTTATATACATAGCAAACACATTTATTTATTTGACTTATATATATATATACATATATATTACCACACACACATATGCACATGTACATATATATATATATATATATATATATATATATATATATATATATATATATATATATATATATATATATATATATATATATATATATATATATATATATATATATATATATGTATATACATATATATTACCCACATGCAGAGACACGCCCCCAGCAAGAAAAGAATTGTTGGGACGTACTGTTTCGTTATTTTCCAGGAAGGTTTCGGTACTTTAATTGAGTTATGGTCTCGGTGGTTTATTTTGTGTATAGTCTCGGTTATTTATCTTGATGGTTTCGGTAGACATGGGTTTCGGTGGTTGTTGTGCTTACCAAAAGGTTTCATCATACCGAAACCTTAGATAGTTTCGGTACTTCTCGACGAGTTTCAGTAGCTTGTCTCAGTAGTTTCCATGGTTTCAATATAATATAAGGGTCTCGGTAGTTTGTTTCATGGGGTGGGTTTTGGTATATAGCGAAACCTTTCAAGGGTTTCGGTATTCTTTGGTTTCATCTCATGGGTTTCGGTATACCTTAGGCATGGTTTCGGTAGTATGGGTAAGGTTTCGGTAACCCATATATGATCTCGGTAGTGTGGTTTTACCGAAACCTTATGGTTTCGGTAACCCACATTTGGGTTTCGGAATATGCAAAACACACACAAACACACTCTGCTCATTTTTCTTTGTAGTTTCGATATTACCGAAACCCATATGGGTTTCGGTTTGTTTACATGCAAAAACATATACCCGACACCCACACAAAATACACACTACAATTTGTTTCCCTTTGCAATTCCAGCAGCCAAAACATCGTATTTAAAGGTATTTGATAATTTGAAGTTAACATCGTGTTCATGAAAATCACATAAACCGTTATTACATTTTGAATTCAAGAACAATCACATAAACCGTTATTACATCGTGTTCATGAAAATCACACACACACACACACACACACACACACACACACACACACATATATATATATATATATATATATATATATATATATATATATATATATATATATATTAATTTTCAAAAATTCTCGTTTTGAGCAATAAGTGTTCATCTCTTTCTTTTAATAATTGAACTTTATAATTTAATATAATATATAATTGAACTTTAAATTATATATTTCTCATTACTTTTAAATAAATTATCTAAACGGTTAACTTTCAAATCTTTTATTCTTGTTAAGTATATTGCTATAATTATAATATTTAATTAATTAAATAATTTCATTATTTAATTAAATACAATACATATAATGTAATTAAAATTACATTTTTTTACGTCAAACACAGAATTAAAAGTTCGGTTAAAAAGCTAGGTTGTTACAGAATGGGCTCCACCACGCACAAATTTCGTCCTCGAAGTTAGCTTTGTTCGACAAACTTGAATACGTAGCTTTCATTACATCTCTTGATTCCCAAGACTGATGTGAACCCTTGTGGTGTTTCCACTGAATGAGCACCATCTGCACTTCTTTATTTCGAAGCTTTTTGGTCTTCGAGTCCAGAATACATTCTGGCTCTTCAACCACTCGAAGCTTCTCATCAATCTGCAGATCAACATGTGGTATCTGAACTTCTCTTTCATCAGCTAAACTCTTTCGCAGATGACTAACATGGAATACCGGATGTATTCCCGTTAAGTTTGCTGGCAATTCAAGACGATAAGACTGATTCCCTACCTTTTCAACGATCTTGAATGGACCAATAAATCTCGGGCTAGCTTGTTTCTCTTTATGAATCGCACCACATTCTTCACTGGAGATACTTTCAGCATCACCCAATCATTAACCGCAAAACTGATAGATCGATAACGATTGTCGTAATATGACTTCTGCCTGCTTTGGGCTTCAAGAATGTTCCTTCTAACAAGTTGGATCTTCTCATGAGTCAACTGTAGAAGGGCAGGACCCGCTAATGGTGATTCACCTGTTTCGCGCCAACAGGTGGGAGTTCTGCATTTTCTTCCGTATAAAGCTTTAAAAGAAGCCATATTGATCGTGGAATGATAACTGTTGTTGTATGAGAATTCGACCAAAGGCAAGTGGTCATCCCAGTTACCACCCAGATCAAGAACGCAAGCACGGAGCATATGTTAGTGCATCCTGTGTGATGATAACACTCTAAGTAAAGATGATATTTTGTAATAGTCAAATTGTTCGTAATTGCATATTAATACATGTTTGCTATATGTTTGTTATATGTTTGATATATGTTTGATATTGATATTGATTGTATATATGTTTGAACTTGGTTGTAATTGATGTTTTACAACAAGTTGAATCATAAGTTCAAAGGTAAGTTCAAACATAAGTTCAAAGGTAAGTTCAAATATAAGTTCTAGAACAAGTTCAAAGACAAGTTCTAGAATAAGTTCAAAGGCCTAGATTCGAACTTATGGTGGACAAGTTCATGGGCTTGGGCCTGGACAAGTTCGAATCCGAGGCCTATAATTAAGAGTTAATCAGTTTTGATTAACAATCTTTGCAGAAATCAACGTCCGAGCGATTACGAACTTGCAGAGAGATTTCGGTGTGTTCTTGGAGAGAATCACGTGTCGGGATGTTCAGGTTTACGTCTATCATCGTGTGTGTTCCCAGTTTTCGTGTGTGTGATCGGTCCGTCAAACCGCTAACGAGGATTCCACACACGTTGGATGGCGTCACGTCAAGATTGGATCAGTAGGTAGGTGACCTTACAAGAGTTAAGATAATGCGTTCACTTTGGCCATCTGCATTAGGATGATAAGCAGTACTCATGGAAATTCGAGTACCCATCCCCTCTTGCAGCGCTTTCCAAAATCTTGAAGTGAAACGACTATCACGATCAGAGACGATAGAGTTCGGCACACCATGACGAGAAATGATCTCACAGATGTACATCTATGCCAATCTCTCAAGAGAATACGTGTCTTTCATTGGTATGAAATGAGCTGACTTTGTTAATCGATCCACGACTACCCAGATGGAGTCGTGCTGTCTCATGGTTTTAGCAACTTCGTGACAAAGTCCATGGTTATATGCTCCCACTTCCACTCAGGAACTGGTAGTGGTTGCATATCCCTGAAGGGTTTCTGATTTAACCATTGGACAAACTCTGCAGCTTTCAACGAACTGACCGATGTCATTCTTCATTCCTGGCCACCAGTAATCAGCTTTCAGATCGAAGTACATCTTTGAGCTGCCAGGATGAATAGATAACTTGGACTTGTGGGCTTCGGATAGAAGAGTGTTGCGAATAGAACCATACTTAGGAATCCAGATTCGGTTTCCTTTGAGACATTGAAGTCCTAAATGATTCATAGATAAGAATTGAAGTTGCCCTTTGAGATTTTCAGAACATATATTTTCTTCTTTCAGTGCTTCGGCTTGAGCAGATTTGATGTCTTCGATAAGATCGGAAGAGAATATAACAGGAGTAAGGGAATAACAATACTTTTCTGGATACACTTTCCTACTCAAAGCATCCGCGACCACGTTGGCTTTGCCGGGATGCTATAGGATCTCACAATCATAGTCCTTGATAAGCTCCAAGGACCGTCGCTGTTTCATATTCAGATCCTTTTGAGTAAAGAGGTGTTTGAGGCTTTTATGGTCGGTGTATAGCTGACACCTAGTCCCATAGAGATAATGACGCCAAATTTTAAATGCAAAGGTAACGGCAGCCAACTTAAGATCACGAGTTGGTGCACTTTTCTCGTAATCTTTCAATTGCCTTGAGCCCTTTGCATGAGGACACAACCTAAACCTGTACCAGATGCATCACTGTAGACTACAAAGTCATCATTGCCCTCATGTAAGGATAGGATTGGTGTTTGAATAAGATTTTGCTTCAGAGTCTCAAAAGCTTTTTGCTTTTTATCATACCATATGAAAGGTGTGTTCTTTCGTGTTTGCATCGTAAGTGGTACAACAATCTTTGAGAAGTCTTTAATGAATCGCCGGTAGCAACCGGCCAATCCAAGGAAACTTCAGATCTTCGAGGCATTGCGAGGTGTTTGCCACTTCTGAACAGCCTCGACTTTAGATGGATCAACTGATATACCTTCACCGGATATGACATGGCCAAGGAATTGAATCTATAAACGTAACAAAGTAGAATTTCAAGTTTTCATTGATACAATGAACGCTTAGGAAATAGCTCGAGACCATATAAAGTTATACCTGTCCGAGCCAGATTTCACACTTAGAGAATTTTGCGTAGAGCCTTTATTTTCTCAATAACTCTAGCAATTCCCGCAGATTAATAGAATGACCAGTCTCCGTTTTGGAGTAAATCAGAATACCGTCAATGAAAACAATAACTGATTTATCTAGCATCGGCCTGCACACGCGATCCATGAGATCCATGAATGCCGCTGGTGCATTCGTTAAACCAAATGGCATTAAAAGAAACTCGTAATGACCGTATCTCGTTCAGAAGGCTGTCTTTGGAATATCCTCATCTTTTACTTTCAGCTGATGATACCCAGATCGAAGATCAATTTTGGAGAAATAACTTGCTCCCTGAAGTTGATCAAATAGGTCATCGATTCTGGGTATAGGATACTTATTCTTGATAGTGACTTTGTTCAACTCACGATAATCTATGCACATATGTAGAGTTCCATCTTTCTTCTTAACGAACAAGACAAGTGCACCCCACGGAGATGAACTAGGTCGAATAAATCCCTTCTCTAACAAATCTTAAAATTGCTTTGACATTTCCTGCATCTCTGCAGGCGCAAGTCTGTAGGGAGCTTTAGCAATTGGAGCCGCACCAGGAACTAAGTTAATTCCGAACTCAACTTGACGTTCTGGTGGCACTCCAGAGATATCATCTGGGAATACGTCTGGGAACTCGCAGACGATCAGAATATCAGAAATGGATTTCTTGTTGGCTTTAGAGACAGATTCAGAGGAGAGGAAACACAAATAGGATTCGTGACCCTTAGACAGATATTTATGCGCTTTCTCAAAAGAAATGAAACAGTGAGCACCTTTTCGCTTGTCGCCTTTAATTTCTAACACTCGGCCGTCTGAAGACTTGATCCTGATGATTCGACGGTTGCAAATGATTGTAGCTTCATTGTTCGTTAACCAGTCCATGCCGATAATGAAATCAAACTCTTTCAACAGAATTGGAATGAGATCAAGGTTGAACACGATATTGTTGACAAGTAAAGTGCAATTTTTGTAAACAGAATCATCCATAACATAATTGTTACTGGCCGTCTCTATATCAAGTATAACGAGAAGCTTCGAAGGAAACTTAGACAGTCTTTGAGCAAAAGTAGTCGAGATGTATGAACGACTTGCACCAGAATCGAATAGTACGCGCACAGGTATTGAATTTAGTAAGAACGTACCGGTAACGACATCAGGGGTTTCCTTTGCTTCCTCGGTTGTTATCTGAAATGCACAGGTCCTTGCAGTTGGAGTTACGGCTGAGCTTTTCATCGTAGAACCTCCAGCTGATGACTGTGATTGACCTCGGCATCCACTATGACATTGATACATAAAGCGTTCGCGCTTTCCGCATTTAGCACATCCAAGACCCCGCTGGGGACATTCTTCACTGCTGTGGCCGATCCTGCTACATACATATCAGGTAACGTCATCCGGGTTGCACATTCCCATATGAGATTTCCTGCATCTTTTGCAGAGTCGTGGTTCATTCGTAAGAGAGTAGGATTGAGCTTTCTGGGGCGAGCTATATTGTTGAGATTCTGGAATAGTTGGGACTGGGATTTGTTAGGCTTAAAGAATTTTCCGAATCTTTGTTTCTTTGGGGGAGAAGGGCAGGTTGGGCTTGTTTGTGGTGCGTAGAGTTGATCGCCATACTCTAGATATCCCCTCTCTATCTGTCTTGCCGCTTCAACCATTTCCAGATAACTTTTATACTTCATCACACTCATCGGGTGTCTGTACCTCGGGTTAAGACCTCCATGAAATCTATTCATCTTCGTTTCCTCGGTGGCTACTTGATACGAGGAATATCCGTAGAGCCGCGAGAATTCGTGCTTATACTCGTCAACAGATTTGGTTCCTTGAGTTAGTTGCATTAGTTGGACCTCCATTTTGTCTTGTTGATCAACAGGACAATACTTCGCGTTAAACATGTCAAGGAATTGGTCCCATTCGAAAGTCTGAATAACATCTTCTCCATATATGCTTCTCTGAGTCTTCCACCAAGCACGGGCAGCGCCGACGAATAAAGCGGTAGCATAACTGACTTTCTTTGAATCTAGGCAATCGGAGATTCTTAAGATTTCTTCAGTATGACTGATCCAATCCAATGCCTGAATTGGATTTATTGTACCCTCAAAGTTCAGGGCACTGCTGGCTTTGAAATTTTTAAACTTACAGCCTTTCGGCTGCTCAATTTGGGTATAAGGGTTTGAGTTATAAGAATCAGACTCATTATTTTGGGCTTGTTTTATTCGCTTATCTTTCTTATCCGCACGTTTCTTAGCTTCGACCTCATCTCTGGCCTAAAACTGTTCTTGCATGTTCTTGTTTTGTTGTTCATATTGCTGGGCTAATAATTGTTGTACCATTTCAAACATTTGCTGAGGGGTCATATTGTTGGGGAAATCACTTGATCCTGATCCTGACATCTTTACTGAAAATTAAAATCATTTAACTATCAGTTTATAGACTTAGATCTGTGTACCCTTATTCCCATCCTAACAGTCTGTACATCCTATCTCAGTTCAAACCACCTAAATGATTGATACATATCTATTGCTTCAGTTTGAGACCAAATATTACTCACATAATACTTGATTCACTCAAACTATGGGCTCTGATACCATCCTGTGAAGACCTCCCCTTACGGGGTAGTCCTCAATGTCTAGGTCCCACAAATTGCAATACGATATCAATCAAACTAAGATAGAGTAATTATATAGCAGAATTTCAAATTACAGCACAAACATTTAGGATTAAGTTTAATACAATTTCAGTAAGGATTACAGTTTTCAAAGTAAACTTATTAAGGGTACAAGACTAATCTAATACATATCACCATACAATTCAAAGTAAATATACCCAGACCACCACAATTATCATCTTCAATGTTGTACCAAAAGGGGTGTTGTAGTGGCGGTCTATGAAAACTTCAGCTTGATCTTGTAAGACCTAAGAACTAGGTCTAGCAGGTGCCTTTCCCTTATCTTTTCCTGTAAAAAGGTTAAACAACAACTATAAGCAAAGCTTAGTGAGAATATAGATTTTCAGATTACATACATTTTATCAGGCGGATAATGGGTCTAGCGTGATATGTCTTGACTGCCGCTACAACCACTCATGATTGAGACATAGTAGTCATAGAGTTGGATGATGTTCAGGCCACGCTCACGCTTTTAGTGGAAGCTATCCACTTGTACTGGGCTAGCTACCAGCAATCATCGTGGGGGAACATCGGAGTATCAATACCAAGTTCAACAGAACTGGTTATGTAGCAAGGTCTAGAACAATAGACCGACAAGGCTAGTCATACTAAGCTGAATCAATACACTAAAGACACGAGCAATGATGAAAGCATAAATAAACGAGGTCATGATAGCAATATTAACTTATAACAATATCTGAATTGAAATGTAAGTACAATATATGCAAAATGATAAGTCAAATAGCTATCATGATCCACAGGGCATCACCGAACCATGGTGAGCACAGGTCACAATCCAGCTGAGTATAAAAGAATGCCAAAATAAACTATCATCAAAAATATGTCTCAACCGGAATTTAGCATGTAAAACTGAATATCTATAACTCACAGGTTCTATTGTCTTATCAAGCAGATTTCTCCACTACCTATGTTATCTCAGGATTTAATCTTTAATCTTTTTACAATCTTTGACCCACTTTTAATATCTTTAATCTTTAATTCTTTGTTCAGAATTTATCTGAAGCTGTCCAGAATTTATCATTTGCAAGAACGTTAGTTTTTAAACTTTAATTGATCTGATTATGATAATTCATCAATATTTATGTCCTTTTTCATGGACATGTGTGACTTTTGTCATGTTAATATCATAATATTTTTATTTGAATATAAAAACTAAAGATTTATTGATTTTAAACTTTATAAATCATAATGATCACACATAACACACATGCACATGTACACACACACACACACACACACACACATATATATATATATATATATATATATATATATATATATATATATATACACACACACATACACACACACACACATATACACTACGTGCATTCACACATATGCATGCATTGATATATATATGGGACAATTGCGTAAAAAACCCTAAAGTTGGACCATTTTTGTGATTAAAACCCCTAACCATTTTCTGTTGCACCAAAAACCTCTAACCGGTAAAATCTTTTGAAATTAGGACATTACCGGTTACAATAGGTTAATATGCTTACATGGCACACACGTGGCGTCCACATGGCAAACCCGACTTACGTGGCGCCTACGTTGCACTACATGTATAATTCTTAAACTCAATTTTTGCATAAAAAACCTCGAAGTTGGTGACTTTTTCGATTAAAACCCTTAACTATTTTTTTTTTCATCTCTAACCAACAATAATATTTACCATTTCTCCTCTGCTCTCCTCCGGCAACTCCGATTACTCCATCCCATCTTTATGTTCAGTGTTGTTTATTTTATGTATGTATGTTCGACTAACTTTTGTCGTTTAATTTTGAATTTTAACTTCAATTGTGCCGATGGAATCAATTTCATTCTGTGTTCACGAGTTGCATTTTTAGCTTCAGCTTTATGTTCAATTTCGTTTATTTACGTTCCATTTTTAGCTTCTGAATTTCGTTTATTTATGTTCCATCAATGAAGACTCAATTTTAATTATCTTTGTTGGTTGGAGGTTTTTTATCAAATGAAAAATGATTTGGGGTTTTAATTCAAAAAACTAAACAAGTTGGGGTTTTTTTTATGCAAAAATCTATTTAAAAATTGTACACGTCATAAAGTTGCAACTGGCTAAACCGGTTGCAAGTCAGATTTTTTGAAAAAAACCCAAATTTACAAAGTTTTAACCGGTTGGAGGTTTTTTGTGCAATGAAAAATGGTTGGGGGTTTTAATCGCAAAAATGATCCAACTTAGAGGTTTTTTGCGCAATTTCCCCTATATATATGTATATATATATATATGTATATATATATATATATATATATATATATATATATATATATATATATATATATATATATATATATATATATATATATATATATATATATATATACAAGTTGCTGTCAAAACTCTTCATACACCTGCACATTTTTTTTATATATATAGATATATATTATCCACATGCAGAGACGCGCCCCCAGCAAGAAAAGAATTGTTGGGACGTGCTGTTCGGTATTTTCCAGGAAGGTTTTGGTACTTTAATTGAGTTATGGTCTCGGTGATTTATTTTGTGTATAGTGTAGGTTATTTATCTTGATGGTTTCGGTAGACATGGGTTTCGGTGGTTGTTGTGTTTACCGAAAGGTTTCATCATACCGAAACCTTAGATAGTTTCGGTACTTCTCGACGAGTTTCAGTAGCTTGTCTCAGTAGTTTCCATGGTTTCAGTATAATATATGGGTCTCGGTAGTTTGTTTCATGGGGTGGGTTTTGGTATATAGCGAAACCTTTCAAGGGTTTCGGTATTCTTTGGTTTCATCTCATGAGTTTCGGTATACCTTAGGCATGGTTTCGGTAGTTTGGGTAAGGTTTCGGTAACCCATATATGATCTCGGTAGTGTGGTTTTACCGAAACCTTATGGTTTCGGTAACCCACATTTGGGTTTCGGTATACACGAAACACACACAAACACACTCTGCTCATTTTTCTTTGTAGTATCGGTATTACCGAAACCTATTTGGGTTTCGGTTTGTTTACATGCAAACACATATACGTGACACCCACACAAAATACACATTACAGTTTGTTTCCCTTTGCAATTCCAGTAGCCAAAACATCGTATTTAAAGGTATTTGATGATTTGAAGTTAACATCGTGTTCATGAAAATCACATAAACCGTTATTACATTTTGAATTCAAGAACAAGTTTAAACATAATATTACCTTAAATTCTTGTAGAATGTTGTTGTGTGATACTTGTTGATGAATTTCTTGTCTTCAATTTCACTTTCGTTACAACTTTTGTTGATGGATTTTAGAAGAAGAGAAAGATGGAACGTAGGTTGAAAGGGAGAGAGCAGAGAAACTTGTTTGCTTATTTTTGGGGAAATGAGCAGATGGTCACGTTTTAGGTATATATATATTTTTTAATATTCAAAAATTCTCATTTTGAGCAATAAACTTTTGTTCATCTCTTTCTTTTAATAATTGAACTTTATAATTTAACATAATCTATAATTTAACTTTAAATTATATATTTCTCATTACTTTTAAATAAATTATCAAAACGGTTAAATTTCAAATCTTTTATTCTTGTTAAGTATGTTGCTATAATTATAATATTTAACTTAATTAAATAATTTTATTATTTAATTAAAAACAATACAAATAATGTAATTAAAATTACATTATTTATGTAAAACACATAATTAAAAGTTCGGTTAAAAAGCTAGGTTGTTACACTTTCAGAGGCATGATTAGGAGCTTGCTATACTTAACTGCTAGTAGACCAGATATTATGTTTGCTAATTGTTTATGTGCTAGGTTTCAAGCTGATCCTAAAGAATCACATCTAGCTGCTGTAAAAAGAATCTTCAGATACCTTAAGGGTACACCAGGTTTGGGTCTTTTGTATCCCAAAGACTCAAGTCTTGAGCTAACAGGATATTCAGATTCTGATTTTGCAGGCTGTAGGCTAGACAGAAAAAGCACAACAGGTGGGTTTCAACTCCTTGGTGGTAAGTTGATAAGTTGGTGTAGCAAGAAGCAGAACTCAGTTTCTACTTCTACTGCTGAAGCTGATTATATTGCTGCTGGAAGCTGATGTGGGCAGATTCTGTGGATGCAGCATCAGCTTGAAGACTATGGACTTGTATACAGGAAAACTCCTATTCTATGTGATAATACAAGTGCTATAGCCATCTCCAACAATCTAGTATTTCATTCTAGGACAAAGCACATAGAAGTCAGACATCATTTCATTAGGGATCACATCCAGAAAGGTAATGTGGAGGTAAGTTTTATTTCCACAGATGAACAGCTTGCAGACATTTCCACCAAGCCTCTTGATGGAAACAGAATCTTGTAACCAAGTTGGGCATGTTAAATAAAAGTGAGTAAGTGTCCTTAATGTTCTAAGGTATATTATATCTCAAACCGCTCAAGTTTTTCAGAACACCTTAGATAGAACAGGCTATGCATGTTCTTCATTTAGCCAATTTCTGAAAACTTGAACAGCTTGAGCATATAACAGGTTAGAAACCATCAGTTTTCTCTTCAAACATGTTCTATTGTTCAAACCCCCAACCTGATCAGCTATTGAACATAACCTGTTCTTGCATAGCTGCACAGGTTGAATGAACAGCTTGAGGGAAGAACAATTTTTGATGAACCCTACTCATCACAGTTTTGACCAACAGCTTAGAACATAAACTTTAATTACCTTTCTTCGTAATTAAGTTACTTAATTTATGCATTTATTTAACTTAATTATCAATGGATAATGTGTGTTAACGTGTGTTAGTGAATATAAAGGTTCAAGTGGTCTGACAACCGTTATGACATGGACAATCGTTCCGTTTTCCGTTAAAGAACAATTCAAATCAACCGCCCAAACCTTTCTCTCTCCTACCCACTCACATTCGAATCCTATAAATACCTCCTCTACTGTTTCATCTTCTTCTTCCTCTAATGCTACCATAACTCCCAAAGAACCCTAAAATCGACTAAGTGTCCAGTACTCATATTTCCACTACTCCAAAAATGGCTCACCAAAATAACCCTTTGCTTCCAGTGTTTTTTAGTAAGGATGTTGAGAAACATCCATGCGTTACCACGATGCTGACCTTGAAACCCACAAACTGCATTGCCAACCTAACCATTCCCAAAAACTATGTGGGGAAAGCTTATGAGAATATGGTGGAGTTTCTGAAGGTTCACCCTCTACACTATGTGTTAGTGCACCCTGTGTGACGATAGCAGTCTAAGTATAGACATATTTTGTAAAAGTCAATTTGACTATTATTATACATTAACAAGTATTTGTTACATGTTTTATTATGTATGTTTGAACTTGGTGTAATGTACTACAATAAGTTCAAACATAAGTTCAAAGATAAGTTCAAATATAAGTTCAATCATAAGTTCAAACATAAGTTTGAAGGCTAAAATTCGAATTTGTAAGAGGACAAGTTCGGAAGGCCTTGGGCCATATTCGAACTTGTCCTAGACAAATTCGAACTGGGTGTTATAATTAAGGGTTAATTCGATTACTTATTAGACTTTTGCAGAATTTCAGAGCGATTAGTGCAAAGGGCGATCTCGAACTTGCAAGCATTCAGAGAGTTTCGTTTGGGGAGAATCATCATGTAAGGACGTTCAGTTGTCCGTCTATCACTGTGTGTGTCTCCATGTTTCAGTGTGCGTGGTCTATCCGTCAAGCCGCTAACGAGGATTCCACACTCGTTGGCAGGTGTCGTGTCAAGATAGGATCCGTAGTCAGGCGACCTTACAAGTGGTATCAGAGACATTTGGGTGTTCGTGGTGTTCTTCGTGTTCACAAGCAACATCTGTGGTTTCTTGACGTTTTTGGATGGAAGAATCACTTTTTGGACAGATTTCGAGTTTTTCAAGTTAGATCTCGGGAAAAAGTTCATATTAGTTCATCTTTTTTGGTCAAAGTCATAGTTTTTAATCATAAAAACTTTGGTTTAAACTGAAAAGTTGAAAAAATCAAACTTTTGGCCGTTTTTTTCGAACTTGCGGCGCTCGAACATCAATGGGGTATTAGGGTTTATTCGAAATTCAAATTTGTCAGAAAATACGCTTCTTTCGAATTAAGATTAGGGTTTGATTTGAATTTGATCACTTCGAATTTGCTCATATTCGAATTTCACCAAATTCGAACTTGCACTATCTTCGAAACTGTTATATTTTCGAACTTGTTTGATTTCAAACTTAATTTCGAATTTAATTTCAAACAAATTTATAAATAATTATATTCGAACTTCCTCAAGTTCGAAAGTGTTAATTTAAATTAATTTCAAATTAAATTAATTAAGTTTTAAATTCAAACTTTTACGAAAGAATGACAAGTTTACAAAGGTTTATTGAAATGGACCATGAGGTCGGAAAGACAAATTCTCCACCTAAGCTGATGAAGTTGGAAGATTATTATTGGTGGAAGGATAGGTTCGCCAACTTCGCTCGCTTCAATGATATGAGAATGTGGATTTGTATCGACGAGGGATACATTCCACCTACAACAGAGGTTGAAGGCCGTCAAAGAGTCTTGTCATATCAAATGATGAAGGATGATGATAAGAATCTATATGAGGCCGAGAACTGAGCATTCTCAATTATTCAAATGGCTTTACCTTAGGAGATCCTGTACACATTTCGAAATCAACGAACAGCAAAAGCGTTGTGGGATGCACTCGAGAAAAGGTGTGAAGGAAATCCGAGGGTTAGGAAAGGTAGAATGGAAATGCTCAAGTAGCAATTCGATATTTTCAAGGCTTTGAAAAATGAAAAGCTGGATGAGACCATTACCAGATTCTATCATTTGTTGACAGAGTTAGACAACCATGATGTTGAGTATCGTGAATTGGAGAAAATTGAAAAGATTCTAGATGCTTTACCAGCAAAATGGGAGATGTTCGTAGCGCTGATAAAGCATGATGAAAAGAAATTTGAGACTCTGACTCTAGAAAAGGTCATAGGAACGCTGAGGGCCTATAACTTTTAGTTGCTGAAGAAGGAACGGGAGTATGACCAAGTACAAGATCCAGACATGTATTTTGGGAAATCCAAACCTTCAGTAGCAAGTGAACTCAGGACAGCTACAATATTATTTACGGGTGAAACATCGACTCCAGTTGAAGTAGACGACTCAGGGAGCCGAGCTTTCTTAGGGTTCTCGAAACCGGAAGAAAAGCAAAATTACTCAGCATCTACATCTCAAGGATACTCAAGGATGCCGATGAGCGCAAAATCACCTGAACATCATCTAAATCTTTTCGCTTCATTTGTGGCCGCCTACGGCAATTACGTTCAAGGGAAAATCAACGATCGTGCTCTATTGGGTGAAGACTATGATCAGGTAGATCCTGATGATTTAGAGGAGATGGATCTTCAATGGCAACTGGCCATGGTGACTCAGCGAGTCAAGAGATTCATCAAGAGGACGGGTAGAAATCTAAATGTCAGCAACAATAAGATTGGATTCGACAAATCCAAAGTTAAGTGCTACAATTGCAAGGGGTTAGGATATTTTGCTAGAGAGTGTCAAAGACCTAAAGGTTGAGAACTACCAGAGTCTATACCAGAATCAATCTCAGGGGAGATATCTGTCGGGTAGTTCGAGTAATCAGGCAAACATAGCTGGCCTGTTAACCAATGTCACATCTGACAGACAGCTCGATGGAACATACGATTGGAGTACACATCCAGAGTCTAACGCTAGAGCCTTCATGGCTGAAGTGACAGAGACTGGAAGTGTCGGAGTAGAGGAAGAAGCAGAGGACAGACACCAGAATGATATCAGTCCTGTGCTAGTAGAGAAGTCAGACAGTAAGACAATTCTAGAGTTTGCTGCTCAAATGGAAAACGTGGAATCAGCTCACACAAAGGTAATTCTGAACTCTTCTACATTCCGCGATTTATGTGCTTTCTGTGCTACTTCTAATGATAGATTAAATTTAGTGCTCGAAACACATAGTAATCTAACTGCTCAAATTGTATCCTTAAAATCGGACAACGCTAGCCTCTTAGATATAAAGAAGATCTTAGGAATAAGCTTAAGGTAGATGCACAAGATGTCATAGTTTTTAAAGACAAGCTGAGTGAGCAGTGTGTTAGAATAGAACTAATGTATGAGCATGTTGAGGCATTGACCAAAGAGCTTAAGATTAAAGAGGTAGAGCTAGCTGAAGCTAAGGTTAAAGTTGCAGAGGTGAATAGTAAACTAGAAAAGTTTAGGAACTCTTCACTGAACCTAGGGAAGATCTTAGATGCACAACATCAGTCTAAGAAACCAGTAGGTTTAGGGTATAATGAGAGTCCTCCACCTTTCAATGATAACTATGTGCCTCAACCTCAGGATAAAACTGGTAAATCAGTTGAATCAGAGGTAGCATCTGAACCTGTGTCTGAATCCGTTAAGGATAAAGAAACTAAGGTGACTAGTAACAATGCCAAGATTAAGAAGGTCAAATTTGTGCCATCTTCTAGTGATAAGATTGTAGGAGAAGCCAAACCTGACTTTAATAATCAGAAAGAGGAAACAGTCACTATAGTTGAGATGAAAGACCATGACACTAGTGAGACACCTAAGTCAAAGGGCACACATAAGAAGTCTTTGATAAAATGTCTTGTTTTAGATGTCATGAAAAGGGACATGTTATTTCTAGTTGTCCACATAGGAAGGTAGAATCTACACCTAAAATTGTAAAGCCGGAACAACATAAACCCTCTCCAAGTGTAGCAAGCATAAGTGGTTCTCAAAACACCGAGAAACTTGTGCAAGCCACACCAAAGATTGCTGTGAAACAAACACCCGTGTCAGGTAGACCAAATGAAGTGGTTAGGACTAATTCACCGAATAGAGTCCCTAATCAATCTAGGTCAGGACCTCAACAAAATTATATGAGTACTACACCTAGAAGAGCTTACACTCCGGTCAGGTCACACACTCCTGTAAGACATTAGACACCAGGTAAAGCCTAGGGATATCACTCGGAAATGCCTTGTATTCGAAATTATTAAAGGGCTCCACAGCAAATGCCTACACAACGGCCGAGAGTGAACTTAAATCACTCTGCACCACAACAGGCTCTCAATCAAACACCCAAGTCACCTGAATGGAGAGATGGGTATTTGAAGGAGTTCAAGTATGTGGATGAGAATGGTATTACCAAGTCAGTCATGGCTTGGGTTCCCCATGATAACTAACCTTTTTTCTTTCATGTGTAGGAGATAACTACAGGTCTAAACAGCAAGTGGTTCATCGACAGTGGTTGCTCTAGGCACATGACTGGGGAAAAATGTCTACTCACAGACTTCAAGGGAGGGAACAGGGGATTCGTATCATTCGCTTGTAACAAAGAAGGAAATATCACCGGTACTGGAGTGGTCACTAATGGGACTATCAAACTTGATCAACTTTACCACGTTTATAAACTTGATCACAATCTCATTAGTGTATCTCAAATCTGTGATAAGAAGAACTCAGTGATTTTCACTGATCCTGAGGCGTAGTGCTAAAACCGGGATTTAAAGTACCTGAAGAGTGGATACTGATGAGGGCCCCGAGGAAGAATGACTTGTACATGCTAGACATGAATAAACCAGATTCTTCGATGGGACCAATATGCCTACTATCAAAAGCTTCAGAGACCGATTCAGTTCTATAGCACAGACGCATGGCAAACTTGCACCTGAGAAAAATGAATTACATCACTAAAAATGGACTGGTGCAAGGTGTTCCGATGAAGAGTTTTCAGTTTGAAGACAAGTGTGTACCGTGCAAGAAAGGAAAACAACACATGAAGGCACACAAGTCCAAGACTCAGAACTCTATAGCTGCCACTTTCGATTTGTTGCATATGGACCTATTCGGACCAATCAACAAAAGGAGTATAGGTGGTAGTTGGTATTGTTTGGTTATCACTGATGATTACTCACGATTTTCATGGGTTTTCTTTTTAGGTACGAAGGACGAGACAGCTGCCAAGCTACTCGGGTTCTTAGACCAGGTCGAAAACTCCTGTGGGACGCGGGTAAAACGTATCAGGAGTGATAACGGAACGGAATTTAAAACACAGTAATTGGTGTATACTGCCTATCAAATGGCATAGTGCATCAATTTAGTGCACCATATGAGCCACAACAAAATGGGGTGGCAGAACGGAAAAACAGAACTTTGATTGAGGCAGCAAGGACCATGCTCTCGGATTCAAAGCTTCCTACCATGTTTTGGGGGGAGGCAGTGAATACCGCTTGTCATGTCTTAAATCGGGTCCTTACTGTCAAATTATTGAACAAAACCTGTTATGAAGTTTTGAATAAAAGGCCACCAAATTTAACTGGCTTCAAACCGTTTGGGGTACCATGTACGTTAATGAAAACAAAACATCAACCTAAGTTTGGTGAAAAGGCTGACGAAGGTTATTTCCTAGGTTATGTGCCTAACTCACCATATAAAAGGGTTTTTAACAAATAAAACGGTACGATAGAAATTGTGTATAACATTGATGTAACAAGTTATACACATGAACCTCAAACTAGTCCGGAATGGAATTTTGATTATGACAAACTGTTTGAATCATTTAACATTCCTTTGGATGGAAATGAAGGTACAATTGAACATGACTTATCGTCAATAAATCTGAATGACGACGGTCAAGGTTTCCCAAAGACGAGCATTCCATCAGCTTCTGAGCCTACAACGGCAGAAGATGTGTCTCCAGCAGAAAATGATTCAGAGTTACCTACAAACGAAAATAAGGCTACAAATTCTAACTTCGAAGACAGTTTTCATGAGGAAGAGAATGTAGCGTCTGAAGTCGTTCCCCCGTTAGGTGAAATAGGATCAAACTTAGGAGATAATCTTAGGGTTGATGAGATTAAAACATCGAGGATTAATAAGGATCGTCCAGTTGAGAGTATCATAGGAAATCCAAATGCTGGTGTGAGGACTAGGAGTAGTTTGAATAACAACACAGTGCTGTTGTCGATGATTAATGACTCCGAGGCCTTTCACACTTGCCTCTATTCGTGTTTCATCTCACAAGTAGAGCCGAAGAATGTGCAAATGGCATTGAAAGACAACTCTTGGGTTGAGGCGATGCAAGAAGAACTGTCACAATTCAGAAAACTTGATGTGTGGGAGTTGGTTCCGTTACCTCGAGGAGAAATTGCAAAAGGAACCAAGTGGGTTTTTAAGTGCAAAAGAGATGATCGGGGAATTGTTACTCGCAACAAGGCAAGAATTGTCGTAAAGGGTTTCAACCAAGAGGAAGGAATCGATTACAACGAGGTGTTTGCGCCAGTGGCAAGGCTTGAGGCAATCCGTTTGTTTCTCGCATTTGCATCCTTCAAAGGATTTAAAGTCTATCCGTTGGATGTAAAAAGTGCATTTCTTTATGGCAAAGTGAAGGAACTGGTGTACATTGAACAACCGCCCGGGTTTACAGATCTGAAATTTCCCGACAGAGTGTATCGATTGGATAAGGCTCTGTATGGATTACATCAAGCACCCAGGGCATGGTACGAGACGCTATCAACTCATCTTTTAGACAATGGGTTTGAAAGAGGGAGAATTGATAGTACACTGTTTGTGAAGAGGAAGGGTGAACATTTCATCTTGGTACAAGTGTACGTCGATGATGTCATTTTTGGTTTATCAGACGAGCAGATGTGCAAAGAATTTAAGAAGGTGATGAAGTATAAGTTTGAGATGAGTGCTATGGGAGAGCTGAACTTCTTTATGGGTTTGCAAGTCGAACAGAGGAAGGAGGGTATGTTTATCCATCAGGCGGAGTATGTCTACGATATTCTAGAGCGCTTCGGGATGGAAGGAACAAAGCTGACGGCTCACTTTAGCACGCCGATTCAAGTGAATCACAATCTCGGACAGGGTACAGAAGTGATACTGATGTGGATTCGACTTTATATCGGGCCATGATCGGGTCACTCATGTATTTAACTGCTTCTAGACCTGACATAATGTTTGCTGTGGGTATTTGTGCTAGGTTTCAAGTCAATCCGAAAGAGATGCATATGAAAGCTGTGAAGCGGATTCTAAGATACCTCAAGTCGAAACCGAAGCTGGGACTTTGGTATCACGCGGATGGTGATCTGGAATTGGAAACATTCACGGATTCTGATTATGGAGGTTGCAGCTTGAATCGAAAGTCAACAACTGGAGGTTGTCAGTTCCTTGGACGGAGACTCGTATCTTGGCAATGCAAGAAACAGACTTCGGGTAGCCGTGTCAACGTGCGAGGCCGAATATGTAGCTGCTGGTAGTTGCTGTTCACAGGTTTTGTGGATACAACAACAATTGCGGGATTACGGTTTGACTTATACTCATACTCCTATTCGGAGAGATAACCAGTCTACTATTGCTATAACCAATAATCCAGTTAAACACAGTAAAAAAAAGCACATAGACATAAGACATCATTTTATACGTGATTGTGCTGAAAAGAATTTAATAAAGCTGGTAAAAGTGGCAACGGAAGATAATAATGCTAATTTATTTACTAAAGCTTTTGATAAGTCACGTTTTGAGTTGTTAGTTCAACTAAATGGCATGCGTAATCCCTAGTAACTTGACCTTAGTAGAATTTATTTCTTTTATTAGTAGTAAGTTAGTAGAGTTTCTTTCTTTTTATGGTAAGTTTAGTAGCTAAATAAAAGAAAAGAAAAGCAGATTTTGATAGTAAGGATAGAGTCAAAACAAGTCACTCTGTTGTACGTAAGTACAGACCTGTGCCTTTGGTTTGAATCGAGTTAGCAAGACAAGTCGCTTTGTTGTATGTCAGTAAAGATCTGTCACCGCTGTCTTGCTAGCTTTAAATAAACTTTAAGACAAACTAAGACACTCTGTTGTATGTAAATACAGAACTGTGTCCGACGTTTGCCTTTTAAAGAAAATTTGCAATACCGAAAAGTTATAATCATTGTGTGTATGCCTTGATCATAGAAGTATGTCTAAGTATGGGACACGTAAGGTAGTTTCTTGATAAATAAAAAGGCCAAGGGATATTCCATAGTGTAACATGTTTAAAGGGAAAATAATACCGACAATCACCTAGAAATGTGTGTCACGACAAACAATCAAAGGAATCAAAAATTCCTACATGTGAAAGTGTAACACTGATAGTGCGTATTTGACACCGCTATCTGATTGATCATTTCTTTGACTTTCTCGCCAAAAATTTTCTGTTAGTATAGGATGTAAATTTTAAAAGTATTTTTGAGTAGTTTAAGTTTAAATTTTATTCAAAATTTTACTTTATTTTATTTTATTTTATTTTATCTTATATTATATTATTTTATTTTATTCGTTAAGTAGGAAAAAGGTCAAATTTACTAAGGATGCATGTTTGGTTGCATAAACAAACATTGCATGAAAATCTATCGCTTAGTGTAAATAATATTGCAAGATTTGTTCCGTTACTCGAAAAAGTTGAAAAAATTTTTGGAAAAATTGAATATTATTCAAGGATTTTCAAAATTTTCAGTTAAATTCGAAATTCAGATAAAGTCGAACAATCCTTCGAATATGTCAGGAAATTCGAATTTAAAGCAAGTTCGAATATGGTTGGTATAAATAAGTCAACAGTGACTCATTCATTTCACCTACATTCGATTTTCTTCATTCGAACTTGTGCCTGAGCGATTTCGAACTTATATCTTCGAATTTGTCGTTTCGAATCTTCTACTATTTCTCGTAGTTTTGTTCACTTGTGTTCGAATCTACCAACAAATTTAGGTATAAACATCAGTATTATACAAATTTTAGGTAGTCTAGGACTGAATTATAGCAAAAAATCAACCATTTTTGAAGTTTTTTGGTTTTAAACTTTGTGACTCAAAATCACAAGTTTTTAACCGGTGAAACTTCAAATAAACTTCATATATCTTCGATTAGAACCAAATAGGACTAGTAAATACTATTTTTTAAGTCAAATGAGGTGTAAATCATGGATTTGTTTTCGAAAGTGACCGACTTCGAACATGTTCATCATGTTGGAACTTGTCAGAAAATTCGAATTTGTTACCAAATTCGAATTCAGTCAAATTCGAATATATATCTTCGAATATGTTATTATATTCGAATGTTTTTATAAAATAATTCAAAACTTGTAGAAATTTGAATGTGTTGGATTTTGGACTTATGTAAGTTCAAAATAAAACAAATTCGGAATTAAACAAGTTTCATTTTTTTAAATCTTTTTACTAATGTGGTTATTGTTTTTATGTGCAGATATGGGTGATAGAGCGTTTTTCCACAAGCATAATATGGTAATGTCTCCAAATAGGGAGCTTCCCGAAGCTCAGCCGTTTAGACAAATGTTGGAATTTTTGGCGCATTCCAGGGTTTATTATGCCCTAACCCATAATGTTCAAATAGTCTTACCATATGTAAGACAATTTTGGGAGCACTTACAAGTGGACTGCACTGTTACCCCGACAGGTTTGCAAACCAGAGTCGGTGGACAGCCCATCGTTTTCTCAGCTAACATGCTCCATCAGATTGTACAGCTCGGCTCTGAAGATCAGGAAGCGGGGCCCATTGATTTCCCATTAAATATAAGGCAAGCGTCCTTCTTGCGAATGGGATATGGCCTAGATATCACTAAAGCTTCATTTATGAAAAGTGAATTGATTGGGCACTGGAGGTATTTGGCACATGTGTTCATGGTGTGTTTTGCACCGAAAAAGGCTGGATTTGATTATATCGTGTCCAAGACGCAATCAGCCATGATTGCTTTGGTATATAACAAGCGCTTTAGCTATTCGGAAATGTTCTTTGCTGAGTTCGTGCATCAGATCACAGCTCCAGCACGTGAAAGGTTTTTGCTGTATCCGCGATTCGCGATGATGCTTATCCGTCATTTTTTGCCGAATCTGCCACAGCTTCCAGATCTTCAAAGTGTGGCGATTATCGATAAAAGAATATTCGCTGACTGCCAGTCGCACACCGCACGACGGGCTGAGCAGGTCAGGCCTCAACTAACACCATTGTTTGGGGCGGTGATTAATCCAAAGGGGAAAACTGGGCTGGTGAAGGTCCTCAGCCGCAGCCACTACAACAACTGCCACAACCACAACCGCAACCAAGAAGGAGGCAACGAGCTACAGCAAGTCAAAATCAGGTATCAAGGCCTTCATCAAGCAGGCTTTCAGAATCGACGGCAGCAGGTCCATCTTTGGACGCTGCAGGCACTTTAACAGTAGCCCCAACAATTGATCCAAGGGCTGAGACCCTCGAGGAGATATGGGCTCACGGTACCCAGGCCTAGCAGGATATTGCAGCCGAATTGATTCATGATATCTTGGAGCCACCAATTGATCTTCATGATCTTATGAGAGATGTGGATGAATATCAGCCATCAGATGATAAGAATATGGACATTGAGGTCCCGGTAGCAGAAATTGCAGAAAGAGAGACTGAGATAGAGGGTCAAGCAATGACCACCTCAGAGTCTGAGTCTGGGTCTGATGAAGTTGAAGCAGTAGAAGTAGAACCAGTTGATCCATCTGTTCGAATCGGCAGAAACGGATCAAGAATAGTAGTCAGTACGAGAGAGGAAGGTACAAGAGCTACTAGAGCCTCAGATGATGATGATTCTGATTTTGAAGCAGAAGATCCAACTGCCCTCGTTCCTAGGCATAGGGCGAGGAGGCATTGTTTTATGCAGGGAGCTTCATCCGCCATAGCTTCAGAGCCTGTAATTCCAGCTGTTCAGTCTACCATCCCTCCATCTACATCGATTCTATCTACATTATCCACATTCACCGACAATCAGCGGTTTAAAGAGTTAAAGGCAAGGTGGATTTCCAATCAGTCCAAATCTTTCAGCTATCCACAGCAGTCAAAGAACTTCAAACTCATAATGGCAGACTTGATCAAGAGAACGCTGAACTGAAAACAATTGTTGCTGATCAAGCTTCTGAGATTAAAACAATGAAGTCCCTCCTGGAGCAGTTAATGAAAAATCTTCAAGCTCAGGGGGAGAGTAGCTGCAAAGAAGTCGAAGTGATAAGAAGAGATGATGACGGCAATGATCCCGAGGCCGGAAAAGAAGGTGAGCTAGCAGATTTTCCGACTGCTCCGCGAACATCAATTCAGGGGGAGCCAAGTCAGTCTGGGATAGCAGAAGGTGGAGAAGGTGGATCTTCTAAGGCAGTTGAGAGCGAAATGATAGAAGCTCTGATGGATATAGAAGAAGAGATAATAAAAGTTTGATTTTGAGGATGATGTTGAATATTTGGAAGAAGGGGAATTTATCCCTGAAGATATAGCAGATTGGAATTCTGATGAGGAGGTTGTTGAAGACGAAGACGATGATGTAGATGAAGTAATCATCTCGTCACAGCCTATCACATTTTAAACACATTTGATTTACTGAACTTTGAACAAAAACAACATTAAAGTTGTTAAAAATTCAAATTTCAGAATTATGAAGAACACCAACTTTCTGAAATGAAAATCAAACTTTCTGTTTGTGTGGTTTGATTTGAACCATGAAATTTCAGATTCATGTTCACATTCATAAACCAAAACTTACCACACATTTAATTTCAGATTTATGAACAACTAATTCTAAACACCATTAACATACCAATACGTAAACCTTCTAACACATATATTGCAAATCTGAAATGAACTCTATACAAATACAAGAAACAACTAAAAAGTTTTACTCACAATCTGTTGAAAAGATAGCTGTAGTCCGTTGATAATGTTTGTGGGTTTATGGTTTCTTAAAGTTGAAGAAAGGTTTTTGGAGAAGATGATGAATAGGAATTTCCGAAAAAATGAATTTGAATTTGAAAATTCAAATTTGTAGTCTAGTTATTTTAAACCGGCCCATCTTATATTTGAAAAAACAATGACTGGCCCAAATTTGAATTCTAATAGAAAATTTGGCCCATCTTCCACTCACATTTCTTAACCCAATTATTTAAACCCATATTATCTTTTCAACAAATATTGTGACTAAAAAAATAATAAAAAAATATTAAGATAAAATTTGATTTTCAAAAAAAATTTAAAAACACACACACAAAAACAAAAACAAAAAAAAAATATTAACAACAAAAAAAAATATTAAACTCAAAAAAATATTAAAATGCTCAATTGCTCCCCCTTGAATTTCTGAAAGCTGCTCCCCTCAAATGTGTATTCTTTTTCTCAGCTCTGCTCCCCCTACAAAATATCAGATAATTTTTATCAGATTTACTCAAAATCAGACAAAATTATTTTCTGCTCCCCCTGCACATGACAATTCAGATCTTGTTAAGTTCCAAGGAATATTAACTCTTTAAGATTCAAGAATTTAATATCAGACTAAAATCAATAAAAAATGAAAAATTTAAAATTATATATTGAAACTACTGAATTATTAAATCTTAACAATTCAACATACCTATTTTGTATACCAAAAATTTAAACCGTTTTTCATCTAACGCTTTGGTAAACAAATCAGCTAGTTGATATTCAGTAGACACAAAATATAATTCTATATTTCCATTTTCTACATGATCTTTTATAAAATGATACCGAATGTCAATGTGTTTTGTTTTTGAATGTTGCACCGGATTTGATGCAATAGCTTTTGCGCTCTGAGAATCACAATATATTGGTATTTTCATTGGTGTAAACCCGTAATCGCGCAGTTGGCTCTTCATCCACAACACCTGAGAACAGCAAGAAGATACGGCAACGTACTCTGCTTCAGCTGTAGACAATGAGACGCAATGTTGTTTCTTGGATGACCAACATACGGGTTTGTCACCTAAGAACTGTACTGCTCCAGACGTACTTTTTCTGTCCATCTTATCACCTGCGTGATCAGCGTCAGAAAAAGCAGTTAGATTAAATGAAGATTCTCTAGGATACCACAAACCAAGATTTGGAGTTCATTTGAGATATCTTAAAATTCGTTTCGCAGCTGTTAAGTGTGATTCTTTAGGATTTGCCTGATATCTTGCACAGACACATGTAGCAAACATAATATCTGGTCTACTAGCTGTTAATTACATTAATGACCCAATTATACCTCGATAATGAGTCACATCTACAAGTTTCCCTGAGATGTCCTTATCGAGTTTTGACTTTGAATCCGGAGCCATGGGAGTTTTCATAGGAGTACTGTTGACCATGTTCAATTTCTTTAACATGTCTTGTATATATTTTGACTGATTGATAAAAATACCATCAGCTAATTGTTTTACTTGTAATCCTAAGAAAAAATTTATTTCCCCCATCATGCTCATTTCGAATTTTTGAGACATTAAAAATGCGAATTTCTTACAAAATTCTGGATTTGTAGAGCAAAATATTATGTCGTCTACATATATTTGTATAACTATGATATCCGGCCCCTGACATTTTATAAACAGGGTTGTGTCAACTGCACCTTTTGTAAATCCACATTTCAACAGATATGTTGAAAGTGCATCATACCAAGCACGCGGTGCTTGTTTAAGGCCATACAGTGACTTATCTAAAATATATACATGATCAGGTCTCGAAGGATCAGTAAAACCTTCGGGCTGATATGTATATACTTCATCTGTTAGTTCCCCGTTTAAAACGCAGTTTTAACATCCATTTGATAGACTGTAAAGTTTTTATGAGCGGCAAAAGCTAAAAACATTCTAATGGCTTCAATTCGTGCAACTGGTGCA
Source organism: Centrapalus pauciflorus (assembly GCA_020465985.1). Classification (NCBI taxonomy): domain Eukaryota; kingdom Viridiplantae; phylum Streptophyta; class Magnoliopsida; order Asterales; family Asteraceae; genus Centrapalus; species Centrapalus pauciflorus. The sequence continues at coordinate 174,092 of JAANYP010000191.1, forward strand.
AACGTTTCATCGTAGTCAATCCCTTCTTGTTGGCTATATCATTTGGCAACGAGACGAGCTTTATTCCGAATGATTACTCCATGTTCATCTTTCTTGTTTTTAAAGATCCATTTCGTGCCTATAATGGACTTGTCTTTTGGGCGCTCAACAAGTCTCCAGACCTTTAACCGTTCGAACTGGTTCAGTTCTTCTTGCATTGCCACAATCCAATCAGCGTCCAGAAGTGCTTCTTTTACATTCTTGGGCTCTATTTTGCTTAAAAAATTTGAAAATAAACATTCATTTATGGTTGCCCTTCTGGTTTGGACTGACGCGGATGGATCACCAATAATGTTTTCTATTGGGTGATTTCTTGTCCACTTAAAAGTAGGTGGAAACGGTTCTATTCGGTCTTGATTGGGATTACGATCTAGATATGGTTGGGGAGTTACTTCAGATGTTGTAGGTGGGACATCTGAGGTAGGAGCGTCTGAATGTTCAGAAGTAATGGGGGTTTCAGAAGAATATGGAGGTTCAACGGGTTGTACAATCTCAGTAGTCGACTGCACATTTGCTGTTGAGGCTTCTCCAGTTTCTTCTGAAACTTGTTGTTGAGAAATATCAGAGACTACGACTGGATCTTCAGTAATCCTGTCAGGCACCAAATTTAGAACATTAGTTTTGTGCTTTTCAAAATAGTCTTCATAAAAATTCTCAAACAACTTATGTAATTCTGAGTGTTCAGCATTTTGTTCAGATGACTCCAATGAAGTCTGCGGCTTAGGTTCGGTCCTGAACTGGTGTGTTCAGAAGCCATTACCACTCCTTCATCAAATTTGACATTCACGCTCTCGTTGACTGTCTTGGTTCTCTTGTTGTACACTCGGAAGGCAACCGACTCCTTTGAATATCCGATGAATATTCCTTCATCTTCCTTTGATTAAACTTTCCAAGATTATCTTTGTCGTTTAGAATAAAGCATCTGCAACCAAAGACATGGAAAAATTTAATATTAGGTATTCGTTTATTAATCAATTCATAAGGAGTCTTTCCGAATCTCTTATTTATGATTGAACAATTCTGTGTGAAACAAGCTGTTGCAACTGCTTCGATCTGCCCATAGGAATAACGGTAAATTTGAATATGCCAACATCATCCTAGCTGATTCCACTAGTGTCCGATTTCTTCTTTCAACGACACCGTTTTGTAGTGGAGTTCAAGCAGCTGAAAACTGATGTGTAATTCCTATTGAATTCAAGAATGAGTTAAGTGATTTGTTCTTGAATTCTGTTCCGTTATCTGAGCGGATTGTTTGAATTGTGAGTTGCAACTTCACTTGTATTTTCCGGATGAAGTCTATGATTGTTTCGGTTGCATCTGATTTGGACCTCAGGAAGAAAACCCATGTGTAGCGTGAATAGTCATCAACTATCACCAATACATATCGTTTCTTATTAATGCTTTGTACTCTCATTGGTCCACACAAATCCATATGCAGTAATTCCAGCGCTCTCGTGGATGAGTGTTCTATTTTGGATTTGTGTGTAGCTCTTGTCATTTTTCCTTTTTCACATGCGGCACACAACTGCTCTTTTTGGAATTTGAGAGTCGGCAGTCCTTTAACTAACCCTCCTTTTGCTAGGTTGGTTAACTCATTGAAGTTCAGATGTGAAAGGCGACGATGCCACAGCCATGTTGTTTTAGATGTAGCTTTTGACATTAAGCAGACATCTTTCTTCAGATTAATCGAAGCTAAATCAATGGAGTACAAATTTGTTTTCCTGTTTCCTGCCAAAATTTCCTTTCCTTCTCCGGATCTGATGCTGCACCGATTGGCTTTGAAATTGACTTCTATACCTTTATCACACAACTGTCTAATACTAAACAAATTGTGTCCAAGACCATCAACATAGAAAACCTTTTGGATGGTAATTTTGTCGTATTTGAGACTTCCGTATCCTTTAATCCGACAAAACTGATCATTTCCAAATCTGACCGTCCCACAGAACTTTTCTACAAAGTCCGTGAGTGTGTCTCGTTGTCCGGTCATATGCTTGGAACATCCGGAGTCAAGATACCAGACATGGTTTACCTATAAAACGAAGTAGCACATGAGGTACCCACGTGTAGTTGGGTACTTTTATTTTAGGTAATTCATGCACAATATTATTTCTTTTTCTAACTGATATGGCATTTAGCTTATCATTTGAAGTTATTTTAGGTACCCACTTTTGAACTGATCTTTTAGGTATCCACTTTTGTACAATTCGCGGTGGAATTGTTTTTGAAAAAATTTTCTGTGGAACCTTTTTCTGTTCATAAAATGGGTCCTTTTTCTTCGGTTGCAAGACGAGCTTATTAGATTTAACAATTGAAGGCTTACAAGCACAAGAATTCAAAGCAATTAAGTCCGTTCTTGAAAACTTTATTGTAGGTCCCGAGAGGTTCCCAAAGTATATAGTTATAAGCTGTAGAGGGGGGGTGAATACAGCAATTTAAAAACTACACACTCTTTTCTCAATGTTTGTATGTATTATCAACAATTTGTTAATTACAAACAAGCTTGAATGCGGAATAGTTCAAGCTGAGATGACAGATACAACAGTATGCTTACTAGTCTAAGACAGACTCAAACTAGATTACAATGAATACACTAACTAAGATGCACTCACTGTGTTTACAAGACTTAAGGAACAGCTTAGGTAAAACAGCTTAGACACACAGATGCTGGTTTACAGAAGACTTGCATGCATGAAAATCACACTTGTACGTTCACTCTTGGTTTAAGCACTTAGCTTTCTTCACACTTCTTTCTGACCTTAGAAGCTTCCTTTTATACTCACTTAGAGGATCTAAGAGAAACATCTTCATTGGATGGAATGAAAAGGAAAAGTCTTGTTGAAAAGACAACATAACCTTTTTTGCACTTTTCTGAAAAGCAGACTTGTCTTCACATGTGCAGAACTTTTGTCTTTTTACTTTGTCTACTGTTGCATTGCCTTTAACTAATTTAGGAATGTCAACTTTGCGTCTTTCTTCCTTGTAAAGGCCTATTTTGATATAAGAAAAAGGTCTGTCACCCTTTTTCAAATAACCTTTTGTCTTCATGTTACAGAACAGCTTGGGCAGGCTGAGCAGTTCTGTTTTCCACTTTGTCTTCGACTTTGTAAACTGATCTTGTAGTCAAAAACAATACATGATGACTTGGAAACATATTCCATAAAGTGTTTAGCCTGTTCACAAAGAACAGGTTCTGTTCACAAAGAACAGAACACTTTAAAAATGCCCAAGCTGCTCAACAGTGTAGAGCAGCGTAGACAGTTTATGTCCAGCCTGTTCAGCAGACAGAGCAGCTTGGACAAACTGTCTTAGTTGCCAACACACTGCAACATAAAGAACAGCTTTTAGTACTGATATTGCAAATCATTTTCAGGTTTCAATAAGGCATATAAACAGGCCTTAAAATTCAACCTTCAAATCATTTCAACAGGTTTGATTATAAATCTTCCCCTGAGATGTAGAACGTTGATTGAGGCCTTTGTTTATGCCTAACAATCTCCCCTATTTGCAATAACCGTCACAAGCTGGTCTTATCAAAAATCACTATATATTATTTACAGTACATTTGTGAAATAAAATTACAACATTAAGTAAAGTAAAAAGATCAGTTTATTACACGATTTTGACTGATACTAGAACAACACATGTTCTTAACAAAGTACAACTAATGTACTAATGTATTTTACAACTAATGTAAAAGCAAAAATTACAACTTATGTAATAATGTACAACTAATGTACAGGATGTACAACTAATGTACAAGATGTTTGGACTGTTTGAGTTGGGAGCAAATAATGGTAAGCCTGTCCAACTGATGGACAACTTCCATTCTTCACCTACCCAGATGGCAGGTGGACTTCATTAGACAGGAGGTGGGATCCCTTCTTTGAATCTTCTTTCAAGTTCTTCCCTTGTTTCTTCCATTTCTTCAATTTCAGCTCTGAGAAACATAAAGTTAGAATCTTGAAGTTCACCTCTGTCATAAAAACCTTTCAGCTCATCCCAGATGGCTGCTCTCCATAAGCTGGACTGTCTGAAGGAGGTGGAAATCCTGAAGGCTGCAAGCTGCTTAAGACCAACTTTGTGTAGGTCTGAAGCTCTTTGAAAACATTTCTTCTGAGATAAGGGATCTACAAAAAATGCCCCTAACTCAGGCTCTTCAATTACTTTGCCATCTTCAAATTCAACTCAAATTCAACTCCCTTCAGGCCAGGCTTGTGGGGTCAACTCCTTTATTCCACAGCATAATCTCCTTGTTCAATTCATATAAGGAGTTCTTCTTTTCCAGCTCTGTATCCCTTCTTTGTCCCTTCTGGCCTTTATTTTGGGTTAATGTCACAAGAGACACCTCTCTTACTTTCTTTTGGATCAGGCCCCAGCTCAACTTACTCTCTCCATCAGCTCTTTGATGTATGCCCTGATAGTCCCTTAGCCGTTTTCTGACTTAGACTGGCTCAGGGCAACTGCCAGTTCCCACATTCCCTGTATCCCATCTGTGCAACATCAGTGTGATCGTAGGATTCCATTTCAGGGCTGTTGCACCCCCATCTGGTGGATCTGAAGTTTCCCACCTGTGTGCCTTTTCTTGAAATGGGAACGCCTTTGACAATCGCTTCCTTGGCAAGCCTTCTAGTAGTCAACATCATGAAAATTTCTTTCTAGCCAAGTGTGTCAAAGTGGAATTTGGCTCTGGCAGAGGGTACTGTTGATTTGGTCACAGAGACCTGAGTACCTTTCTCTACTTCCTTCTCTTTTTCTCCTGCTGATTGCCTGGCAGCTTCCATTATTTTCTTTTACACCTCCAAGGTAGACATTTTGATTTTCTTTGCTTCTTGGAGGGCAAAGGACTTAGCAGCTTTGGCAGATTCTTCTTCTTTTCTTAATTCCTCCAGAGCTTGAAGCTGTTCTTCCCTAAACTCAAAGTATTTGTGCATAGGGAGGCCCATCTCTTTGGCTCTGGCCTTGTGAAATTGCATTTCTGCCTATTTCTGCTGCATAAGATCCTCAGCTACCTTTTCTTTTCCTTTAGCTGCTGCTGTAGTGACAGCAGCTTCAGGAATTTCTTCTTCTTCTTCTGATAAAATAAGGTGCCTCCTTTTGCTGCTAGGCCTGTCCTCAGGAATGATTTCCTCCCCCTTAGACTGAGCAGGGCTTGGAGAGACAGCCTGAGTAGGCATAGCAGCTTGAGAAGCACCTTCAGCTGCACCTGTTTCAAAAATCTCTGCTGACTGACCAGTGTGAGTTGCAGACACTGGTATCTCCTTAGGAGAAGAAGTTTTCTCCCCCTTAGACTTAGTCTTCGAGGCAGATGATTTCTCCCCCTTTGAAGGAGATGAAGCAGCGACTTCAACATCTGGTCTGCCTGAAGACACAAAGTCAGCAGGCTTGCCAGCAGGTTTAGAGGGTTTTAGGACCAACAGGCTGTTCACTAAGTAACAAGGTTATCCTTCACCTCACTAAGTTTGGGAAGACAGGTTCTGAAGAGAAAGATGTATGGGAATCAGCAAGGTGGTCAGTTAAGAATATTGTTTCCCCTATCAGACGCTGTGCAACAGCAGAATTGCAGCTGTGCAAGATGAAGTTCTAGTGAATCTCGCACATGCAGCAAGGTCTGATGAATAACAAAAGTTGGTTAGGGACACCAATGCAATGGTCTGTAAGCTGGCCAAGTGTTAAGGAAGGGTATGAGTTGCAAGAAGTGAGGAGAGATGACAGCTGTTGGGAAGGCAAATGGCTGCCATAAGAGGAATACCAGAGTCGCTGTTTGTAAGGAAGTAGGATAGAGGAGAGAGAGTTGGATACAGTTTTGCAGCATGTGCTAGGGCAGTGAGTGCAATCAGCTGTGGAGGTTGTCAGTTGGGGAGTGACTGGGAAGGATTCTTTAAACAATCAAAAATAATCCTTTGACTGCTTAGACACAGAAGTCTGAGAGGATGGATGGTAGGAGAGTGCTATGGTGTTTTCCAAAGCAACAACTATTTGTTGGGTCAGCCTAAAGAAAAGCTGATCCTTCTATAAGGGCAAGGTCTCTATTGGTGAGGATGGTGGGTATGGGTGGATTTGTTTTTGGATGGTGTAGATGGAGAAAAGTGTGATGATAGAGGCTTGTGGATGTTTGAAGGATGTGATGGGACGAGGGAAGAGGGACTGGGATAAGAAGCTCCATAGCCGGGACAAAAGTAAGATGTGCCCAGGTTTAGGAGGGATCAAGAGGTCCTTCAGCGAAGCGGCTTGGTTTGTAGCTGCGCATAATCACCAGGAGAAGGGGATGATGTTTGGCCTTTCA
>JAANYP010000192.1:0-223989 GCA_020465985.1 Centrapalus pauciflorus
TGAAAAACACACTTGCACGTTCACTCTTGGTTTCAGCACTTAGCTTTCTTCACGCTTCTTTCTGTCCTTAGAAGCTTCCTTTTATACTCATTCAGAGGATCTAAGAGAAACATCTTCATTGGACGGAATGAAAAAGAGAAGTCTTGTTGAAAAGACAACATAACCTTTTCTGCACTTTTCTGAAAAGCAGACTTGTCTTCACATGTGCAGAACTTTTGTCTTTTTACTTTGTCTACTGTTGCATTGCCTTTAACTAATATAGGAATGTCAACTTTGCGTCTTTCTTCCTTGTAAAGGCCTATTTTGATATAAGAAAAAGGTCTGTCACCCTTTTTCAAATAACCTTTTGTCTTCATGTTACAGAACAGCGTGGGCAGGCTGAGCAGTTCTGTTTTCCACTTTGTCTTCGACTTTGTAAACTGATCTTGTAGTCAAAAACAATACATGATGACTTGGAAACATATTCCATAAAGTGTTTAGCCTGTTCACGAAGAACAGAACACTTTAAAAATGCCCAAGCTGCTCAACAGTGTAGAGCAGCGTAGACAGTTTTATGTCCAGCCTGTTCAGCAAACAGAGCAGCTTGGACAAACTGTCTAAGTTGCAACACATGCAACATATAGAACAGCTTTAGACTGATATTGCAAATCATTTTCAGGTTTCAATAAGACATATAACAGGCCTTAAATTCAACCTTCAAATGCATCAACAGGTTTGATTATAAATCTCCCCCTCAGATGTAGAACAGGTTTGACTGAGGCCTTTTTGTGCCTAACACTTATGCTTACAAGATTATGTTTCAGACCAGACACATAGGCTACTCTTTTGAATACAGCAGCACCAGCTTGAAGAGTTCCATATCCTTCTGTGGATCCCTGGACATTGTCAACAAAGTTGACTTTTGGCCCTTCTCCAGGCCTGAGTCATTCAGCAGATCCTTGCAACCTGCCATGTGGCCTGAGCAGCCGCTGTCCAAGTACCAAACTTGGGATGGTTGTTTGACCTGCAGAGTGTGATGGGAAAATATTAGTTATTTTTAGGGGAAATCATCGTAGGGATGAGTTCTCCTACTTCATCAACATTTGTTGATGGACCAGTAATATCAACACTAATATTTCCTATCTGGATTGTATCAGCTTGGATACTATTCTCATTGACCATGTTACTTCCAACACTGCTGGTTTTTGCAATATTGGAACTAGCAGAGTCAATAGGCCTCAAGTCCTCAGTTTCAGGACAATCTTTGGCCATGTGTGTCTTCTTCCCACATGTATAACGTTTTCTCTTTTTGGCCTTTTTGGAAGAAGTACTTCTAGAAACACATTCTGAATAATTTTTGTTGAGCTTCTCAGTAGGTTTAGCAAACTTAATACTATTTTTAGAAGAATCAACACTTTGAATGGAAGGCACAATGACAACAGCTTTACCTGTATCCTCTTTCCTCCTTTTAGGAGAACAGATATCAAATACATGAAGTTTGATTGGCCTTTGACCTTCCACAGGTTTGGGAAACTTATTCCCAAATTTCTCAGGTTGAGCAATGGCTTTGCCTTTGCCCTTACTGAGATGTGATGGATGTTTCCTATCAACATAATCACTGCTTTTGGTTTTGAAAGACTTACCTTCATTTATAATCAATTTTCCACTATGATTTAAAAACTTATTTGAAATCACAGTAGATTTACTTTCAACATGAGACTTACCCCTGTTGAAATCAGGCTGCTTACCTTTTGAAAACTTTTTCTCAAAATGATCAGCATCAAAGGGATTAACAGGTCTCTAACTCTCAGCTTTAGACCCAGAGCCTGTCTTGTTAATAGGTTTAGTGTCCAAAGCTGCAGCTTGAACTGGTTTTCCTTTCTTTTGCTTGTGTGAACCAGATGAGCAATTAGCATACTGATTTGATGGAGAACACATTTCATCATCAGTTTTTGGAGCTTTTTCACAAGCTGTCAGTGTTTTGAGGCCTGATAAACCTATTTATTGAGACTAGCTTTCCATTTACTTTCTGACTGAAGGTACATGGAAGCTCACCAAGAGTGGATAAGTCTTTTTCCAGATTATTTATCTCAACAATTGAAGCTATTTTGTCAAGATCTCCTCCAAGATAGGCTTGGATTTGAGCAACGATTTGTTGACTAATACAATGATTGACTTTTTGTGCAGATTGGCACCAAGAGTCAACAATCTTTTGAAGATTGGCATGTTTTGTGTCTGTTTCTCTCTTTTCTTCTAATAAAATGGAATTGATGTGTTTTAATTCATCAAGTTCAGTTTCCAACTTATGGAAGCTGTCCAGTTTACTAGTTTTTATTTCAAGATCAGTTTTGAGCTTGGAGATTTCAGACAACAAAACATTATGCTTCTCAATAGCCGACTTTAGATCAACAAGTAGATATTCAAACATTTTAACTTTTTCATCAGAACTGTAAACCATAAAATTTTGTACCTTATACATCATTGATGGGTTCTAGTTCTCCAAGCTGCTGAGAGCCTCAACTTCAGCCAGGTCTTTTTTGAAGTTGCTTGTTGATGGGACATCAGTGTTTGCCATTAGACAGTTGTTATCTTCTTCATCTGAAGATGAGTCAGATTCCTCCCAGTCACATGTCTCAGCCATGAGTCCCTTTTGTCTTGTATGGTTTGGATGTTGAGCCAACAGCTTTAGACACACAGTGTAACATCCCTAATTTTTAGTGCATGTAAATTACAAATTTTAAGGACTTACTTATTGTAAGAATGAATTATTATGTCAATTTAAGCAAATTTTGATCAAAATATCAGTTTAAATAAGAAAATATAATGTCGAGGGGTATAAGGTGCAAATGGGTCAAAATAGAAATAAAAGAAGGGAAATCCTTCATTTTTCAAAAACCCATTCTCTCTCTACTCTCTCTCTCACCGGTTTCTCTCTCTACTCTCTCTCTCTCTCTCTCTCTCGGCTTCAATCCAAGAACACACAAGAACCATCAAATTTGAAGTGCAAAATTGGAATTAAGTTGCAAATTAGGAACTATAACAACTGCAAGCAAAGATTCCAGGTAAAAATCATTCAATATTTCAAAATTTTGATGTTTGGGTTCATTTTTATAAGAAACCGAATCATAGGATTTTGATTCGAAATGTTGATGCATGTTACATATTTATGTTGCAATGTTAAAATCGAAGGTTGATGATATAGTGTACCAAGTTTCAGAATCAGATTCAAAGTCTAAGTATGATTTTGAAAGTTAGTGTGTGTGTTCTTCGAGACTTGTAGAAAATGGACACAAAAATGGGTTATTCTGGTGTGTTAGCGTTATGATTTAAGTTAAAAGATAGCATATAAGTTCATATTTACAATTTCAGACTCAAACTTGCAAAAATAGTCAAAAAGTATAAATCTGGAAAATCTAGAAAATTACTAAGTATGAACTCGGACCTGATGAACTCGGTCCGGATCTATCCGAATTCGGACCAGTATCCAAATTCGGATCAACAGTCATTTCGGTCCATTATACCATTTTCGGACCCTAACCTATTTCGGACCATACTCAATCTGGACCAACACCTAGTTCGGACCAACAGTGACTTCGGACCACCCCCACGTCGGACCTTACCCAAATTCGGACCATCCGAATTCGGATGTGGTCTGAATTCACATCCAATTTCACTTAGTTTTCAGAATTTAAGTTTAAGCAATTACTGATATAAATTCACTATTACACTTACTTACAGATCATTGTGGTGTTATCAAAACACACATTGATTCAGAGACACGATACACTGTACCAATCACTGTGAGTAATAGATTATCATTCTAACATTTATTGTCTTTGCATTCACGTTTACATATTCAATGGCATGTTCACATTGTTCATTACATCAATTGGCACTCATGATTGATTTGTTGTTATGATGCACACTCGTACTTGACATGTAACACACATGTAGCCAGCGTTCATTTGAAAGTGCATCTATTTACATCATGCTTGCACTGCATGATCATTACTTCACAGTCTGATGCGACCTGGACTGGGGCTGACAGCAGGCCACTGTTGGGGACTTATCATCCCACTCGTTATCCTGGTCAGGTTCGGCACATCCCCGATTAGCATTTGAACTGCCAACCCCATGCTTCCACTGCAAGGTTTTTCACATACTACGAGGCTTACACTGCCTGTTTTCACATACTACGAGGCTTACACTGTCTGTTTACATATACATTGGGGCTTACACTGCCCATGGTACGCAATGCTTGTAAAGAAATATTTGTTGAATGCATAATCTGTTATCTCACTAAGCAAATTAGCTTACTGTTGACTCATAATGTTTTCAGGCAAAGGCAAAGGTGTAGCAGGACCTTCTACATAAGCAATTCATTTCACAACTCAGTGTTCTAGCAAAGGCAAAAGTGTCACACATGTCATGGAATGAATTTAAGGAAGTATTCTCCCAGCAATACTGTCCTACTGATGAGAAACGCCGTCTCGAGGCGAAACTTCTGAACCTAACCCAAGGAGCAAGGACGGTTACATAATATGCCGTCGAGTTCACCCCGACTAGGCCTGTTCGCACCCCATCAAGTTGACACAGAGGAAAGAAAGATAGCCCGGTTTGAGGCCAGATTAGATTATGAGATTCGCCGAAGCATGAGTGGGGTTCGGTATACAACTTTTGCTGGATTACTGGAGGCTGCTCGAAATGTGGAGTAGATTGTTCTGTTATCCGGATACGTCATAGGGTCAGCCGCCGTAGCACCGACTCAACCGTCGCCACCAAAAAGGCAGCGGGAATCTGGATCATCCCGATTCTCTCCTCAATCCCATCAACAATCTTCATCACCCAAGAAGGGAAGGGCCTTTTCGGCCAGTTCGGAAATGAGAGACTGCAGGCGATGCAGAAAGGCGCACTCTGGGGAGTGTAAGACCCAAGACATGTACTGCTTCTGCTGTGGGCAAAAAGGCCATCACTGGGAGCATTGTCCTCGAAAAGACGATGCATGCTACAACTGCCATAGAATTGGCCATTTTGCAAGGGACTGCCTGAAACCCCCACGAGATCAAAGCGTTCAGCAATCAACAACAAGATCTTATGCAGCTTCCACTGCTCGCAGGGATCAATCTCAAAGGGCTCCAACGATGGCATTCCAAATCACAGCTGAAGAAGCAAAAGATGTCCCGGAGGTGGTCACTGGTACGTTCTTTGTTAATTCCATTCCTGCACATATACCGTTTGATTCCGGAGCCAATCGTTCGTTTGTCTCCACTACATTAGCTCGTCTATTCAATATGCCTACTTCGAAACTGCAATTTGTACTTGACATAGAGACTGCTAGCAACATGTTAGTTAAAGCAGACAAGGTATATAGGAATTGCACATTACTTGTAGAGGATGTAGTGTTCAACATAGACTTAATTCCCATGGAGTTCGGGGAATTTGATGTTATAGTAGGCATGGACTGGTTGGTTCACAATGAGGCCCAGATTGTATGCAAGAAAAGAATGATTAAGATCACCACTCCCGAGGGCCAAGACATTTTCATATATGCTGACAGACACAAAGGTGACTTGTGTCTCATTTCAATCGCAAAAGCCCGAAAGCATGTTGCCAAGGGTAGTCCTGCATATTTAGCCTATGCTGTCGATGCTAAGGCTGAAATTCAATCTCCATCCGCCATTCCTTTGTTTCTGAGTTTCCAGATGTCTTTCCAGAAAACATCTCGGGATTGCCACCTGATCGTCAAGTGGAATTCCGCATTGATCTCATTCCTGGAGCTGCTCCGATAGCAAAGGCTACGTACCGTTAAGCTCCCGCAGAAATGCAGGAAATGATGAAGCAGTTGCAGGAGTTGCTCGATAAGGGATTCATACGCCCAAGTTCTCCTCCATGGGGCGCTCCTGTGTTATTTGTTAAGAAGAAAGATGGAACATTGCATATGTGCATCGATTACAGCGAACTCAATAAAGTCACAATCAAGAACAAGTATCCGTTGCCCCGGATTGATGATATCTTCGACCAGTTACAAGGCGCAAGCTACTTCTAGAAGATTGATCTTCGTTCGGGTTATCATCAACTCAAAGTACACCCAGATGATATTCCAAAGACGGCTTTCAGAACTCGTTACGGACACTACGAGTTTTTGGTAATGCCATTCGGTCTCACAAATGCGCCGGCTGTTTTCATGGATCTCATGAATCGAGTCTGCCGACCAATGCTCGACAAATCTGTCATCGTGTTCATCGATGACATTCTCATCTATTCAAAGACCAAAGAGGATCACACAGCACATCTGAGAGAATTACTAGAGTTGCTACGCAAAGAGCGACTTTATGCCAAATTCTCGAAATGTGAATTCTGGTTGAGGCAGGTACGTCTCAACATTCGAAACAAATTTGATGATCCATATACTAAATTACAAATTCTCTTTGTTAACTTGTACCTCCTAAACATCCAATTCAGATCCAATTCTTGGGGCACGTGATATCTGGTGCTGGGATTGCTGTTGATCCTGCAAAGATCGAAGCTATCCAGAACTGGGAATCACCTCGCAACGCCTCAGAGATTCGTAGCTTTCTGGGATTGGCTTGTTATTACCGCCGATTCATCGAAGACTTCTCTAAAATCGTCGTTCCGCTTACAAAGCTTACTCGCAAGAATGCAACCTTCTTTTCGAAAGAAGAATAACAAGTTGCTTTCGATAATTTAAAGAAGTTACTAAGTGAAGCACCTGTTTTAGCCCTGCCTGAAGGAAACGATGACTTCGTAGTCTACACAGATGCATCAGGCATGGGTTTGGGTGATGTTCTGATGCAAAGAGGAAATGTCATAGCATATGCTTCCAGACAGCTCAAACCACATGAGAAGGGTTACTCTACTCATGATTTGGAGCTAACTGTTGTGACATTCGCTCTCAAACTATGGAGGCATTACTTGTATGGAACCAAGTGTCAGCTCTACACCGATCACAAAAGTTTGAAATATAGATTCAATCAGAAGGACTTGAATATGAGGCAAAGAAGGTCAATGGAGTTGATAAAGACTACGACTGTGAAATTCTATACCATCCAAGGAAAGCCAACGTAGTGGCTGACGCTCTAAGCAGAAAAGCATACTGCAAGGCATATTGTTATGCCTTGACTTCTACAATTCTGACATCAACAATCATAGACGATGTAAAGGCTGCTCAGTTGCAGGCCGTAAAGGAGGAGAATGTAAAGAATGAAGATGTCAGAATTCAAATACCTTTAATGCAAGATGATGGAACTGGACTCAAAGGTGTGTACGGAGAGTTTGGGTTCCTAAGTTCAGGAACATGCGAGAAGTAATTCTTGAAGAAGCTCGCCAATCCAAATTATCAATTCATCCTGGTAGCACAAAAATGTACAACGACCTGAAAGCGGATTTCTGGTGGCTAGGGTTGAAAAGAGACGTTGGCAAATTTGTGGAAAGATGCAGAACGTGCAGATTAGTCAAAGCAGAGCACCAAAAGCCCTATGGTAGTATGCAACCTCTTCCTATTCCAGAATGGAAGTGGGACCATATTACTATGGACTTCATAACAAAACCGCTTAAAACGCGTCGTCAACATGATGCCATACGGGTCATCGTGGACCGTCTGACAAAATCTGCTCACTTCATTCCCATTCGGGAGACCTACTCACTGGACCGTCTTGCTCAGATCTACGTTAATGAAATCATCATTAGGCATGGTGTGACTAAGTCCATTGTCTCTGATCCAGTAGTAGATTCACTTCATATTTCTGGGCTGCTCTGCAAAACGGTTTTGGTACTCGTATCGCAATGAGTACTGCTTATAGACCTCAATCTGATGGGCAGAGTGAAAGAACGATTTTAACTCTAGAAGACATGCTCAGAGCCTGTGTCATGGATTTGGGTGGTAACTGGGACGATCACCTCCCATTGGTTGAATTCTCCTACAACAACAGTTACCATTCAACCTTCAAGATGGCACCGTTTGAGTTCCTGTACGGCAGAAAGTGTAGGACTCCAACTTGTTGGAGGGAAACAGGAGAAAATCCTATCGCCGGACCAGCTTTGCTACAAGAGACCAATGAAAAGATACAACTCATTCGTCAATACATGAAAACGGCGCAAGATCGACAAAAGAACTATCACGATTGCCGTCACAAAGCAATAGAATTCCAGAAGGATGATTGGGTCTATTTAAAAGATTCTCCGATGAAAGGTGTCACAAGATTCGTAAAGCGAGGAAAGCTATCTCCTCGATTTGTTGGACCCTTCCGGATATTGGAAAGAGTTGGGAATCAGTCCTATCATTTGGACTTGCCGGAGGAATTGTCAGGTGTTCGCCCGGTCTTCCATGTTGGTTACTTAAGAAAAAGTCTGGTGCCCGAAAGGGAACCATGGATTGATCATTCAGAAATTAAGGTGGACGAACGTCTAAGGTTCGATGATGAGCCGGAGTGCATCTTGGAAACAAAAGTCAAAAAGCTACGGAACAAAGAGATCAAAATGGTGATGGTCAAATGGAAGCATCATAAGGAAGCTAATCACACTTGGGAATCAGAAGAAGACATGAAGACTAAGTACCCAAGTCTGTTTAGCGCAGCATGACTTCGCCGACGAAGTATAGGCGTGGTGGAGCCCATGCTGTAACATACCTAATTTTTAGTGCATGTAAATTACAAATTTTATGGACTTAATTATTGTAAGAATGAATTATTCGTCAATTTTAATTAAGCAAATTTTTGGATCAAAAATAATCGGTTTAAAAGAAGAATAATGATTGTGAGGGGTGTAAGGTGCAAAAATGGGTCAAAATAGAAGTAAAGAAGGGAATCCTTCTGTTTTCAAAACCCTTCTCCTCTCTCTACTCTCTCTCTCACTGATGTCTCTCTCTAACTACTCTCTCTCTCTTCGGCTTCATCCAAAACACACAAGATCAGCAAATTTGAAGTGCAAAAGTTTGGATTAAGTTTGCAATAGGAACTATAAACAACTGCAAGCAAAGATTCGAGGTAAAAAAAAAGCAGTCAATATTTGTCAAAAAATTTTGATGTTGGGTTCGGTTTTTATAAGAAACCGAATCATAGGATTTTGATTCGAATGTGGATGCTTGTTACATAGTTATGTTGGCAAGGTTAAATCGAAGTTGTTAATGTAGTCTACCCAAGTTTTCAGAATCAAATTCAAGTCTACAGTATGAGATTTTGAAAGTTAGTGGTGGTGTTTCTTCGAGACTTGTAGAAAAGGGGACGACAAAATGGGTTATATTGGTTGTGTTAGTGTTATATTTTAACGTTCAAAGATAGCATATAAGTTCATATTTAACCAATTTCCGACTCAACCAGCGCAAAAATAGTCAACAGTCTGATCGAGAAAAGGTGGAAAATTACTAAGTATGAACTCCGACCTGATGAACATCTGTCCTAGATCCTCCGAAATTCGGACCAGTTATCCAAGTCCGGACAACAGCCAGTTTCGGTCCATATAATACATTTGCGGACCCTAACTATGTAGGGACCATAACGCATCACGTACCAACCCCTAGTCGGACCACGTGACTTCGGACCACCCCCAGTTCGGACCCTTACGCCAAATCTTCGGACCATCCGCAATTCGGACAATTTGAATTCGAAATGTGGTCCGAATTCATATCCAATTTCACTTAGTTTTTAGAATTTTAGTTTTAAGCAATTACAGATATAAATTCACTATTCCCTTACTTGACAGATCATTGTGGTGTTATCAAAACACACATTGATTCAGAGACACAATACACTGTACCAATCACTGTGAGTAATAGATTATCATTCTAACATTTATTGTCTTTGCATTCACGTTTACATATTCAATGGCATGTTCACATCGTTCATTACATCAATTGGCACTCATGATTGATTTGTTGTTATGATGCACACTCGTACTTGACATGTAACACACATGTAGCCAGCGTTCATTTGAAAGTGCATCTATTTACATCATGCTTGCACTGCATGATCATTACTTCACAGTCTGATGCGACCTGGACTGGGGCTGACAGCAGGCCACTGTTGGGGACTGATTATCCCACTCGTTATCCTGGTCAGGTTCGGCACATCCCCGATCAGCATTTGAACTCCCAACCCCATGCTTGCACTGCATGGTTTTTCACATACTACGAGGCTTACACTACTTGTTTTCACATACTACGAGGCTTACACTGTCTGTTAGACATACATTGGGGCTTACACTGCCCATGGTTACGCAATGCCTGTAAAGAAATATTTGTTGAATGCATAATCTGTTATCTCACTAAGCAAATTAGCTTACTGTTGACTCATAATGTTTTCAAGCAAAGGCAAAGGTGTAGCAGGACCTTCTACTTAAGCAATTCATTTCACAACTCGGTGTTCTAAAAGCTACTTTGGTACATGGACGATGTAACTTTGGGGCTGGGATTTATGACTTTAAAACAATAATGATGTTGTAATAGTTAGACATAATCACTGTAGACACTTATATTTATTGCTTTAGTGTGGAACTGCTTAAATCTGATTTAAGTATTCAATTTCAATTATCATATTATTCATTGGGTTGTTTGTTGATCCTGGTGATTCAATTATACTATCAAAATATGAGGGCGTCACACACAGTCAGCAGCTATATGGCCTGTTTTGCCACATTTAAAGCACTCAGCCTTAGTTTTATCAAATGCCTTCTTTTTTATGACACCTGACTTCTTCTGCAGCATTCTTCCACCAAACCTCGTCTTCTTTAATATTCTAATAAGCATTACAATCATTTGCTCATCATCTAATTCAGCAAGATCTTCACAGTCTTCCTCCTCAGACATTTATTCCCTTTCATCATCTTCCTGTTGATCAGGTTGTGTGAAAACATCACACACCTGACCAGCAGGTTGTCTCATGCTGGCCAGTAAGGCAGCACCTCTTTTGGACATTTCCAAGGCATTTCTTTTCTGTTTCCTTGACTGCTCATCATTTAGTAAAGACCCATATAGATTTACAAGGTCGATACTTTTGATGGTGTCTGAATTTCTTAGAATAGTAGATAAATAATTACATTCCACAGGCAGAATGTCTAAAAATTTGTTTACCAGAGTTAGGCTGTCCTTGGTGATCCCAACAGCTTTGAGATCATTGATTAGAGCAGTAAATCTGGTATAGGTTTCAGTGAGAGACACCTTTGGCTTTGCAAAGAAGAGTTCATACTGTCTAACAAGATTGTTGATCCTGTTATCCAGTGGGATAGTAGGACCATCATAGACGGTACACACAGTATCCCACATCTCATTTGCAGTCTTCATTTTCTCAACCTGTTTGAACACATCATCAGGAAGAGAAATAACCAGGTTGTTCCTAGCCTTTGCATCAAGAGCAACCAGCCTTTTGTCTTCATCAGACCATTGAGATTTTGCCTTTTCAAAGGTTCTGATATCAGGAACAGCTCCTTTAGTAGTAGGAGTGATAGTAGTAATAGAAGTTGGCACATAGGGACCTTCCATTACTATCTCTAGCAGTTGTACGTCCAGATTCTCTAAATAGAGCATCATTCTGCACTTCCAACCAAAGAAGTTCTGATGATTGAACTTGGGGGGTTTGGCCATTGAACCATTGTCATAGTAAGAGGAGGAGCTGGCAGCATTGTTGTCCATGGGAAATAGGGAGAATGAGACATCTAGAGTTAACACACACTCTATCTGCTCTGATACTAGTTGTAGGTCCCAAAAGGTTTCCATAATGTATTTTTCTAAGTTGTAGAGGGGGGTGAATACAGCTTAATAAAACTTAATACACTTTTCTTAATGTTTGTGTATATTATTAACAAGTGTTAATTACAAACAAGCTTGACTACGGAAAGGTTCAAGCTGAGATGACAGATACAACAGATGTTTAACTAATCTTAGACACACTCAGACTAGATACAATGAATACACTCACTAAGATGAACTCACTGTTTTACAAGACACAGATGGACAGCTTGAATTAGAACAGCTTGGACACACGTTAATGTTTTATTCAAGCAGACTTGCATGCATGAAAAACACAGTTTAATGCACGATATGAATTTCTCACTCTTTGTTATCTCATAATCCTTAAAGCCTTCCTTTTATACTCTCACAGAGAATCTCAATGAAGCTTCTTCATTGGACAGGGAGATAGTGGGATGTCTTTCCAAAAAGATAAAACAACTTTTCTGCACATTCTGATAAAGCAGACTTGTCTTCACGTGGCAGAATCTTTGTCTTTTTCTTTTTGTCTATGTTGCAGAAGCCTTTAACCAAAAGAGGAATGTCACCTTTGCAACTTTCATCTTCTGTTAAGGCCATTTTGATATAAGAAATGGTTTGTCACCCATTTCAGATATCCCTTTGTCTTCATGTAACTGAGCAGCATAGGCAGTTTTTGAAGCTTCTATTTTTCCACTTTGTCTTTGACTTTGTAACTGATCTTGTAGTCTAAAAAAATACATGAGGACATGGAAACATATTCCATAAAGTGTTTAGCCTGTTCACAAAAAACAGAACACTTAGAATTTATCAAAGCCGCTCAGCAGAATAGAGCAGCATAGACAGTTTATGTCCAGCCTGTTCAACAGAATGAACAGTTTGGGCAATCTGCCTTAGTTGCAACGAATGCAACAGGGTAAACAGTTTTGACTTATATTACAAATCATTTTTCAGGTTTCAATAAGGCATTAACAGACCTTAAACTATACCTTTAAGTGCATCAAACACGCTTGATTAAAAATCTCCCCCTAAGATGTAGAGCAGGTTTGACTGAGGCCTTTTTGTGCCTAACAATTGTGTATTCAGACCACAGTGCTTTAAGACATTTATTGGCGAAGAAGGATGCCAAACCTAAATTAATTCGGTGGATCCTTCTATTGCAAGAATTTGACTTAGAAATAAAGGATAAAAAAGGGATAGAAAATGTTGTTGCCGATCATTTATCATGGCTTCATTTAATCCCAACGGACTCAACTGATTAAATCAGGAACTCCTTCCCTGATGAACAATTATTATATGTATCCGAAATTCCCTGGTTTGCAAATTTAGTTAATTATTTCGTATCAGGAAGATTGCCAGAGCACTGGAACTCACAACACATAAAATATTTCTATGCTCAAGCAAGGCAATACATTTGGGATGAGCATGATCTATTTAAAATATGAGCAGATCAAATCATAAGATGATGTGTCCCTAATTCGGAACACGATGATAATCTTAAACACTCTCATGCATATGCATGAGGTGACCATTTCAGCACAAAGAAAACTGGTTACCGAATATTGCAGTGTGGTTTTTTCTGGCCCACAATATTTAAATATGCTTATGAATTTGTAAAAGGATGCACAAGATGCCAGCAAACCAGTGGCATCGCAAAAAGGGATGAAATGCCTATGACCCCGATATTAATCATTGAAATATTTGATGTATGGGGAATTGATTTTTTGGGACCCTTCCCTAAATCATTTGGGTATGAATATATTTTAGTTGCAGTAGATTATGTTTCCAAATGGGTGAAGCATAAGCTACATGAACTAATGAAAACTGGGTTGTGTGTAAATTTGTTAAACGAAATATCTTTGCACGACACGGTATCCCAAGGCCTATCGTCAGTGACAGAGGGTCACATTTTAAAAATCAGCATTTTGCTAAACTCCTTAAGCAATTCTGAGTTAACCATAGAATAGCAACGCCTTATCATCCGCAAACTAGCGGACAAGTCGAGATCTCTAATAGAGAGATCAAGAAAATCCTTGAAAAGACTGTCAGACCTTATCTTTAGGATTCGTCACAAAAATTAGAGGATGCTTTATGGGCATACAGAATCGCATTTAAAACACCAATTGGTATGTCCCCATATAGACTTGTTTATGGTAAGCTTTGCCACCTTCCAGTGGAATTAGAACACCGAGCTCTATGGGCAATCAAAAACACAAATTTTAATTTACATGATGCTGGTGTTGATAGGAAATTTCAAGTAAATGAACTGGAAGAAATTCGTAGAGAAGCCTACGAAAGTGCAAGAATTTACAAAGAGAAAACAAAAGTTTTCCACGACAGGATGCTTAAAAATAAAATATTTACTAGAGGAAATAAAGTTTGGTTATTTAATGCGAGACTTAGATTATTTCCAGGTAAATTAAAAAGTAAATGCACAGGTCCATACATTGTAACTAATACCTACCCACATGGTGCGGTAGAAATACAGGACCTAAAAGGTGGTGAACCATTTAAAGTCAATGGACATAGACTTAAATTATATGTTCAATCGCCACCAATGATATGTTAGTCTCTGAATTAATCAGCCTACAAGTTCCAAAATTCTACTAATTAGTTTAGGAGCAGTACGTCTGGCTGAAGACGTAAAACTTAGCGCTTTCTGGGAGGCAACCCAGAGTATTATAATTATTTGAATTTATTTGTTTTTAATGTATTTATGTGCTTTTGTGTTACTTGTGTGTACCCAATTAAGTTGGGAAGGATTCATCCTCCTGAACTCAGTTGTGTTTAGAATTTAGGTTTTAAATTAAATTTTAGGATCCCACATCAGAAAACAGAAATTTTAAGCAAGCAGCAAAATTATTTTAACCCGATATTATGAGCGTAAGTTCGGGAGAGTAACCATAATAATCTTAAAATTGAAGAATTAGGGTTTAGAGAAAAGTGTGCGGCCCAGATCAGGAATCTGGAGGCCCGGGCGCAGGGTGGCACAGCCCTGCGCTGGCCCTACGCCTTGACACGCTTAAAAACTTATAAAAACAGTGCCCTACATCCAGAATAGCTTAAACCCTAAACCCTATTTGCAGAACGCGATTTGTCGATTTTTTAGCCTAAAAACCTCTAAAATTTCTTCTGTTCTACGTCAATTCTTCAATCGGATGCTAGTTTATCTCAAGGATTAGCAAGGTATACTCGCTATAACACCTGTAGCTTCATTCTATGATAGTTTAGCATAGTTTTATCATGCATGCATGGGATGAATGTTTTGGGAGTTACATTAATTTTATTGAAAAAGGGTTAATAATAATGTTCTATTTTGTAAAAATTATGGCTTTTTTCGTATTTGCTATGTTTTGAAAATTTTTGTCAAAAAAGAGTTATTCTTAAATGCTTAAAATAATTATTTAGTAAAGTTCATGCATTTGATAGGTTTAGTTTGGGCTCATATTGTTGGTAAGACTTAGGATTAGTTTATTTAACGATGAAAAAGGGTGTTTAATTATCATGCATCATAAATGTAGGAGACCCTATTTTAATCCTTTGTCTTTGCATTGTTTTATATATATGTCAACCCAATTCTACGCCAATGGTAACCGTCCCACAAATACCCAAACACCTAGGATGAGAACCCACCACCCTCAAAATGTCCGCTTTGAGAAACCCCTCAATGTGGAATTCCCTTAAGTACCCTCAAATACCAATAATGGTAAACCACCTCGGTTTCTCATAGAGCGTAACTTAAAGGAGTTCGACTTTGATGATTTTGATATTATTGAGTCATTTGAGCGTTTGGGGTGGGCTAGGGCTGTTATGTGGGAATTACCGTATATTCACACTAATTTAATCCAACAGTGGTTTGCCACTATGCGTAGAATTGAGAAATCTGAGGATTATGATTTTGAGCTAGTGGGGATGGTAGGGAATAAAGAGGTGTCAATTTCTAGGGATAAGTTGTATGATGAGTTTCTCATTGACACTGAGACACCACGTCCTAGGGAATTCTTGACATTGACTGATACCCAGGGGAGTAGAATGCGTAAGGTTAATAAGTGGACCAATTAATGGGATACAATGATATCTACAGTTTTTGGAATTTCTATTAGGACTGCTCGGACTTACACTGCCTTCAATAGAACAGATTTATGCCCTTTGGCCTAGGTCATGTGGAAGCTAGTTATTTTTAACATACTTCCACGTCACCAAGACACGACTTATGTGAGACCCCAGGATATCCTCCTAGTACACGCACTAATGATTGGATATCCGACTGTATCATTAGGGTATATTATTATGCAGAATCTGTGGGAATGTCACGAGATAGGTCAGGGAATGAATTACCCTCACTGTAGAATGCTAAATGAGTTATTCTTTATAGAAACGGCAGTGTCGAAAGAGTTTCCCATAAGGTTCCTTAACCCGAATATCACGTGGTTTTCAAGGAATACCATGATAGGGTTAGTATTTGAGCGAACTGAAATAGGATTCCAAATTCGTTGCCCTAAAACTGCTAAAGTGACCCAAATCCCATTTAAGGCCCCTGAACCCACGGTTGAAGGACAAAACAATTAAGGAAAAGCCAGAATGGAAGTCGATGGGGAAGACCAGAGACCATGGAAGAGGATCGAGACTATCGACATTGTATGGGATCAAGTTCATAAATTGAAGGAAATAGTTGGAGATTTGGTGAACACAAACAATGTGCTGCTTAAAGAAATCGAGACACTTCGAGGTAGCCAAAAGAAGAATGATCAGCTGTTTCAAACGCATTCTGACTGGATCACCAATCTCTAGATAACAGTTAGCGAATTGGAATAGATCGTCGCTCCTCCAAAAGACTTTTGATTTTATTTTATCATTTAAGTATGTTTGGTTTGTTTATTGCATGATAAACTTTAAGTTGGTTTGGTTTATTTCTGATGTGGTTTATTTGCTTATTTTATTTGGATTGTAATCGTACTTTGTTTGGTTTTTACTTGTAAGTGTGATGTGTTTATTTTTATTTGAATTATTAAAAGTTGAATTTTTTTTGAATATTATTTAGTTGTTTAAATTTAATTGTTATGAATAAGGAATGTGTACCGATCTATCTCTCGATGTTATTAATGGATTAATTAATGTTAATGTGACGAGGACGTCACAAAGGTCTAAGTTGGGAGGGTAGGTTCTATTGATTAGAATTGATTAATTTATCCCCCACCCACAAAAATTTTTAGACCACAATTTATAATAAAAATTAGAGAAATATACAGTCCCGCGTACCAAAATAGTAAAAAAAAAGTCGAAATTTAACAGAGTTGGGCGCGGGGGGATGGGGGCGGGGGTGGGGGCGTGCTGCCATGCCTCCAAAAACCCAAAAACCCTGTCGTGATAAAACCATCATTCAAGCCTCATTCTTCATTTCCATAAACCCTAGAGCTTTAACCTACGGTTGGGTGTGCGGCCATGCCTCCAAAAACCCAAAACCCATTTTTGTGCAAACAATTTGCAAATCTAAGCCCAAAACACCCGCATTTTCATATATACCAAAGATCTAGGCTAGAAATCACCTCTTTGTGGGTGGTTTCATCCATTTTGAAGAATTTTGGGGTGAGAAAGTAGTGAAGAAAAATGCTAGATTTTTACCAAGTTAAGCTTCCAATCACTAAGGTTAGTGTTTTTATTAAGGAAATGCAACTTATTTCATACTTTTTGAGCAAAAATGAAAGCTTGAGATTCATGGTCATCCATGGAGTTTTCATGGTGATTTTGTCTTTTTAGAGTCAAAAGTATGTGAAATTGCATGAATTTGATGATAACCTTGATGTATGTGTGATGAGATATGTGTTTACTTGTTATTTTAGATAATTTGTCATAGTTAATATCAAGAAATTAATTTGGATTTATAAAGTTGGTTGCCAAAATGTGCATATAATGTTTTAATTATAAAAGTTGGGTAATTAGCTAGAGAGTGAATTTATGTGCTAAATGAAATTTTATTGATAAAATTAAATAGATATTTAGCATTTAACTTGCTGGCAAATTATAAGACTATATATAGAGTGATGCAAAATTAGAGCGTAAAAAAAGTATATATATATATATATATATATATATATATATATATATATATATATATATATATATATATATATATATATATATATATATATATATATATATATATATATATGCATCTAATTTTAATTGAGCGTAATTGTGAAATTTAAATTGCATAGTTTGATTTATCATATACATATTGTGGTTGGATGGTACAATTGTAGATGTCGAGGAGAACGAGACAAAGAACTCAAAACGTCAACGTGCCTATAGATTGGTCTCAGGACCTGTTATTATCACAACACCCTGAAAATATTAGAACACACTTATTTTTTTATAAGAAATACTCGAATAAGGTGTTAGCTGAAAAGAGGGTTAGGAGAAACGATTTTGAGGATTATGGGATTCCATACCTCTTTGACTATTTGGGTTGGGAGAGTGTGCTTGATTTGGGCGGCCCCGAGATTCATCAGGCTGATGTGGTAGAGTGGATGTCTACCCTACGAAGGGAGACAGGTCGTTCACCTAATGACTTTAGACTGATAGGAACCATCCACGGTAAGGACGTGGCGATGGATGCACAAATCCTTCGCCAATTATTTAATATAGATACGGGGGTAGGCCACGAACGGTCTAACCAGCGAGGGAATGAGTATAAGACTGAGGCCCAGTTGGCCTTTACTGACATGACTTGGTCAGGAGAGTGGACAGAGCAAGTAAGTAAGCTTTTTATTCCATCCTTTTTGGAATCTGAGTCCTCCTCCTCTTATAGCCGCAGTGCTTTGACCCCGAGGTGTAAGGTGCTTCACAAGATTGTTGTGAACAATATCTTGCCTCGTGACAGTGACCTGTCTAAGGTTAGACATAGGGATATCACGGTCCTGCACGCCCTTCTCAATGGTAAGCCCAGACTGTCCTTCGCATGGACAGTCATGAACGATATATGGGCTATGTATGATACTAGAGAGAGGACGATCATCCCCTCGAGAGGACGGGTTCACTTTCGCCTGATTATCTGGTTTCCCCTGTTTCAGCGACATATATTAGATCCGCCATGTTCCCTACCTTGATTTTTAGGGAAGTTGATGAAGGGTTCGAGATATTCGACAAAGAAACAAATCAGTCGTATATCAAGGACAACACTGAGGACGAGAGGAGAGAGAGAGAGAGAGAGAGAGAGAGAGGAGAAGGCCGCTAATGAGGCGAAAGTTCGGCACAAAGAGCCGAACAGAGGGGCGTCTACCTCGCAAAGTCGAGGTAATGACGATATTGATTTTAGCCGCATCATGAGGCGATTAGAGGACTTAGCAGTGGGTTAAGGAGAGTTCCGGGAGGACGTGACCCAGAGATTAGACGAGATGAATGCGCGTATGACCCATATTTAGGATAGTGTCGATCACTTGTCGGGTCGGGTAGATCAGCTTTAGGACGGGCAGAGAGCCCTGGCATACCAAAATGCCTATTACCAGCACCATAACTGGGCATACTGGGAGGGAGTCTGACATCACGAGGACTTCGTAGCCGGTATGCCATATCAGTCCTATGATGATTACACGATGCCCAATTACCAGACCTACAACCCTGCCGTAGACACTTATCAACGCTATCCGGTGCATGGTAGGCAGGAGCTCCCAGACCAGATTCATACTCACTTGGTCCCGCCTACAACACAGTTCGTTACCGGCCAATACCCGTATACCAACTTCTTTAACAGCGTCTTCGGTCCTCCTCCGCCTCCTCCATTCGAATGATCGGGTACTATCTTTCCTTGTTCTTTATTTTTATGTCTTTTTAAATCTGTTATGCATTTAATTTCTTTATCGTAGTTTTTTTTTATTTTTAGTTTTTAGCCTAGTCCTATTTAGTTCATAATGTTTAAGTAGTCTGTCTTATCTTCCACAATTGAGTATTGTTTGCCGATCACGCTGTGGAACATGATGATACATAGAAAATACATGTACGAGGGAATTGGCTAGTGTTGATAGGATATTCTATAATTAAGAAAAGAGTCGTAATAATAATTAAAATTTTTACTATGTAAACTCAATTCAAGTACATTAAAATTTTTTGGGCATAAATATAAGTAATGTGTCAAAAGACTTTTGGAAACCCATGCAATAACGGGGAGAACTTAATCACGTTTTAGCCTAAAAAAATGAGTTAATTGTAATCAAGATGGTTCGGGAAACTAAGCCCGTAGGGGTACCATTCATGCCTAATCCCCTAAAACCATCTGGTTTGGGAGTGATTGATTGAAATCTCGTTACACGGACCATCTAGATAATCTAAGTTGAAAAGAAAATAGATAGAAGCATGGAGTTACAAAGAAAAAGTAGTCGAAAACATGCAAAGAGGAAAAGATGGTCAAAAGAACCACGTGTGTTAAGTTTCGTAACCTTGAGCTAAAAGGGTACTCCCAAGAGTGAGATATATTATATAAATTCTAAGGGAAGTAGATTTTAACTGAAAATGTCTTCAATTTACATGTTAAAATTTTAATGCATTAGCGCGAAAGCTAACTTAACATAGAATTCTTAGAGTCATTGCTAATACGTGCCTGGTACATAGTTAGTTCTGATTCCAAAACCTTGTTCGGGGACGATCAAGAGTTAAGTTGGGGAGATTTGATAAGGCTTATAATTTTAGGTGTTTTGGAGTCATTTTATGTTCATTTTAAGCACCGATACTTCGTAACTTCCATATTATTACTCCAAATTTATGTTTCAGGGTCAAGAGGTCAAATGGAAGCAACTCAAGAAAAATCAGAGCAAACCGAACCGAAGGGGTCGGGCGCAGGCCTGCGCCACCCAGCGCTGCAAAAAAGAGAGATTGAGTGATCCAAACCACTTCCAGCGTAGCCCAGCGTACCCCTGGTGCAGGGGGGCGCAGGCCTGCGCTGGGTCGGCGCAAAAATGCGTCTTTCAGCCCTGGAATCCCTAAAATCAACTCCTCTGTAAATAGAGGTCGATGGCAGCCATTCAAAAAGTCCCGAACGTGTCAAAAGAGTTGGCAAAGCCCTGCCGGAGTGGATTCACGATACAAGTACGAAGATGGTGATTCGCAAGCCATAAGATGTCTCAGATCTACACTGTTGAAGAGCATATGATGAGCGGCTAATCCCTTTAGCCGTTTGCGGAGGATCTACGGCTAAGTTTACTTTACTTGAATTTCTCATGTTTTGATGTATTCGTATTGATTGAGATATTCTATGTGTATGCAAATGATAAGCATTCGGTTATGATTATGATTGTATGTTTTGATTGGTAAAAGCAAGATAGTTCATAGTAGTATTATTATTTGTGTCGAGTCCATTAGCTTAGGGATTAAGACAAGTAATGAATATTGCATGCGCTATGTCGAGACTTATTGGTTAAAACATGTTTGAGTAATTTAATCGCGGAATTAATTATGTCTATGTGATTGTTGTATGAAATTCGAGTGAGTAATACTTATGCCGTGGTGACTCCGTGAATGGTTATTCTACCCTTGATTGTTAATTTACTGCGTTAGTTATTTGTCATTAATTTTAGTCACAAACTAATGGTAATGCATTGATCTAAACAAATCATTCAAACCAACCAATTCACGACTTAAAGTGCTTTCAATAAAACTCACAAGCTAGCCGCTCTAATTAAAAATGCACTCCCTGCGGATTCGACCCTTACTTCTCTGAGCTAAACTATTGATATAATGATTATTATTGCGAGTCACAACGACGGCCCATCAAGAAACTTCTAAGCGAAAAGACAGTGTTGGCACTGCCTGAAGGGAATGAAGACTTCATAGTCTATACTGATGCATCAGACATGGGATTGGGAGCAGTGTTAATGCAACGAGGAAATGTAATAGCATATGCTTCAAGACAACTCAAGCATCATGAAAAGACTATTCCACCCACGACTTGGAGCTAACCGTTGTGACATTTGTTCTGAAATTATGTAGGAATTATTTGTATGGAACCAAATGTCAACGATACACCAACCACAAAAGCCTGAAGTATATATTCAGTCAGAAGGACTTGAATATGAGTCAACGCAAATCCATGGACTTGATAAAAGATTACGATTCTGAAATCCTGTACCATCTAGGAAAGGCCAACGTGGTTGTTGACGCTCTGAGTAGAAAAGCCTATGGTAAGGCTTATTGTTATGCTTTAACCCCTACAATGCTAACCTCAACTATAATTGATGATGTTAGGGCTGCTCAACTACAAGCATTGAAGGAAGAGAATGTCAAGGTGAGAATATTAGGATTTAATTGCCTCTAATGCAAGATGATGGAACTGGATTGAAGGGTGTGGATGGTAGAATATGGGTTCTTAATATAGGAGGTATGCGCGTAGTAATTCTAGAAGTAGCCTATCAATCAAATCTCTCAATTCACCCTGGAAGTACGAAAATGTACAATGATCTGAAGGCCGATTTCTGGTGGTCGGGGTTGAAAAGAGATGTTGGGCTATATGTAGAAAGGTGAAGAACCTGCTGGTTGGTTAAAGCCGAGCATCAACCACCCTATGGTAGTATGTAACCGCTCCCTGTTCCAGAATGGAAGTGTGACCATATTACTATGGATTTCATTACAAATCTAGCCAAGAATCTGAAGGCCGAATTCTGGTGGCTAAGGTTGAAAGAGATGTTGGGTTATATGTAGAAAGGTGCAGAACCTGCCCGTTGGTTAAAGCCGAGCATCAACAACCCTATGGTAGTATGCAACCGCTCTCTGTTCCAGAATGGAAGTGGGACCATATTACTATGGATTTCATTACAAATCTACCAAAGACTCGTTGTCAGCATGATTCCATTTGGGCATTGTTGACCGATTAACCAAATCAACACACTTCATACCCATAAAATAGAATTATTCCTTAGAACGTCTGACTCAAATCTACATGAATGAGATTGTCACAAGACATGGAGTGCCCAAGTCTATTGTTTCCGACAAACA
Organism: Centrapalus pauciflorus; assembly: GCA_020465985.1. Taxonomy (NCBI): domain Eukaryota; kingdom Viridiplantae; phylum Streptophyta; class Magnoliopsida; order Asterales; family Asteraceae; genus Centrapalus; species Centrapalus pauciflorus. Next base: position 22,676 of record JAANYP010000192.1, read on the forward strand.
TAGTAGATTTACATCTATCTTTTGGTCAGCATTACAAGATGGTTTTGGTACTCGTATTGCTATGAGTACTGTTTATAGACCCCAATCAGACGGAAAAAATGAAAGCACAGTCTTGTCTTTAGAAGATTTGTTAAGGGCCTGTATCATGGATCTGGGAGGTAACTGGGACGATCTTCTCCCTTTAGCTGAGTTCCCATATAACAACAGTTACCAGTCCAAAATAAGGATGGCGCCGTTTGAGTTCTTGTATGGGAGAAAGTGTAGGACTCCAACTTGCTAGAGAGAAACAGGGGAGACCCAGTACCTATTACTGGACCTGCACTATTGCAAGAGACCAACGAAAGATTTAGCGAATCAGGCAATACTTGAAAACGACACATGATCGACAAAAGAACTATCATGATCGCCATCACAAAGCCATTGAGTTCCAAATAGATGATTGAGTGTACTTGAAGGTGTCCACGATGAAAGGAGTCACTAGATTTGTAAAGCGAATGAAGCTATCTCCTCGATTTGTCGAACCTTTTCGCATAATTGAAAAAGTTGGAAATCAGTCCTATCATTTGGAGCTGCCTGTAGAGTTATCAAGAGTTCAACCAGTCTTTCATGTGGGTTACTTAAGGAAGAGTCTGGTGCCCGAGAGGGAACCATGGACTGACCATTTGGATATACTAATTGACGAGTGCCTAAGATTTGTTGATGAGCCAGAATGCATATTGGAGACCAAGATCAAGAAGCTCAGAAACAAAGAAGTCAAGATGGTTTTGGTGAAGTGGAAGCTTCACAGGGGAGCTAATCACACTTGGGAGTCTGAAGAAGATACGAGCACCATATATCCAAGTCTGGTTAGTGCATCATGACTTCGCAGACGAAGTATAAGCGTGGTAGAGCCCATGTTGTAACATCCTTAATTTGATTTAAATGTAATAAGCAATTAAGACCCAATATATATTTATATATTGATATCTCGATTAAATAAAATTCCACTTTATGAATTTAAAAACGATAAAATAATCAAGAGAAATCATCATTGTTGTTTTCTGAGCAACAATAATGATGAGGAACCATCATTGTTAAGATGAATATCGAACGATATTAAATATGATAAATAATGATGAATAATCGTCATTGTTGTTTTTGGAGCGACAATAATGATGAGGAACCGTCATGGTTGTCCAAACCAATATTCAAAGTATGGATATTTAAAAGTTGAACACTGAATGAAAAATAATTAAGGAATAAAAAGGTTATAATGAGAAAGTATAAGTTGAATGGGGTATTTTGCAAATATGGCAAAAAATTGAAACAATAAAAGGTGGGTGTGTGACCGTTCACACCTCATATTATCAAGAATTCAAGATTACACACACACACACACTCTCTCTCTCTCTCTCTCTCTCTCTCTTCTCTCTCTCTCTCTCTCTCTCTCTCTCTCTTACTCTCCCTCTCTCCCTCTCTCTCTCTTTAAACTCACGATTCTCACCTTCAACAACTCAAAAATACAAATAGTTGAATTCAAGTGCTAAAATTCTGGAATTAAGTTGCTAGGAAGGAACAACAACTACTGCAACTATCAATTTGAGTTAAGAAACACTTAAATATCTTGAAATTATGAGTTTTTTGTTCGGTTTCTATGAACACTGAATCATTGATCTGGGTTCATGATGTTAATACATGTTGGAATTAATAGTTGAAATGTTTAAATCAAGTAATAGGTATGCTATATATCAAATTTCAGCCTCTGAATAAACTCCTAAGTATGATTTCGAGTTTTACTAGGTGTTTTAGTGTGTGTTCAGCGAACTGATATGAACACAACTTAAATAACCTGATCAATGGTTCATAAAATGGTTAATTTAGTAGTAATTAGTGTTAAAAAGGAGAATATGACCTTACACAGATAATTTCAAACATAGGAGTGGTACAAAAGTAGCAAATGTAAATCTGAGAACTTAAACTGCTAAGTATGAATTTCGAGTCTGATGACAAACCACACGAACTTCGGTCATATCTGAAATTCGGGTCTAAGGAACTTTGGTTGATAATTTAAGTGAAAACTTTCTAAGTCAAGAAACGAACTTCGGTTCACTGGACAACCGAATTTCGGGTCCCATGGGCACCCGAACTTCAGGTGAATTATCAGATAAGATATGAAACTGAGAAACTTTATAGGACAAAACTTCGGGCCATCCGAAGTGCGGGTTCAATCGAACTTCGTTATGAAATTAAAAGTTAAGCTTTGTGAAACCTTATGAAAAGCACAAATACTGATATATCAATATACAGTGACATAACAGGATCTCTGTGGTGTTGACAAACACACATTGATGTATAAATGCGATAAAAGCCTATTTCAGAAAAGAAAGACATAGTTGATTGTGTAAGACCTTGTGGTATCCTTCCAGGGCATTCTTGCTAAGTAAAACCATTGTGAGTGATAGATTAATATTCAGAGATTTATTGTCTTTGCATTCGTATACTTTTTGGCTTGTTCTTGTTGCTCATAAATTATCACTTGGCACTCTTATATGATTTATTGTTATTGATGCACCCTCATACTTGACATGTTATAAACATGGAGCCTGCATTCAATTGAGAGTGCATCATTTCGTATATGCTCCGGCATGATGATAGACTCCTAATCTAGTGTGACCTGGGCGGAGGTTGACAGCAGGCCACTGTCGGGGACTGATCATCCCATATACTCATTCCAGCCAGGTTGAACATCCCCAATAGATGATTGAACTGCCATGGAGACTTTGTAGGTCCCAAATAGTTTCCCTAGTATGTCGCTCTAAGCTATAGAGGGGGGGGGGGGGGGGTTGACTACAAGCAAGCCTGAACTGTTGAATGGTTCAAGCTGAGATGACAGATACAACAGATGTTTAAATAATCTAAGACACACTCAGACTAGAAACAATGAATACACTCACTAAGATGAACTCACTGTTTACAAGACAGACAGAAGGATAGCTTGAACAAGAACAGCTTGGACACACGTTACCGTTTTATTCAAGCAGACTTGCATGCATGAAAACACACTTCTTTGCATGTTCTGAATATCACACTCTTGGTTATCTCACATTTCTTAGAAGCTTCCTTTTATACTCTCACTGAGAATCTCAGTGAAGCTTCCTCATTGTACATAGAGATAGCGGGATGTCTTTCCAAAAAGACAAAACAACTTTTCTGCATGTTCTGACAAAGCAGAATTGTCTTTACATTGCAGAATCTTTGTCTTTTCCTTTTTGTCTTTGTTGTAAAAGGATTTAACTAAAAGAAGAATGTCAACTTTAAACCTTTCATCTATTGTAATGGCCATTTTGATAAAAGAAATGGTCTGTCACCCATTTCAAATATCCACTTTGTCTTCATGTAACAGAACAGCGTAGGCAGACTTTGCAGCTTCTGTTTTTCCACTTTGTCTTCCACTTTGTAAACTGATCTTCTAGTTCAAGATAATACACGAGGAGATGGAAACATATTCCATAAAGTGTTTAGCCTGTTCACAAAGAACAGAACACTTAGAATTTTTCCAAACTGCTCAACAGGTTAGAGCAGCGTAGACAGTTTATGTCCAGCCTGTTCATCAGAGTAGAACAACATGAACAATATGCCTTAGTTGCAACATATGCAACAAGGTAAACAACTTTGACTAATATTGCAAATCATTTATCGGGTTTCAATAAGGCATTAACAGGCCTTAAATTATACCTTCAAGTGCATCAAACAGGTTTGATTGATAATCTCCCCCTAAGATGTAGAACAGGTTTAACTGATGCTTTTTTGTGCCTAACAATCTCCCCCTATTTGCAATAATGAGTCTAAGCTGATTCTATCAATAATCAATATATATTTTTACAATACACTTTGCTGAAATAAATTTACAACATTGAAGTGAAGTAAAAAATCAGTTTATATATGCACTGATATTGATTGCAAACAACACATGTTTTTACAAAAGTACAACTAATGTACTAAAGTAGATTACAACTGATGTAATAAGAAAATTACAACTAATGTAATGAAGTACAACATATGTACAAGGAAAAATTTCAACAACTTTGGACTGTTGATGATGGGAGCAGGTAATGGCAAGGTTGTCCAACTTATAGACAAGTTCCATTCTTCATCTACTCAGCAGTAGATGGACCTTCAAGAAGTTGTGGTCATCCTTCGAACATTTGTTCCAAATGCTCCCTAGTCTCTTCAATTTCCTCCATTTCATGTTTGGGGAACATGAAGTTAGGATGTTGAAGCTCTCCTCTCTCATTGAAGCATGTGAGCTATTCCCAGATAGGTGCTCTCCATCTTGAAGGTTGTTTGAAGGAGTTGGCAAGTCTAAAAGCTACAATCTACTTAAGACCAACCTTATGCAAATCAGATACTCTCTGGAAACACGTTTTCTTTGTTAGGGGATCTACAAAAAATACCCTAAACTCAGGATCTTCTATATGCTTATCTTCCTCAGGTTCCACTCCTCTAGGCAGGCTGTGATTCACTCCATTGATCTCAACAGCTAGGATGCCTTGATCAAGCATAATCAGGAGTTCTTCTAGCTCAGTATTCTTCCTTTTTCTCCTGGGCTTAATCTTGGGCTCAACAACTGAGGTACCCTTAATTTGATCTTCAGGGATCAGGCCCAGGTGATTAACTCTTTTCATCAGCGTCTTGACATATGTCCTGACTGTCTTGGGAGTTTCAGATTTAGACTGACTCAGGGCAACTGCCAATTCAACCCACTCTCTGTACCCCATACAACCAACATTAGTGTGTTCATATGCTTCCAGTTCTGGACCTTCAGCACCTAGCCTGGTTATCTGGATCTTTCACTGTTTGCCTTTCTTTGAAATAGGGACAAATTTGACAATTGTTTCCTTGGAAAGCCTTCTGTTGGCAACATCAAATAATTTCTTCCTTTCCAAGTCGTAAGAATGTGTTTGGGCTCTTGCTGAGGAGGATGCTGACTTTGATTTAATCACTAAAACCTGTGCACCCTTTTCTTTCTCTCCCTCCTTCTCAGTCACTGACTCATTGGCAGCCTCTAGTAGTTTCCTTTGAACATCCAAGGAAGGCATTTTAGCTTTTCTTGCTTCCTTATATGCAAAGGCCTTTGCAGCTTTAGCAGAGGCTTCTTCTCTCTTTTGCCTTTCTAGGATCTGAAGCTGCTCTTCTTTGCATTTATAATAAGTCTCCATAGGGAGACCCATGTCTTTGACCCGAGCCTTATCAAATTTTAGTTAAGCAGCTTTGAGATAGTCAGTGTCCACTGAGGCTTTTCTCTTCCCTTTAGCTATTATGGTTATGACAGCTTCAGTTTCCTCTTCCTCTTCTTCTTCAGTTTCCTTAAAGATCAGATGTCTCCTTCTGCTTGGCCTGTCCCCAGGAATGGATTCCTCCCCCTTAGATGGTGCAGGGTTTGGAGATCTAGCCTGAGTAGGCTGAGCAGCTTAAGTTGTTTTGGAGACATCTGCAGTAGGACCTGTTTGGAAAAGATCTGCTGCTTGTCCCACTGATGTTGATTTCTCCTTAGAGGGAGATGAAGATTTCTTCCCCTTAGACTTGGTCTTTGAGGCAGATATTTTCTCCCCCTTTGAAGGAGATGGCACAGAGCCTTCAACAATGGGTCTACCTGTAGGAATGAATCCAGCAGTCTGAGCAGCAGTTTTGGCAGCAGGTTTAGAACCAACAAGGCTCTGCACTAAGAAAACCAAGTTATCCTTAACCTTTGCAAGTTGGGTAACACAGGTTTGAAGAGAGATAGAGTGAGTGGTTGCAAGGGATGATAGCTGAGCAATAGCTTCCCTGTCATAAGCTGTGAAAACCAAACTTTGAAGCTATGTAAGATTTATTTCTAGAGAATCTTGCATATCATCAAAGTTTGATGACACAAAATTGGACAGAGAGACCACTAAGGTGTTCAGACTGGCCAAAATGGAAGAGAGAGTATTTTTGCAAGTGTCAAGGATAGCTGACAGCTGTTAGGAAACAGCTGACAGTGACGACACAGAGTCCTGTTGGGAAGAAAAAATTGTTGAGAGAGTATAGGATAGTGTTTGCAGCTGTGCAGTGAGTGCAAGCAGCTGAGAGGATTGATCAGCTTGGGGAGCAGGGGTTGGAAATGAAGTCCTGAACGAATCAAGGAACCCCTGAAGCTGAGCAGACATAGAGTCTGATATGATAGAAGGTAGGGAGTCATGGAAGTTTCCAAAGAACCAACTTTGTTGGTCAGCAAAGACAGTTGATCTTTCAAATGAAGATCTTTGGGGGATGGAGGAATATGGGTTGATTGTATTGATTGGATGGATGGTGAGGAATGTGATGGAGAAGCTAAGGATGTAGGAGTTTGTGGATTAGTGGGGGAAAGGTAGGGAGACTTTGGAGAGTAATTCCATATCCTGGGCATAAGATAGATGGCCCAGCTTGGAAGGATCAAGGGAACCTTCAGTAGTGGCTATATCTGCATCATTAGGTGAAGTGGTAGGAGTTGGTGGCCTTTGAAATGCTACTTGTATTGTAGCACCTTCATCAAGACCAGGGGTGGTTCCCTTTGTAGTGCCTTGGTTTGCAGGTACCTCTTCATGGGGAGAAGGGATGTGCATTTCAACATCATCAGTGGTGAAACCTGATGGTGGAATGTGCACTTGGGTAGCAGCCTCACCTGAGGGATGTTCCATTCACTCAGGTTCGTCAGCTTGAGTGGATAGTCCTTCAGCATCTGTTGGGTGTAGAATAGCTGCATCACTAGGAGCAGAAGTTTGAGGCTTATCTGCTGGATGGTCTGTTCTAGCAGCTTGGGAACCTCGTGTAGACTCAGATGGTGTAAGAGAAGATGAAGTGGAGACTGTGTGGACTCAGTATGGAGTGGAGTAGACTCGTCTCTTTCAATATCGTCAGCCTGTTGGGAGGCTGGGATAGTGGATGTGGTAGTCTTCTTTTGTACAACTGGTTCCTGTTGGGAGGAACCAGAGGGTCTAGGCTGACGCTGGGTGGAATCTTTATGGAGTGAAGCCTGCTCCAAATGTGCTGAAATTTCTCCCAAAATAGGAGAAGCAGCAGGGGTTGCTTCTTTTTCAACATACTCTTCTTGGGAGGGGTCAGAGGGGCTAGTTTGGGATGATTGTTTCTTTTAGGCTAAGGATTTGCGTCTGTTATATGATATGAGGGATGAAGTGGAGGATGGATGTTGTGGGGAAGTGATGAGGGGTTCTGTTTGGACTGGAGGTGAGACTGGGTCAGAAACAGGAGGGTTACGCCGTTCCATGGTCTCAGGTGCCACAGAGGCACCAGCCACAAAGGCTTCAGGTTCAACAAATGCACCAGGGTGAGGAGTTCACTCCCCTCAGCCACTGAGGCTGAAGGAACAGACTTAGACTTAACCGTTTTTGACTTCTTGGGCCTGGGATTTTCCTTTGGGAGCAGCCACTGGATTTACCCTCACAACAGAGGGTCCTTCCACCAAACCAAGAAACCTCCTCATTGGTGTTCACAGAGAGGGTTCATATGCAAGAACTGGGGTGTAGAAAACCCTGTTGCCTATCACAGGATATGCAGCAGTTGATAAGTATGGTTGAGAAGTATAGAGAGGCTCACCACATACATGTTTGAAGATGAGGCTTAAAAATCTTGGGTATCTAACAGCAGCAGGACGATATTCTTGCTGCACCAAGTTCCTCAAATTCACAAAGATCCATCTGGCCATGTTCAGTGTAGTCTCATCCACAAACTGTAGGAGTATGGGAATTTCATCCCTGCTTAGCTGGTCAAAGGAACCAACTTCGCAGCCAAAAGACATCACCACAAAGGCGAATAGAAAACTGTAAGTGGGTGATAAGTCCCTCCTGAACAATGTAGCTCCAACTTTTGGTTCTGCTACGCCACAGAAGCGTAGCAGGTTGCCCATCTGATCATCCTCAGGCTGTGGTTTATCATAGGTTTCAACAACAGGAAGATGAAGAACTTCCCAGAGGAGAGCAATAGTTATCTCAATGGTTTGAGACCCATTGAGAATAGTTCCCCTAATGGTTTTTGTTGAAGGGTCATACAAACAGGTGTACCAAAACTAGTAAACCATCTCCTGGTACAGTACACCAGGAGAGGCAGTCATAGCATAGTGCAGGGGTGGGCTTGCAGAAACTCCACCATTTTTTCATACCCCTTTCCCACGTAGTTTTTTGGAATGGTGAGGTTGGCTATGTAGTTGGTGGGTTTGAGTGTGAGCATTGTGGTGACAGAGGGATGTTTCTGAACATCATCACCAACGAATACTGGTAGCAGGGGGTTGTTTTGATGATCCATTTGGAAAGTAGTAGGATGAATGATGCTTGACACTTAGTTGATTTAGGGTTTTTCAGGTAGTTATGGAAGTAGTAGAGAAGAAGAAGATGATGAAACAGTGATGGAGGTATTTATAGGATTCAAATGTGAGTGAGTAGGAGAGAGAAAGGTTTGGGCGGTTGATTTGAAATGTTCTTTAACGGAAAACGGAACGGTTTGCCATGTCAGAACGGTTGTCAAACCACTTGACCTTTTTAACTACTAACACACGTTAACAAACGTTATCCGCAGGTAATTAAGTTAAAAAATACATAAATTAAGTAACTTAATTATGAAGAAAGGTGGTTAAAACTGATGTTACAAGCTGTTGTTAAAACCTTTGATGAGCAAGTTTCATCACAAACTGATCATCCCTCAAGCTGTTCATTTAACCTATGTAGCTAGATGAGAACAGGTTTCATTGTGAATCATGTTCAATAGCTGATCAGGTTACAAGACAATGCCATGTATGACAGATTGAGAGAGTGAGCAGGTTGGAGGTTTGTACAACTGTAACATCCTCGGATTTAAATTATTGTATTTAAAGTTATTAAGTTTAAATTTGTAATTTAAGTTAAATTATGAAAGTTGGTACGAAGTTTTGGATTAATTATAAAGTTTGTTGCTTCAATTAGAAATTGAGAAATTTAAAATTATTTAAGTGAATAAATTATTAATAATTGTTAAGGAAAATAAAATAAAGATGGAATTCTTTATTTTATAAAAATCAGTATTTTATGGAACCGGATAAGTGGAGGGGTGAAATGTGCCAAGAGTTGAATGATGGAAATAAAAAGGGGGAAAATTATCATTTCCATCCATTTTGAAACAAATACACTCTCTCGCTAGAACTCTCTCTCTCTCTCGGCTCTCTCTCTCTCTAAATTCGAAGATCATCAAAGCTTGGATTTTAAAGCTGAAAATCGGAAACAAGATTGGTAGGAAGGATATACCAACACTACAATCATCGATTTAAGGTAAAAATCTTTTAAATTTCAGAATATTGAACATGTGGTTCGGTTTTTTATATGAACCGAAAATTTGATTTTTGGAGATTCAAATGTTAATGCATGTTTGGTTTTATTATGGATTAGTTTAAATCTAGTATATATGATGCTAGATATCAAGTTTCAGCTTCTGATTCGACCTGGAAGTATGATTTTTAGAGATTTGTGTGTGTTTTTAGTGTGTGTTCGAATGGATGAATAAAAATGGTCAAAAAGGATGTAGATTGGTATGAAAGCATGCTAATGTAAGTGTTAAAATGGTTGAAAACAAGTATATTTTAGTTGGTGTAAGTTATTTCACATACTGAGTAAGTGCAAAAATGACTTGGATTAAAATCTGGAAAATATTCGAAACTGCATAAATTCGAAGGGGGTCCGAATTCGGATCCGAGATGAACTCGGATCTGGTCCGAATTCGGATGGCCTCGAACTTAGGACGAAATCCGAATTTGGGAAGTACAAAAACAGAAATAATTTCTAAGTGTTGGGATCCGGATTTGGTCCGAATTCGGATGGGGTCCGAAATTTGCAATTGTCCGAATTGGGACCTAATGGGGTCCGAAATTGGCATTGTCCGAACTTAACATGGGGACCGAATTCGGGTCCGAATTCGGGTGGGATCCGAATTCGGACATGGATCCGAAATGGGGATCAGATATTGCAAAAATCTATAAATTATTGTTTATGAAATTAAACAAGATATTGACACGATATGTTGTTACAACTGACGTACAGGTCCCTTGTGGTGTTGTTTAACCCACAGTGGGGTACTTCGTGGATCCGGTTGAAAGCCCGAAGAGAAATAAGATTGATTAAAGTTTATTTACGCGCCCACTGTGAGTACAGTAGATTTCGCATGATTATATCTGATTTTATGTTAAGCTTTGCCTGCTGAGACCTGTTGTTTCATTTGTTTGGTTGGAATTCTACTAACTTGCGTAGATTTAGATGCACATTCTTACTTGTTGCATGTCCATTCGATTGTTGTGCATCTAGTGATGGACTGGTGGGTCGCATCGTTAACTCTGATGTTACTGTGCTATATGACGCTGGAGCTAATCCCTCCAGGTCCGGTAGGCAGTATGTAATCTCCGATCGTTCGTTTGTCTCAGATGGTATGTGTAAATGCCGAGCTTTGGGCTCGAAGGGGCTGCGGCTCTGGTCCGTACTTGGTGTACGAAGAGAGTATACGACGTTTGTCGTCGGGGTTACTCTTGGGCTTCATAAATATTTATAATGTGCGCAATCTATGTATTCACTAAGCATTCGCTTACGTTTTAGTTGTTGTAATTTTTACAGGAAAAGGAAAATCAGCTGCGGGACCATCTAACTAGGTTGTTGTTTGAAGTGAATTGAAGACTCAGTTGCTTATTTGGTAACTTAATTGTTGAGATTATTGTTGTAATAAATTTGGGATAATGTAATGTAATGGAAGTTTTTAGATATAGACATGTAACCTTTGTAGTACCGTAGAGTGATATGGAATTGTTGTAATACTTTATTTTGTACTTTAATTGCTTCCGCACTTTAATTAAGTAATCAGATTATTATGTAATTGATGTATTGGTGATTAATCCTGGGTGTCTTGTTAATGGTGGTTGTTGTGGCAAGGGTGTCACAACAACTATTCAGGTTTGGGATTAAAACGTATTTTAGGAAACTTGTTATATGTCCAAGCTGTCCAAGTTTTTAGAAATAGACTAAGTGTAGAACAAGTAAAACCTATTCTGTTCAAGTTGTTTTGAGAAATCTGGACAATTTGAACATGTGATCTTTAGAGCATCATTGACATTTAGTCACTTTTATTTAACACGCCAACTTGCTTACAAGGTAATTAAACCTGTTTTCATCAAGTGGTTTGGTGAAAATGTCTGCAAGCTGTTCATCTGTGGAAATAAAACTTACCTCCACATTACCTTTCTGGATGTGATCTCTGATAAAATGATGTCTGACGTCTGTATGCTTTGTTCTGGAATGAAAAACTGGATTGTTGGAGATAGCTATGGCACTTGTATTATCACATAGAATAGGTTTTTTCCTATATACAAGCCCATAATTCTCAAGCTGATGCTGCATCCATAGAATCTACCCACAGCAGCTTCCAGCAGCAATGTACTCCGCTTCAGCAGTAGAAGCAGAAACATAATATCTGGTCTACTAGTAGTTAAGTATAGAAAGCTCCCAATCATGCCTCTGTAAGCTGTTACTGAAACAGCTTTCCCACTGGCATCAGTATCCAATTTTACATTGGTTGCCATTGGGGTTTTGATGGGAGAACTTTGATCAAATTTAAACTTTTTCAGAAGATCTAGAGTATACTTTCTTTGATTAATAAAAATACCATTTGAGGTTTGTTTAACCTGTTATCCTAGAAAGAACGTAAGTTCACCCATCATACTCATTTCATATTTTGATTTCATGAGTATTGAAAAATTCTTGCATAACTACTTATTACTAGAATCAAATATTATGTCATCCGCATAAATTTGAACAAGCATAATATCAGACTTCACCTTCTTTATGAACAATGTGGTATCCACTTTACCTCTGGAGTAGCCATTGCTCTTAAGGAAATCAGTAAGAGTGTCATACTAGGCTCTAGGGGCTTGTTTCAGACCATAGAGAGCTTTGTCCAACTTATAGACAAAACCTGGATGTTTTTCATTTTCAAAACCTGGGGGCTGCTTGACATATACTTCTTCCTGCAGCTTACCATTTAAAAATGCACTCTTGACATCCCTTTGAAATACCTTAATGCTCTTGTGGGCAGCATAGGCTAGAAACAAACAAATTGCTTCTAACTTGGCCACTGGAGCAAATGTTTCATCTTAGTCTATTCCTTCTTCTTGTCTATTGCCTTGAGCAACCAGTCTTGCCTTATTTCTAATAACATGACCTTGCTCATCCATCTTGTTTCTGAAAACCCACTTGGTGCCAATTATGGTTTTAAGTTTTGGAACAGAGACCAACTTCCATACTTTATTTCTCTCAAACTGATTGAGCTCTTCTTGCATGGCAGATATCCAATTGGCATCTTTGAGAGCATCATCCACTTTTTTTTTTGCTCCATCAGGGACACAAAGATAGAAAACATACAAAAGTTTTCTAAGCTGTCTCATCTTGTTTGTACCCCTTTGTTGATGTCACCAGTTATCTGATCATTGGGGTGACACCTGATCCACTTAGGATCATGTCTCAATGAAGATTCTCCTATATCATTTTCATCTTCATCTGGTCTTGCAGAACAGCTTTCAAAATTTTCAGACACATTGTTATCTTGAGCCTGTTCACCTATTGACCATGATTCATCATTGTTGAACACATCAGTAGAGGATCTAGGGAAATCAGCATTGATTGGTTCTTGACATGGTGTATTAATTATGTCACACAGGATGTGTCAACATAGTCATCATCATGCTCATTGTGGTTAACAGGTTCCACTCTGGGTGAAGTGGAATCTTTTGAGTCCTTCTCTTCATTGATGGAATGCATGGGATCATCAAAGCTGAACTCTCTTGAAACTAATTCAGGAACAGTTTTGGTGGGGACACTCCTAGACTCCTCAAAGGTGACACGGATAGATTCATCTATCACCTTTCTTTTGTAGTTGTATACTCTGTAGGCTTTAGAGATAACATAATATCCAACAAACACACCTTTATCAGCTTTGGGTTCAAATTTTGCCAGTTGGTCCCTCTGATTCAAAACGAAGCAGGGGCATCCAAACACATGGAAATAGCTAATGTTTGGCCTCCTCCCTTTGATTAACTCATAGGGAGTCCTGTTGAACGTTTTCACCACTAAGGATCTGTTTTGAGTGAAGCAGGCAGTGTTGACAGCTTCAGCCCAAAATGAAGAAGGGAAAGCTGATGCACACAGCATGTTCTAGCAGCTTCAATGAGGGTTTTGTTCCTCCTTTCAGCAACTCCATTTTGTTGTGGAGTTCTTACAGCTGAAAAGTTTTGTGATATTCCTCTTTCTTCACATAATTCCTCAAGAGTACTGTTTCTGAATTCAGTACCATGATCACTTCTAAGCTACTTGACTTGAGCAGAATTTAGAACCTCCATCTTTTTTATAAATCCAATAATTTCTCTGGCAGCCTCTCCTTTGGTCTTCAGAAAGATCACCCATGTAAACCTGGAGAACTCATCAACCATTACTAGAGTGTATCTTCTACCTCCTAGACTTGGGACATTGACAGGTCTAAACAGGTCCATGTGGATTAAGAAGGGAGGAGTATCAATAGAAAAATTTTTCTTAGATTTAAAAGATGTTTTTCTCTGCTTGCCTTTCTCACAAGCTGTGCAGAGTTTATCCTTAACAAAGGTTATAGAAGGCAAACCTGTTACCAACTCTTTCTTCCAGAGTTTGTTGGGATTCTTGAAGTTCAGATTGATAGCCTTTTGTACCATAACCAAGTTAGGTCTGCATTGCTCCTTGAGATAAAGCAGGTTTCAGTTGTGGGATCAGCAGATTTCATGTCCACAACATATACACCTTTCTTCCTTTGTGCACACAGCACAACTTTACCTTGGGAATCTAGTATGTACCCTAGGTGCTCATCAAAGTTATCCTTGTAGCCAGTATCACATAGTTGACTGATGCTTAGACTATTGTGTTTTAGCCCAGACACATAGGCTACTCTTTTGAATATAGCAGCACCAGCTTGAAGGGTTCCATATCCTTCTGTGGATCCCTAAACATTATCAACAATGGTGACTTTTGGCCCTTTTTCAGGCCTAAGATCACTCAGCAAGTCCTTGCAACCTTTCATGTGGCCTGAGCAGCCGTTGTCCAAGTACCAAACCTAGGATGGTTGTTTAACCTGCAGAGTGTCATGGGAAAATATTAGTTATTTTTAGTGGAACTCATCATAAGGATGAGTTCTCCTTCTTCATCAACATTTGTTGATGGACCAGTAAGATCAACACTAATATTTCCTATCTGGATTGTATCAGCTTGGATACTATCCCCATTGACCGTGTTACTTCCAACACTGCTGGTTTTTGTAGTGTTGGAACTAGCAGTGTCAGCAGGCCTCATGTCCTCAGTTTCAGGACAGTCTTTGGCCATATGTGTCTTCTTCCCACATTTATAGCATTTTCTATTTTTAGACTTTTCGAAAAAAGTACTTCCAGAAACACATTCTGGGACATTTTTGTTGGACTTCTCAGCAGGTTTAGCATTACTATTTTTTATAAGAATCAACAGTTTGAGTGGAAGGCACAACAGCAACAGCTTTACCTGTGTCCTCTTTCCTCTTTTTAGGAGGGCAGTGATCAAATTGAAAGTTTGATTGACCTTTGTCCTTCCACAGGTTTGGGAAACTTATTCCCAACTCTCTCAGGTTGAGCAATGGCTTTGCCTTTGCCCTTACTGAGATGTGATGGATGTTGCCTATCAACATAATCACTGTTTCTGGTTTTAAAAGACTTACCTTCATTTATAACCAGTTTTCCACTATGATTTAAAAACTTATTTGAAATCACAACAGATTTACTTTCAACATGAGACTTACCCCTGTTGAAAGCAGACTGCTTACCTTTTGAAAACTTTTTCTCAAAGTGTTCAGCATTAAAAGGATTAACAGGTTTCTTACCATCAGCTTTAGATCCAGAAGCTGTCTTGTTGACAGGTTTAGTGTCCTAAGCTGTAGTTTGAGCTTGTTTTCCCTTCTTTTGCTTGTGTGAACCAGATGTGCACTTAGCAGACTGATTTGATAGAGAACACATTTCATCATCAGTTTTTAGAACTTTTTCACACAAGCTGTCAGTGTTTTGAGGCCTGACAAACCTATTTGTTGACACTAGCTTTCCATTTACTCTTTGAATGAAAGTACTTGGAAGCTCACCAAGAGTGATGAGTCTTTTTCCATCTTATTTATCTCAATAATTGAAGCTGCTGTATCAAGATCCCCTCCAAGATAGGCTTGGATTTAAGCAGGGATCTGTTGACTGAAACAATGATTGTCTTTCTGTGCAGATTGGCACCAAGAGTCAACTATCTTTTGAAGCTTGGCATGTTTTGTGTCTGTCTCTGTCTTTTCTTCTAATAAAATGGTATTGATGTGTTTTACTTCATCAAGTTCAGTTTCCAACTTATGGAAGTTGTCCATTTTATTAGTTTTTATCTCAAGATCAGTTTTTAACTTAGAGATCTCAGACAAGAAAGCATCATGCTTCTAAATAGCAGCTTTTAGATCATTAAGTAAATATTCAAACATTTTTAATTTTTCATGAAAACTGTAATCCATAAAATTTTGTACCTTATACATCATTGTTAGGTTCCAGTTCTCTAAGCTGCTGTGAACCTCAGCTTCAGCCAGGTCCTGTTTAAAATTGCTTGTTGATGGGACATCAGTGTTGGCCATCAGACAATTGTTATCTTCTTCATCTGATGATGAGTTAGATTCCTCCCAGTCACATGTCCTAGCCACGAGTCCCTTTTGCTTGTTGGAATCCACTGAGTCTTCCAACTTTCTCAGCTTAGCCATGGCCATAAGGTACTTAACCCTGTAGCCATCATCCTTATTTGTCTTGTATGGTTTGGATGTTGAGCCAACAACGTTAGACACACAGTCAGCAGCTATATGACCTGTTGTGCCACATTTAAAGCACTCAACCTTAGTTTTGTCAAATGCTTTCTTTTTTATGGCACCTGACTTCTTTTGCAACATCTTTCCACCAAACCTCTTCTTATTGAACTTTCTGACAAGCATCGCAATCATTTGCTCATCATCAAATTTAGTAAGATCTTCACAGTCTTCTTCCTCAGACAATTCTTCCATTTCATCATCAGCATGTTGATCAGCTTGTGTGAACACATAACACACCTGACCAGTAGGTTGTCTCACACTTGCCACTAAGGCAGCACCTCTTTTGGACATTTCTAAGGAATTTCTTTTCTATTGCCTTGATTGTTCATCATTTAGTAAGGACCCATACAGATTTACAAGGTCCATACCTTTGATGGTGCCTGAGTTTCTGAGGATAGTAGAAAAATAATTCCATTCCTTAGTCAGAATGTCCAAAAACTTGTTTACCAAAGTTAGACTATCCATGGTGATCCCAACAGCTTTGAGATCACTTATTAGAGCAGTGAACCTGGTATAGGTTTCAGTGAGAGACTCCTTTGGCTTTGCAAAGAAGAGTTCATACTGTCTAACAAGATTGTTGATCCTGTTATCCAGAGTGATAGTGGGACCATCATAGACGGTACACAAAGTATCCCACATCTCCTTTGCAGTCTTCATTTTCTCAACCTGTTTGAACACATCATCAGGAAGAGAAATAACCAGGTTGTTCTTGGCCTTTGCATCAAGAGCAACCAGCCTTTTGTCTTCATCAGACCATTGAGCTTTTGCCTTTTCGAAGGTCCTGATTTCAGGATCAGCTCCTTCAGCAGAAGGAGTGATAGTAGTAACAGAAGTTGGCACATAGAGACCTTCCATTACCATCTCTGGTAGTTGTACTTCCAGATTCTCTAAATAGAGCATCATTCTGCACTTCCAACTAGAGAAGTTCTGATGATTAAACTTGGGGGTTTTGCCATTGAACCATTGTCATAGTAAGAGGAAAAGCTGGCAGCACTATTGTCCATGGGGAAATAGGAAGAGTGAGAGATCTAGAGTTAACACACACTCTATCTGCTCTGATACCAGTTGTAGGTCCCAAAATGTTTCCCTAGTATGTTGCTCTAAGCTGTAGAGGGGGGGGGGGGTGTGGATATAGCTATCTAAAATTCAACAAACTTTTATCAATGTTTGTGTATATTATCAACAAGTGTTAATTACAAACAAGCCTGAACTGCGGAATGGTTCAAGCTGAGATGACAGATACAACAGATGTTTAACTAATCTAAGACACACTCAGACTATATACAATGAATACACTCAATAAGATGAACTCACTGTTTACAAGATAGACAGATGGACAGCTTGTACAAGAACATCTTGGACACATTTTACTGTTTTATTCAAGCAGATTTGTGTGCATGAAAACACACTTCTTTGCACATTCTGAATATCACACTCTTGGTTATCTCACATTTCTTAGAAGCTTCCTTTTATACTCTCACTGAGATTCTCAGTGAAGCTTCCTCATTGGACATAGAGATAGTGGGATGTCTTTCCAAAAAGACAAAATAAATTCTTCCCCACGTTCTGACAAAGCAGAATTTTCTTTACATTGCTCTTTGTCTTTTCCTTTATGTATACGATGTAGAAGGCTTTAACTAAAAGACGAATGTCAACTTTAAACCTTTCATCTTTTGTTATAGCCATTTTGATATAAGAAATGCTCTGTCACCCAGTTCAAATATCCACTTTATCTTCATGTACAGAACAGCGTAGGCAGACTTTGCAACTTCTGTTTTTCCACTTTGTCTTCGACTTTGTAAACTGATCTTGTAGTCCAAGACAATACATGAGGACATGGAAACATATTCCATAAAGTGTTTAGCCTGTTCACAAAGAACAGATCACTTAGAATTTGTCCAAACTGCTCAACAGGTTAGAGCAACGTAGACAGTTTATGTCCAGCCTGTTCATCAGAGTAGAACACCTTGAATAATTTACCTTATTTGCAACATATGCAACAATGTAACCAACTTTGACTAATATTGCAAATCACTTATCAGGTTTCAATAAGGCATTAAGAGGCCTTAAATTATACCTTCAAGTGCATCAAATAGGTTTGATTGATAATCTCCCCCTAAGATGTAGATTAGGTTTGACTGAGCCCTTTTTGGGCCTAACAGACTTATATCTCGGAATCCATGCTTCCCAGCATGATGAAAACTTCTCATCCGTGCCCTTCGCACGAAGGGGCAGACATTGCCCGTGTTCACATTTGGTTTGTAAAGAAATATTTGTTGAATGTTTAATTCTATTAACTCACTAAGCTTATAGCTTACTATTGAATTTAAATGTTTTGAGGCAAAGGTAAAGACATTGCTGGGCCTTCTTCCTAGGATATCATCAATTCTTCTGGTGATCCATAAAAGCTACTTGGTAAATTGAAGATAATGTAGCTTTGGGATTGGGTTTTGGTGATGTTGTAACAAAATATTATGTTGCAATAGTTAGATCATGACCGTGTAGACTTATAAATATTATGTGCTTTAGTGATGATGTAAATACACACTTGTCCTATGCTTGAAATAACTTATATATGTATTTTAATTATTAGGTTGCATGTTAATCCTGTAGTTTATATGTCAGCAATATGGGAGGTTGTTTCAGCTTAATATGTGGGGATCATGCACATACTGGGCTAGCTACCAGTAAGACAACATGGGCAGACATCAGAGTAGACATAGACATAGGCTGGCATAGACTTATTCAGACATGAATTAAGCAGGATGATATGAAAGTATCAACAAGAAGGCAGACTATAAATTGTTGGGTATAACTATTGCAGATGAAAACATTTATTTTGTAAAAGTATAGGGGCTCTGTGTAAATACTCAATAGTTTGTATTTGATATAAATATAATGGTACTGTTCGCAAATGATATACACACGCATAAAATAAGGTTGAATACAATTGAGAGAAGAGCTGATCGTGTAGAATTGTTGTGCAAGAAAGTCAAGAACTCAATTGTAATATTTCTTCTCTCATTAATACAAGCATTAAATATTATGTGTTGTTGGATTGTGTTCATAATTGTGATTAAATGTTAAATGAATTGGTGAAATACGAAATATCAATTGGTATCAGAGACAAACATGGTTAGATTTGAGTGATTTTTCGAATCTGAATTTTTTTTGTGAAGAACACTGTTTCATTGAAAAATCAAAAAAAATCAGAAAATTCTTTTTGGATTTTGATTCTGTGGATGAAATGAAGTGTAATTTTGATCGAAGGTGACGTTTTAACTTAAGAATCTAATGAGATAAATCTCAAATTTTAATTCCAAACACACAGGTTTAATTTGGAATTTCCAGATTTTTTTGAAAAAGTCGCGTTCTTCATATTTTAGTCAAAATTAGGGTGTTTAATCTGAAATTAGCCAAAAACACTTCACAAAAAGTGATTCTGTGTGAAAAACAAACCTTCGCTGTTAATTTCAGATCAATTAGTGGATTTTTTCTTGAAAATTGTGATTTTAAACTTGGTCATTATAAGTTTCTGTTCAAACTCGGACATAACTGACATTCAAGTTTTAATCGAGTTTTATAAAGTGGTAATCGAGTTTCATCAAGTTTTATTCGAGTTTTAGCCTTCATTGACCGAGTTTCATCATTCATCAATCGAGTTTCATTGTTCATCATTCGAGTTTCATGCATGTATAATTGAGTTTTATTCTTCTTTAACCGAGTTTGATTCTTTATCATTCGAGTTTAGTCCTTCACTGCTTGAGTTTCATACTTATTTCATCGAGTTTGTTCATTCTTAAACCGAGTTTGATACTTAATCATCCGAGTTCCATTCTTAATCATCCGAGTTTGATACTTATTCATTCGAGTTTCATCATTAATCATTCGAGTTTCATTCTAACTTTTCACTGTATGACCTTTACTGCTTAAATTGTCCATAACTTTTGACTGGAACATCGTTAGAATGCCTACCATACGCCAAAACGAAGCTTGAACCGAGATCTATGATTTCTTGAACAAGAAAAGCCGGTTTGGTAAACTTTCAAGGCCTAATGCGACTCCTATAAAAAATTACAGGCATTTTTCTCCAGAAAAAAGTTCCGAGCTGTTTTTCAACAAGTCATCATTCACAGATACATCTTTCAGTGTTCATAGACTTTAATCAGAAATCACTCATCAGTCAATAAAAGATCTTGGAAGATTCAGTATCAGCAATTCAAAATGACAAATGATCATAATCAGTTTTTTGAATCTTACAAAGTCTGAACTGGTTGTCAAACTTACTGAATCTGAACAGATTCGTAAGAACAATTATGAGATTCTTGTTCAATTAATTAAATACAGATAAAGATTTTGCTTTAAATGATGTCAAAAGATTGAAAGAACAAGTTTTAAATTTTGAAGAAAACCAGAAAGTTTTAAATTCTGAGATTCATATGCTTAAATTGCAAAGATCTGAATTATCAAAAGAACTTGACGATTCTAAACAAGCAAATTTCTAGAATGCAACTCAGCTTAAATATCTTTTGCCTGAACGATCTGATCTTTACAAGAAAGTTAATGATCTTGAAGCAACACATTCTAAGACAAATCATTTTGATCAAAATTATGATTCAAACAAATCTGAAGTATTTTTTGCTCTTGAAAAAGAGTTTTCGTTAACTAAAGATTTACTTGAGAAGGAAAGACATGAATTCTTACTTAAAGAACAAGATTTCAGAGCGAAATCTAAATTGTTTGAAGATGAGATAAATGTGTTCTTAATTAAAGAACAATCTTTCAAAACTGATTACGAATAATTTTGATAACGACAGAAATTCATATTTGGTCATTCTCAAAGGATTAGAAGATCAAATACTTCATCTATCTAAACAATTGAATGTTTCCCCTTTTTCTAATGAATCAGAGGTTAACAATTCTAAATAATTGAAAGGATTAGAAGATCAAATACTTCATCTATCTTAAGCTTAAGTATCTTTTAAAGATACACAAAGGCAAAGATAAATAATTGAAAAACTTCCGGTTAAGATTTACCCTGGTGAATCTTCGAAATCAAAGGTTTAAAAAGTTTTTGAAAATACTTGTTATTCTTATCAGAAAACTCTTCACAGAAAAACACCAAGTATTATCAGAAACAGGCTAGCACCGGACAGTTTTTCAGGAAAAAGAGATTGCAAAATTCTGACCGTTCAAATTCAAGTTTCTTTTGTAAATCAGATATTCAATTTCATCATACAAATAGAAATTTGCTTTCTGCGTTTAAGAGAGAAGATAAGAGATATAATCTGCAAAGATTACTTAAACCCAAGTTCATGTGGGTACCAAAACCCGTTTTAAGATGGGTACCCAAAAGTGCTAACAAGTCTGGATTCAAATCGGTTTAGATACCATAGACATCTTTATTTTTTGCAGAATAACGGTTTCTGTACACATCATTGCAGAACCCGATTTTCACTCATATGGCTCCTGCTCAATTCAGTTCAGGACCAGAGCCTTAATGAAATGGCTGTTGTACTTCTCAGTACAGATGACGAGCTAAAGGCTTTCAGTTACATCTGATTGAAAATCGAGCTTCCGTAACAAAGGCTTCTAATCATTTCCAATTAGAACCCGATTCTGAAAGACTAATCTTTCTGAAATTTGTGCCCTGAATTCAACTCTAAAGCTGAATTGACAAAAAGGGAGTTTTATTTAACAATTTTTTGCTCCTGATTTATTTTCTATAAGGGTTCACTAACTTTTTGTGCTTATTTCCAGGGGCAGTTTCAGACACACTCTGACGCTGACATTTTTCAAAAACTGTTTGTAATTTTGACGAACATATTTTGTACACACATAAAAAGATTTTGAGCTGAAAAAAAATATTTTTTTGTTTTGTTGTCAGATTCTTTGAATATATCATTGAAGTTAATTGTTCTAATTTCTTTGATCTTCATTATCTCATTATTTCTGAGATTCTCTTTGATATTCTCCCATTCATATAGAATTCTCTCATGATCTCCCATGAGCTAATTCTTTCATGAAAATCTGATTCATTTCATATCATATATCAGATCTTGCATTTCATTATGATATCTCCTAACTCATCATTCCCAAAATTCATTCTGAATTTCATCTCCTATTCATCTGAGCTGAAAATTCTAATCATTCTTTGTGTGATATCCCATGAGCTGAAATTCTTAAGATTATTTCTGCTGACTCCGATTATGCACCAAATTGTGAGATAGGCATAAACATCTCTTCTATGGTCTAACCAGAACCAAAAGACCTACCCAAGGAGCAAACCACCTATTGTTTGTGTGGGTGAGGGTTCTTTAGGTCTATTAGTTGAGAAGTGTCCATTATCACGGGATACTGACAGGGTCGAGCAGAGGTAAAATGTAAATGAGTGGAATATAGTGAAAGGAGATGGTTGTGCATCAGATCATGCTTTCGATATAAAGCTAACTGAATTTATTTCTCAAAAGTGAGCCAGAGAGAGCTTAGTTGAAAAATGCTAAGAGCTGAGAGTTGAGAAAGGATTTGAAGAATAGATAATCCTACCTACACTGTGTCTGTTGGGTAAACCACATAATCTATCAAGCCCTAGATGACTTGATATTGAAAAAGATGTCATGGACACAGTGACGCATGCACTTAACCCCACCAACCACTCAGTTACTCTCAAAAGATTTCTGTTTCAATAATCACGGAGATATAATGTCACACCCCGTTACCCCGGTTGGCAACGAAGCGTGACGTCGCGGAAGCATAACCATAATCATAACGAACGACCACTATATGGACGTTTTCAAAAATACATCATTATAACTTTAAGAGATATAATGTTTTACATAACCCAAAATGATAAAGAGAAGTTCGCAAGGTACAGAGATTTAAATACATAATTAAATCATCCAAAATAATGCAAATAAATCTCCGTCGGTTTGAAACTGAGTGCGACTCCTTAAATGCAGAAGCTTGAAAATACTACCGATGTGATAGACTTGCCTTAATTTCCTGAAAATACACGCTAAAATACGTCAACAAAATTGTTGGTAAGCTCATAGGTTTAAATGTAAATCTAACTTGTATGGACAACAATAATAGAGATTGAATTTATAAAATCATAAATTCCATGTTATGTATTACATATAAACCATCATGCAACCGAAGCTTAATTAAAATGAGTTTGTCCTGTGCAGTATTCCCATACGTAATACCGTGTGTTAAATATATATGCACTCGTTGTTAACCGATACGAACTAACCCGAATGGGGGACATGACTCCCTATAGATCTATCCACAATATATTCGCGTTTACAAATAAATGCAATTAACGGTTCATGATATAAGGGCTGATGGAACCACATGTGTAATACATAATAGAAATGAAGATATTTTCGTGTCCATATAAAAACGAAGCATGTATTTCATCCCCAAAACATAACAGTGTGAAAATAGGGGCTATGAGAACTCACCGAGATTGCGATGGCAAAACGAGCGTAAAAAGCTTTTTAGCGTAAATAGATGCATGATGCGTCGAGTGAGTTTAATCGAGTCCTAAATGATAATAAAGACTTAATATCTCTAATATATGATGATATATATATTTATAGATTTTTATGTCTTAAATCACCCAACATTACAAGTTTATAAATAAAATTCGCTTAAAACGTCAAGTTTATATATATATATATATAATTTTCCAGCTTTTTCGGAGGTTCTTCGGCCTACTTTGAGGCTGTTTTTGACCAAGCTCTAAAATGTTTTAGACTTTGGTTTTCTAGGACATTAAACTACTATATACAAAGGATTTTTAGAATCAAGAACGGCCATTTTTTGAGATGTTTAGGTTGGTGAAAAAGCTCGTTAAAAACCCTATGTTGGCCATTTTTTAGCTGTCAAACTTTCGGTTTCCCAAATAATTTCTGGAGGTCTTAAACTCCAAAATAAATTATAAAAACTTCCAGATCTATAGTTAAGACATAGATCTAACTTTTAAGACAAGAATCAACTCATTTCGTTAAGTTATGAATTAGTTATGATTTTTCAAAGTCGATATATATTTTCTGCCGAAAATCCGTAGTTTATAAACTTGAATTAACTTATGATTCTTGTTGTTTATTCAAAGACTACTTGTATAAAAGTCATAAAAGTTATAAAACACATATATATCACATGTTTTCACAATATTAACACTTTTATAATGTGTTCATATATTCATAAACACATTTAAAGAAACAACTTAAAAATAAAAACGAGAAACTTATAAACTTGAGTTTTTATGAAACTTGTTGTTGTAGGTGATTATATATATTATGCAAGACTTATATAAACATAAATATAAGATGAAATAAGTTAGTAGTTACTTACTTTGATGTTTTTAGAAGAATGGAAATGAGTAGAAGGTTGGATCTTCAAAGGTTTCACCAAGAACACCTTGCAAATGAAGAACACTTTGAAAGAAAAGTTTTGTGGAGTATGTGTGTGTGTGTGGCCGGATGCTAGAAAGAAAAGAAGAGATTTTTGGTGTGAAAATTATGAAAGGGTTGGTCTCTATTTATAGAGGAAAAAGAGGTCTTGAAAAGATGGAAGGAGTGGAGTTGGAGTGTAATCTTGGGTGATCTTGAAAGGGAATGAAGTTAGAGGATTTGATGGTGATTGAGCATGGTTTATGAAATTAAAATATGGATGTTGTGTACTAGGGGGTGGCCGGCCATGAGGGTATTTCATTGGTATTTTTCTTTTTTTTTTTGTGTTAATGTATTTAGAATGTATTCTTGTATTTTCCTTTTCTTGTAAATTCAAAAATACTTTTGAATGCATTGTTTTAATGAATTGTTTTAGTCTTGCATAATTAATGTTAAGTAATTGTATTAGTGTATGATTAGTGTCACTAATCATAATTTAATTATATACTTAGTTGAATTAATCCTTCATATCGTAAATTGATCGGATTAATTGATTTCCCGATTCATCGCACCGATGAATTTGATTCTAATTGAGTTGAATTTTCTATTAAACCTTGTTAATCACTTGATTAATTTTCTAATGACCACTGATTAGGCTATAATTGACTATTAAATACACATTAGGTCATCGTTGCTAACCTGGTTTAGTGCTGGATGTAACAGTCTCCCCCTGTTAAGGGAATTTCGTCCCGAAATTAGCTCGTTTCCATCTGACTTTTATTAACGGGATCAGGCTGTGCTTTAGTTTCTTGACTTCTCGGTCCATTATTTCTACAGGTTGCTCAATGAAGTTCAACTAATCGTCTAACTCCAGCTCGTCCATGGGTATAACGAGCGATTCATCAGCCAGACACTTCTTAAGATTGGACACGTGGAAGGTATTATGAACGTTACTAAGCTCTGGGGGCAGATCGAGTCGGTAAGCTACCGGGCCAATTCTTTTGGTGATCTTGAATGGTCCAATATAACGAGGATTGAGTTTTCCCCGTTTCCCGAAACGGATTACGCCTTTCTAAGGCGAGACTTTCAACATTACTTGATCTCCCTCTTGAAATTCTAAATCCTTCCGTCGAACATCGGCATCGCTTTTCTGTCGATCCCGCGCGATCTTTAATCGGTTTCGAATCTGGGCTATCTTTTCTGTAGTCTCTTGGATGATCTCAGGTCCGGTAATCTGACTATCTCCTACTTCTGCCCAACAAAGTGGTGATCGACACTTTCGTCCGTAGAGTGCCTCGAATGGGGCGGTCTTAATACTTGAGTGATAGCTGTTGTTATAGGAAAACTCCACTAATGGCAGGTGCCTGTCCCAACTTTTGCCAAAGTCGATAACACATGCCCTTAGCATGTCTTCCAACGTCTGAATCGTCCTTTCACTCTGACCATCCGTTTGCGGGTGGTAGGCTGTGCTCATATCTAGACGTGTACCCAGTGCTTCTTGCAATGACTGCCAAAATCTTGATGTGAACCGGCTGTCCGTGTCTGATATGATTGATACTGGCACTCCATGCCTTGAGACAACTTCTTTAAGATAGATTCGTGTTAACTTATCCATCTTATCAGTCTCCTTGATTGGCAGAAAGTGTGCGGTTTTGGTAAGTCGATCCACAATTACCCAAATAGTGTCATAACCTCCAGAAGTCTTCGGCAACTTGGTGATGAAATCCATGGTGATGTTTTCCCACTTCCACTGGGGTATTTCTGGTTGAACTAGCAACCCTGATGGCTTCTGGTGCTCAGCCTTAACCTTCAAACATGTTAAGCACTTGCTGACATAGGTAGCAATGTCAGCCTTCATGTTTGGCCACCAGTACATTCCTTTCAAGTCGTGATACATTTTATCTGACCCTGGATCAATAGCATATCTTGTCTTATGCCCTTCATCCATGACCAGCTTCCTTACTCCTCCGAATTTTGGTAACCAAATTCTGCCCATGAAGTATCGACATCCATCTGGCTTGATTTCAAACTGCTTATCCATACCTCTCAAGGCTTCATCCAGTAGATTACCCTCCTTGACTGTTGCTTCTTGTGCCTCGCGGACTTGAGAGTTTAGGTTTGACTGTATAGTCAAGACCAAAGCTTGGACTTTCAATGGTTTAACCCGTTCCTTTCGGCTCAGGGCATCAGCTACGACATTCGCCTTCCCCGGATGATAACGAATTTCGCAGTCGTAATCGCTAAGCAGCTCAACCCAACGACGTTGCCTCATATGCAACTCTTTCTGATTCAGAATATGCTGAAGGCTTTTATGGTCTGTGAACACCGTGCACTTAGTTCCATACAGGTAGTGCCTTCTTATTTTGAGAGCAAACACCACTGCTCCAAGCTCCAAGTCATGAGTCGTATAGTTCACCTCGTGAATTTTGAGCTGACGTGATGCGTAAGCAATGACGTTATCCCTTTGCATGAGCACACAACCTAATCCATTGTGTGAGGCATCACAGTAGACCACACAATTTTCAGTCCATTCAGGTAAGGATAGAATTGGTGCACTACACAATCTTTGCTTTAACTGCTGAAACGCCTTTTCTTGCTCTTCACCCCAGATATATTTTACATCCTTCCGAATCAACTCTGTTAGGGAACCTGCTATCTTTGACAAGTTTTCAATAAATCGCCTATAATAACCAGCAAGTCCTAGAAATTGGCGGATTTCCGTGGGTGTTCTAGGAGTTGCCCAGTTCTTTATAGCCTCGATTTTTGATGGATCAACTTGGATTCCCTAGCTGTTGATCACATGTCCAAGGAATTTAACTTCTCGCAACCAAAATTCACATTTTGAAAATTTGGCGTATAACTGTTCCTTCTCTAACAACTCCAAGATCAGCTTGAGATTTTGTTCGTGTTCCTCCTTATTTCTTGAATAGATGAGGATATCGTCTATGAACACTATTACAAATTTGTCCAGATACGGTTTACACACTCGATTCATGAGGTCCATGAATACGGCTGGTGCGTTGGTCAAACCGAATGGCATTACCTGAAATTCGTAATGTCCATAACGAGTTCTGAATGTTGTCTTGGGAATGTCTTCTTCTCGAACCTTTACTTGATGATAACCGGATCGCAGATCAATCTTAAAGTAGAAGCTAGATCCCTGTAGTTGGTCAAACAGGTCGTCAATTCTGGGAAGGGGGTAGCGGTTCTTTACTGTCAACTTGTTTAGCTCTCGGTAGTCTATCCACATCCTGAAGGATCCGTCTTTCCTTTTCACGAACAAAGCCGGAGCTCCCCAAGGTGAGGAACTTGGTCGAATGAATCCTTTATCCATCAACTCTTGTAATTGATTGGATAGTTCTTGCATTTCAGAAGGAGCGAGTCTATATGGGGCTCTTGCGACCGGTGCAGTCCCGGCACCAAATCGATTTGAAACTCTACTTGCCTAGTTGGCGGAAGTCCAGGCAATTCTTCCGGGAAGACCTTCGGATAGTCAAAAACCACTAGAATATCCTCGAGTCGCTTCTCCTCCGACTCTTTTTCTGCAATTTGTACCAGTACTGCATGGCAACCTTTCCTAAGGCACTTTAATGTTCTTAGACCGTATATGACATTCAGCTGTCGGTTCTTTCTTTTCCCCTTGGACTGTTAGGACCTTCTTCTTGTGGAGTGGTATCCGTACCACTTTCTTACCGCACAAAATCTCGGCCTGGTTGTGTGACAACCAATCCATACCAATTACTACATCAAAACTTTCGAGTTCTATAGGCATCAAGTCTATCTTAAAGGGATGATCTGCCAGCTTCAGTGTGCATTCCTTAATAATACTACTTGCCTCTATTATTTTGCCGTCAGCCAGTTCTATAGTATAAGAGTTGTCTAAGGGAAAAGGAGTGGCATTCAATTGCTTACTAAACTTATCAGATATAAAGCTCCTATCAGCCCCAGTATCAAAGAGTACGTAAGCGTAAATGTCATTTAAAAGAAACGTACCTGATACCACATGGGGATCCTGACGAGCGTCACCTGCTCCTAACACAAAAGCTCTCCCCTGAGCTCCTCCACCATTTCTCAACTTCGGACACTCACTCTTGAAGTGCCCAGTAGCTCCACATTCATAGCAGCCTCTCTGATTGCCGCCATTGACACCCGGGGTTCCAAATTTACAGTCTTTGGCTACATGGCCAATACGTTTGCATTTTCCACAAGGGGTTGGGCAGGGACCCTTGTTGTGATGAAAGGTGCATTGGGTGCAGAAAGGCTTGGTACCCGTGTAGCCTTTCCTTGACTCAGCTCCTGCTACATAAGCCTTGATGGCCTCGGGCTTCTTGGATTGCGAACCCGTATTCCTCCGGGACTTGTCCTCCCACTTCCTCTTGATTTCCCCGGCTTTGGCTTCATTTCTCCGGGCACTTGATCCATCAGATTGTTGGCCATCCTGATGGCATCCTGTATGGTGGATGGGTTGGAGGCAGTGACATTACCTTGAATTTGAGGAGCGAGTCCCCAAATGTAACGCTCGATCTTCTTGTACTCAGGGGTCACCATCTGAGGGCACAGAATACTCAGTTCGTGGAATCGGTTGGTGTACCCAGCTACATCCGTTCCCTTCATAGCCAGATTCCAAAACTCTGACTCCATTTTCTGTAGCTCATTCCTCGGGCAATACTCATCGGTCATCATCTGCTTCAACTCGGTCCAGGCGAGTTGGTAAGCTGCATCAATCCCCACAGACTGGGTATACGAGTTCCACCATGTCAAGGCGCTGTCTTGCAGAGTGTGGGTGGCGAACTTTACTTTGTCTCCTTCAATGCATCCGCTAACACGGAAGACAGATTCCAACTTTTCGAACCATCGTACTAATCCGACGGCTCCTTCGGTCCCATTGAAGTATCGGGGCTTGCAGCTCAAAAACCCCTTAATTCCGCAACCCTTAGGGTGGGTTTCAGTTCCTCCCGTGGTGCGGCTAGCACCACCATCTTCATTAGCTGAACTGTTTCTGTTCGTCTCGTAAGTGGCTATAGCAGCAGCCACTCTTTGTGCAACCAGTTCCTCAGTTTCTGCGGCGCTCATAACTCGTCTCGGCGGCATTATCTAAAAGTTTAAAGAAAACAGCATAGTGTAAGAAGTTGAATCTTAAAGATGTAAATTTTTCTTAAGGCACAACACTATAATCATCAAACACAATTTCATAAATAACGTGCAATTTTTCATAAATCATTCATAATTTTCTTACATTGGGGCGGGTTATTACCCAAAAATTTTAGTCCTACACTATTACATAATAATTTCCTAATATTACAAAGATAAAGGGGGGTACTAGGTGCGGGAGTGATCAGGGGTCTCTCCCTTTTCTAAAGCATTGAGGCGTTGTGCCAGCTCCTCATTGCGGGCCACACTCTCGGCTAATCGTTGTCGGAGCTCGTTCAGTCCGTCCTGCTGAATGGCGAGGGCGTGCTGGTTGGCCCAATATATGTTGGAGTTTTGTAACTCCTCCCGCTCTAAACGAGCGGTCATTTCTCCGATGTCTTGGTTAAGCAACCGAAGTTGGAGATCATGCCTGGAAGACCGTGCTACCAAGAGTGGTATGGTCTGTTCGGCGGGTTCTTGAGTGAGTGACAGGATAGGTGCGGAGGATGGTCCTCCGATCTCAAAGTGGGAAGGGATTCCTTCCTCTTGCCTCCATTCACGGAGGGTTTCAGGTATCCAGCCCCATCGTCGGGCGTCTACACGTCGGTGTGGTGGTGGGGGATTGGGTTGGGGAGTCGGGATGGGAATAGACTCCCGTCTTGGCGTGATTACCCGCTTTCGGGGTGTATACAACATTTTAGGGCCGTTTGGGTAAGGCCGATATGGCTTAAATGATGGCTCTGCCGGGTGGTATGGAATGCGGGCGGGGACTGTTGGGGGCGGTGGATCCTCTCCAACGTCATCTTCTTCCATCGGTTCCTCTTCTGACTCCTCCATTGGGTCTTCAGAGGGGTCTTCTTCCTCAGATGGTTCTCCTTCAGTGAAAACCTCAGTGACTGCGGGGCTCGTAAGGGTGTACTCATCCTCTGAATCTGACAAGATGATGGTCTCCGGGTGGGTCATGTTTTCTGCTATCAAGGTCCATTCATAGTCTTTTTGTTAGTTACAAAATATTTTGAAAATCAGAAAAACTTAAGTGCAGTAATAGTCTAGGGTACTAATGCAACCTAGTTCACTATAACTATGGCTCTGATACCAATCTGTCACACCCCGTTACCCCGGTTGGCAACGAAGCGTGACGTCGCGGAAGCATAACCATAATCATAACGAACGACCACTATATGGACGTTTTCAAAAATACATCGGTATAAATTTAAGAGATATAATGTTTTACATAACCCAAAATGATAAAGAGAAGTTCGCAAGGTACAGAGATTTAAATACATAATTAAATCATCCAAAATAATGCAAATAAATCTCCGACGGTTTGAAACTGAGTGCGACTCCTTAAATGCGGTAGCTTGAAAATACTACCGATGTGATAGACTTGCCTTAATTTCCTGAAAATACACGCTAAAATACGTCAACAAAATTGTTGGTGAGCTCATAGGTTTAAACGTAAATCTGACTTGTATGGACAACAATAATAGAGATTGAATTTATAAAATCATAAATTCCATGTTATGTATTACATATAAACCATCATGCAACCGAAGCTTAATTAAAATGAGTTTGCCCTATGCAGTTTTCCCATACGTAATACCGTGTGTTAAATATATATGCACTCACTGTTAGCCGATCCGAACTAACCCGAATGGGGGACATGACTCCCGATAGATCTATCCACAATATATTTGCGCTTACAAATAAATGCAATTAACGGTTCATGATATAAGGGCTGATGGAACCACATGTGTAATACATAATAGTATTTTTATGTCCATATAAAAACGAAGCATGTATTTCATCCCCAAAACATAACATTGTGAAAATAGGGGCTATGAGAACTCACCGAGATTGCGATGGCAAAACGAGCGTAAAAAGCTTTTTAGCGTAAATAGATGGATGATGCGTCGAGTGAGTTTAATCGAGTCCTAAATGATAATAAAGACTTAATATCTCTAATATATGATGATATATATATATTTATAGATTTTTATGTCTTAAATCACCCAACATTACAAGTTTATAAATAAAATTCGCTTAAAATGTCAAGTTTATATATATATATATATATATATATATATATATATATATATATATATATATATATATATATATATATATATATATATATATATAATTTTCCAGCTTTTTCGGAGGTTTTCGGCCTACTTTGAGGCTGTTTTTGACCAAGCTCCAAAATGTTTTAGACTTTGGTTTTCTAGGACATTAAACTACTATATACAAAGGATTTTTAGAATAAAGAATGGCCATTTTTCGAGATGTTTAGGTTGGTGAAAAAGCTCGTTAAAAACCCTATGTTGGCCATTTTTGAGCTGTCAAACTTTCGGTTTCCCAAATAATTTCTGGAGGTCTTAAACTCCAAAATAAATTATAAAAACTTCCGGATCTATAGTTAAGATATAGATCTAACTTTTGAGACAAGAATCAACTCATTTCGTTAAGTTATGAATTAGTTATGATTTTTCAAAGTCGATATATATTTTCTGCCGAAAATCCGTAGTTTATAAACTTGAATTAACTTATGATTCTTGTTGTTTATTCAAAGACTACTTGTATAAAAGTCATAAAAGTTATAAAATACACATATATCACATGTTTTCACAATATTAACACTTTTATAATGTGTTCATATATTCATAAACACATTTAAAGAAACAACTTAAAAATAAAAACGAGAAACTTATACACTTGAGTTTTTATGAAACTTGTTGTTGTAGGTGATTATATATATTATGCAAGACTTATATAAACATAAATATAAGATGAAATAAGTTAGTAGTTACTTACTTTGACGTTTTTAGAAGAATGGAAATGAGTAGAAGGTTGGATCTTCAAAGGTTTCACCAAGAACACCTTGCAAATGAAGAACACTTTGAAAGAAACGTTTTGTGGAGTATATGTGTGTGTGTGGCCGGATGCTAGAGACAAAAGAAGAGATTTTCGGTGTGAAAATTATGAAAGGGTTGGTCTCAATTTATAGAGGAAAAAGAGGTCTTCAAAAGATGGAAGGAGTGGAGTTGGAGTGTAATCTTGGGTGATCTTGAAAGGGAATGGAGTTAGAGGATTTGATGGTGATTCAACATGGTTTATGAAATTAAAATATGGATGTTGTGTACTAGGGGGTGGCCGGCCATGAGGGTATTTCATGGGTATTTTTCCTTTTTTTTGTATAAAAGTATTTAGAATGTATTCTTGTATTTTCCTTTTCTTGTAAATTCAAAAATACTTTTGAATGCGTTGTTTTAATGAATTGTTTTAGTCTTGCATAATTAATGTTAAGTATTTCTATTAGTGTATGATTAGTGTCACTAATCATAATTTAATTATGTACTTAGTTGAATTAATCCTTCATATCGTAAATTGATCGGATTAATTGATTTCCCGATTCATCGCACCGATGAATTTGATTCTAATTGAGTTGAATTTTCTAATAAACCTTGTTAATCACTTTATTAATTTCTAATGACCACTGATTAGGCTATAATTGACTATTAAATACACATTAGGTCATCGTTGCTAACCTGGTTTAGTGCCTGATGTTACATATAACACATTTCTATCAATATATCATTTAGATATTTTTGATATTAAAACAAGGAAGACATTTGCTCCGGTCTCCGACTTCATTTGATGCGCATTGTGTCTAGAACTGATTATATACACTTTTAGGACACGTCGAGTCTAACAGTCTGCGTGACTATAACCTGTTAGTCCAAAGTGACTACGTCGGAGTGAATTATTTGTTCAAAATAGGGAGAGATTATTGATGATGAGAGGATATTGTTTTGAGGGGGAGAGAAATTCTTGTAAAATTTCTGTATTGTAATTGTCATTGTATTTCTGCTAATGCTGCATCTACGTCTCTGAAGATTTTGCATGATATTCATAATTCTTATAATCATCATGAGGGGGAGAAAAGTTGAAGTTCAGAGACAACTGTTGAGTAGTTTGATGACAACTGAAGATAATTTCAACAACTTCTCAAGACAATTAATTAAGGGAGAGAATTAAAAGATATTCATGATTCAAGGGGGAGTGAGCTCATAAGACAAGAGAAGATCAGAGAAGAAGAGATATGAAGATCAGAGAGAGATAATGAAGAAGAAATTTTATCTGAAGATTCTGAGATTGAAGAGAAGAGAGACAAAGATTTGAAGTTTCAGATAAAAGAAGAAGAAAAGAGAATATTGTTGAAGTTCCCTGTTTTGAACTTTAATTGAAATAATTGCTTTCATCTCTAAGGAGGAGATTGTTGGATATAAATATTAATAGAGATGAAAACATTTATTTTATAAAAGTATATGAAACACCCATCTTAACATAATATATTAAATAATGGGTTTATATAAGATGAACTGTGATTAATATGATTTAAGGAAAATCGGGCATGACCCGTTCGCACGTGGTCCGTATCCCTGTTTGTTTATAAACGAAGACTTGGAATACAAAGTACATTTACAAGATACTTGCACTAATTTACAACTACTAACTGTAACCAAAAACACATTAAGAAGTTATGTAACATATCTAATCATAACGGAAGTCAAACTACCCCCAACAAGTTTCCAAACATACAAGCCACTATCTTTACCAAAAGGTTAAACTTCAGAGAAACTCCGTTCAAACTCTAGGCTCAGAACCGACAATTTTTATGCCTCTACTAACACCTCCTGTAATACATGAAGTGTGAGGGGTTAGCAAATAAAATTTGCTAAGTGAGTTACTAGATCGATATGGAGTGCAAAACATAAACATGCCATAGTATATAAAAGGTTTATGAGATGACAAGTGCAATATCTTTAATAAAAGAATTGTGGGAAAATCCCCACTAATATATGCATAGGTTGCGAACATCGCCCGCTAACCCGCCGCTGTCGACCGGATCCCGGTCTAACAACTCTAACCGGCGCCCGAAGTCCGGTCACCTACTCCGTAGGCTTCTTGAAGTAGGAATTTATACGCACAAACACAAAGTAAGGCGCTTGATAATAATAATAACCTGGATATATAGTGAGGCTAAATAAATGAGCATAGCTCATAATGGGTTAATGAAGCATAGGTATAAAGTGTATAACAAAGACATGATCATCAATATAGCATGGAAGTCAATGTATATAACTGAAGGTATCAAGTCAGGTTTTCTGGCCATAGGCCATGATCAAATAGTAAACTGCCAACTAGGGCAGGATGCCACATAAAATGATGTCATTAGATATGCACATTATCATAATTAAAAGAACATGTAGATATGAATGTAACACACATATCAATGCTAGAACTCACAGAGATAGGCTAAAGATAGCCTTTACGGCACAATAAGGTTAATACGTCTCTCAATGCCCCAATTTGATAATCGACACTCTATTCAGCTCCAAACCTATCAGAAAATAATATTTAAAGCATTCATAAGCTTCTTCTATCATATTACAAGGTTTAGGACTCAATTGAAGCGTTTAAACGTTTTCGGTTTAAGTTTCTAAAGTAACTAGCACCGTTGTGCCTCTGATTGAATTTTATAACCTTTTGGGAAATATTTGATGATAATATATATGTTATATAAGTATGGAATGATCCATGAGGTTATAGTAATATTATAGAGCTTAAAACAAGTGTGTTGGGTGTACAAGGGCTCGACTCGCACTAGTTTCATATTTTGGCCATAACTTTTTCATACAAACTCGGATTTAGGTGATTCAAGAGCCCAGACGAATAGGACACATAGGGATACAATGTTTATCTTTTAGAAAATGGCCCATCTGTTGGGAAATGCGGCAAGTAGGTATGGGAACTCGGCGCGTTCCCTTGCTCTGCAGTCCAAAACGTCACTTTTTGACGTCCTGCTCGTATCCACTCCATTCCAAACTCGTTTTCAACCCAACACAACACCTCCAAACTTGGTTTTTATCAATATTTGACTACTCTAAACATATATAGACATTATTTACATTTAAACACCACTGAATCACTCAATTTCATCATCAATTTCTTCTTGATTTACTTAGTTTCAACCAAACCCACTTGCACAAATTGTTAAGTTTCCTTGGTGTAATTTAACTTGGGAATTTCAGAGATTGTCTATTATCATACATCCATAGACACTCATACCCCTTTATATTTGATTTGTTTGACATCCCTGCCTTTATGAACTACTAGGCTAAGAAGAAAAGGAAGTCTTATACATATAATTCAACACATGTAGAGGTGATTACCTTAACCTTGAGGGACTACTTCTTAGACAAGCTTGTAACAACTATCCTCCAGCCTTAACCTTGTGGGTGTATATAGAATTTGTGAGGAACAAGGAATTGGTGAAATGAGGAAGAAGGGCACTGATTGGGGGAGATGAAAGCCCTCAATTGGTCCTTCATTTTACAAGTATCCCCCTTCCAGATTTTGCAAGCTTCCAATTCCATACCATCTTCTTTATTCCTTACATTTTCAATCTCCCTTATGCATAATTGACTTGTACTATAAGCTTAAAGGTTCATACATAATGGTATGGATTATTAATTGACAAGGCACGAAGCATATGGTACAAACGAGTGAAGCGTATGGCTAGCATTTTAGTTCAATCGTAACTAATCAACTAGATATAATTAATAGGGGACTTTAACTAATTAGGATTAGTACTTTAAACCTGGCGATGTTACAGTATAGGGGGCTTTGTGTAAATACTCAATAGAATGTATTTGAGTAGAAATATAGTGGTACTGTTCACAAATGATATACACACACATAAAATAAGGTGGAATAGAATTGAGAGAAGAGCTGATCGTGTAGGATTGCTATGCAAGAAAGTCAAGAACTGAATTGTGATATTTCTTCTTGTTGGGAATTCGTATGGTCTTTCATAAAAACATAAACATTAATCGAATTAATGCACAACGGAAGCTTTCAAAAATTACGAATTCCGTGCACGGATCATCAAGTAAAACATAAGATAAGAAAACGAGAAAGCAATAAAAAATTCGTACCTTTGTATTCTATGACAAGAATACACGAATGAGACGCTCTCGGTATCCACCGGTGATGACACGATCGAGCGGCGCCAGATATGCAATCAAACACACGAAGAACGGGAAAACCAAACACTTAATTGTGTGTTTGTTCGTACAGCCGTGGCACACCACACACACACACACCTTCAAGTGTGTGTGTGTGCGGCGGCTCACCCCTTTCCATTAGCTCACCCCCACCAAATATATATACATCTCTCTCTCTCTCTCTCTCTCTCTCTATATATATATATATATATATATATATATATATATATATATATATATATATATATATATATATATATATATATATATATATATATATATTATTAATTAAGAGTTTTAGTTCCAATCAAACTCTAATATAATAATATAATATATATCTTAATAATTATCTTTATTATTTAAACCTTATACAATTATCTCTATAATTATATACCCTTTAAATAATATTAATCTTTTATACATTATCTAATAATATATAAATGACCAGATAATTATTTATGATTATCTCTTATTTATTTGTTTATAATTATCCATCCAATTATCTAATAATTGATGATAATATTAATTCAAATAAATGCATCTTTTATTTAATATCCAATAATAAATAAAAGACTAGATAATTATTTAATTATCATCCAACGATAATTAAATTACTACAATATCTAATATTGCACTTTTAGTCCCCGTACTTTGAGATATAATTAATCACACATTAATTTAATCTCAATGATCATTTCGTGTCATAAACAATATCCAATATTATTTATTCAATCGTTTAATTGCATCTGCTCAGTTGTGCTCATCGGTGTGACCCTTAAGTGTTTTATGAAATCAGCCATGATGCAGTAGTAATGTCATCTTTACACACCATATACTAACATACTCCCACTTGTGTAAGACGACATACTGTCCTGCAACATGCGCCTAAAGGAGGTCATGGCTAGACACTTTAGGCAACCAAGGTCATAAAAACTCTGACTCCCATTCGGGCATTCTTGTTGAAACAGCCTTCCAAAAAGAAACTTAGGTTATATCCCATGCATCGCGATATTTCAATGTGAAAGCTAGGCATGGATTAGATCAACCGTAGCAAACACGATTATGTTTCTCGACTCCCTGATCTCATACTGAACTGAAACAGACAGATTAGAACACATCAGTTCTATCCGAGCATGGCCATGCATTTCTGTCAGTATCGATCGCCGAGGGGCCCAGAAATATCTCTTCTTAGTTAAAAGACGGTGCAAATCCTATATTGACTATCTAGGCCTCAGCACGACTCCCACTGCAACCAGCCTCGAACCGTTATGATCACCCAGTTACGGATGATGTTAGGTTAGGCCAAATGTACAGCAGCACCCGCACTAAAGTACGTAGACATCTCAGGTACTAAGGATTACCTTTTTGAGACGACTCATGACTATGATCCACAAAGTGGTCTCAATCGGTGGGTCATTTGTTCGCAACAAATACCTGTGAATTTGGTCCAACCTTTGCTATATTCATCACCCATGAATATCAACCAAAAACCACAGTAGCCTTTTAATTCTTGTTGTGGTTCCCACGACAACAAGCAGCTATGGAATAGTTTTAGAATAACTTCAAATTTATTCTTGGATTTCTAAAACATGCAAAATAGAACGACATTAAAGATATCATGTTAATCACCTTTATCTCAATAAACACAACATGACTACCATCAATTAATGCTACTGTTCCCTTATCAAATGTAACAGCAATACGATCTATCGAAAAATTAATTTCAGACATGATCTTAGTGGGAGTGTTCTCTAGTTAACTGACTTAACTTCCATTACCGTTTATCTTTGAAAAATTACACTAGTTCTTTATTACAACTTCTTGTAATATTATTCAGATCCAATCTGAATCTCCATACAAATTTATATCCATTATCTTTAGAGGAACTGGTAAATCACTCATAAAGACACCAGGATTAAAATTTAGGAGCTCCAGCAATTCAGATTAATTGCTACTAGTGATACGTTTAGATGTTTAGTCTTGAATATGACAGTATGCGGTTTATCTATATCTTAACAAGATATCTTTAATAACATTGTGTTCAACATTTGTGATATGTATCCATAACCACCAGAACCTGGTTATCGACAACATTTTGTTGTGGTATTCCGTCAAGTTTGCCGACGAGTGTTCAAACAAGTCAAAAGCAATTACTTGACTAACCATCACACAAGTTGTATACATTTCACATGTAATTTTATAATATGCGATTACTTCTTGTCTAAAAAATTTTGACTTCTCAAGTCTTTAATTGTTTCTGACAAGTTAAATGAATTAACCTCCATGTAACTCCTTTACATTTAATTCTGCATTTTATTAGTTTCAATTATAATCACGGATGACTATCCAACTCATATAATCTCTTGAACTAACTTTCAAGAATTAACAAGTTCAATGAATATGCATTTGAATACTTGAACAATTTACACAACAACATAGTTAATCCTTTTTATCTGAATATGACTACCAGCTTGTCCAATCTCCATTGACAAGTTACTATTCAAGCTCCACTTGAATCAATAGTCTATAATCATGGTTTAGTAATATTAAACAATAGGAATTTCAAGCAATAAATTTTCAACACCAAAAGTATCTTTATTTATCCCAAAAATACTTGCAAGAAATTCAACTATTGTATACTACACCATAAATAAACTATTGATGACATGAAAAATAGTGTCCAGCAGAGTATTCTGTAAGATGTCTCTATGCTCCCACTGAATCTGTCATCTCTTTTCACTTCATTTTAATCATTGCAGACATTAAACTTTGTTCAATTGGGTATCACATATCCAAGAACAATAGAAGTGACTGATTCAGATACACGAAGTCTCAATGCGGTCAACCTTGACCGTTTCCAAGTACTTGGGACAATTCCTTTCCCAGTGCCCAGTTTCCTAGCACTCAAAGAATTTGTCATCCTTGGAATTGACTTCTCTGGTTCTAGGTTTTAGCTACTTGTTAGCTTTAACCTCCGGCTTGGAAACATACTTTCCCTTCCGTCTCTTTCCCTATCTACTCTCCTTAATCATTCCCTCAGCAGTC
The DNA here is from genome assembly GCA_020465985.1 of Centrapalus pauciflorus. Classification (NCBI taxonomy): domain Eukaryota; kingdom Viridiplantae; phylum Streptophyta; class Magnoliopsida; order Asterales; family Asteraceae; genus Centrapalus; species Centrapalus pauciflorus. Next base: position 62,238 of record JAANYP010000192.1, read on the forward strand.
TATAGCATCTGATGCAGCCCACTGATCATCTTCTCCGTGCATATTGTAACAAATTACAAATTGCTAAAATTCCTTCAATAAGGAATTGAGAATTAGATCTATAGCCATATCCTGTGTCACGGGATACCCAAGTCTGCTAAGATGATCCAGATAATCTTTCATCTTCAGCACATGGGATCTAACAGTTGTTCCTTTTGCCATTCTGTAGGAGCTCAGAGCTCTGGTCGTATATGTTTCTCAGTCCGAGCCTGAGTCTAGAACATATCCTTTAGCCGGCGATACATCTGGCAAGCTGAGACGTCCATAAGGCTACTCCGCAGCTCAGATGTCATGGTCACCAGCATTAGACAGACAACATTGACCGAATCCTTAGAGTGCTTCTTGTGGAGATTTCTCTCCTCAACTGTAGCAATCTCTGCAGGAGCAGGTTCTGGTGCCCTTTCCAGAATAAACGACTTTCACTCTGTACTCAGAACATTTGTCAAATTTTATTCCCAGTTCAGGAAGTTGCTTCTTCTGAGTTCTCCATATCCCAAATGGACCTCAAAGTAGCAACATGTGCTTGTGGAGGAGGATTTTCAAGTGGGGAAGGATATTGACGTTATCTTTGTTGTTGTTACTGTTATTGTCATTGTTATTATTAAACCGCTTCTACCTCTGTCTTATTGAACCATCTTAAACAATTTTTCAAAAATTAGTATTTGATTAACCATTAATAAATCAATAACCCAAAATTTAGAAAATGATTTATTAATCCTAAGAACCATTTTACTTATTCATGCACCCAACGGAGGCTGAACCTACATGAATAAGCTACTCAGGCAGGCAACTTAGTACCAATTACAATCCCTTTGCAACTCTTAGATCTTATGAGATTTTCAATTTCTTAAATTGATCATGTTTAATCTCATCCACACATTGGGCAACAGTCTTACTGAGGAACCACCACTGACACACACCATATAACAACTGCAAGTCACTGGCCCAAGTCTCACTTAGGATCCGCAATGCTCACCTCACAGCTCTCCGAGTTTGCGGCGTAAGCACCCAACGAAGGCTGAACCTACTTACGACGACCGGTCACCGTGAGTGCCACTATATGGACGGTGTGCTGTGCCAGATTTTTAATTTGGGTTTATAACCAGTCTCTTACCAAGAACTAGTGGCCAGTCAGGTTAGTCTGCAGGTAGGATCCTTTCGGTTCTAAACCTTTCGGAAATTCCACAGCCCGAGCAAGACTGTCCTAGACACCACATATTCTGCTAAACAATCCAGTTAATGTACCAGTTTTAAGAATTTCAACTCTTTGATCATATGACATTTTAAAAATAAATCTCCATTTATTTGAAAAACTAATTTCATAAAAATGTCATACTTAACACTTGACAAAATAATTAAAGTTTCCAATTTAAACTTCCTTTTAAATACTTAAATTTTTCATCAAAAATGATTGTAGTTTTGATTTTTTTTATTTATCTACTTTGTCACCACAACCACGCAGATATAAATAATGCATAAAGAAATAAAACATACAACTACATGGTGACATAGCCTTGCCGAAAACTAAATTGGTTTCCGAGAGCCATACTGACAAACCAATTAGGTCAAAACCTAAGGGACAAAATCAACACACAAGGCAAGAAGGTTGAACTCTTTCAGCTCGCACTAGCCTTAGCATCCGATGATGTCTCCGAGCGTCCTTGATGGATGACCTCCTTCTTGATGGACATCTTCACCAAGATTTTTACATAGTTTTAATCTAAATACATTTGCCTATTTTCTAACCTATTACAGATTACACATAAAACCGAGATTCCATTGGCACGCAGGCCTTCCCAAAAATAACCAATAATAAAAATAGCAAACATCACGAGTAAATAAACAACCATCACAAGCAAGGGGTCTCAAGGCTCGGCTATGTCACAAACATAAATAAAGTAGTAAAGCTTGTAAATAATCCAGAATTCATTTTCATCTTGACATGAAAATAATTCCAAAACCAATTAATCCACCATTAATTGAAGTAAATATGTCCAATATCGTTCTTAAATTAAACACGGTTCGTAAACTCGAAATTCAGGAACACTTTCCAAAAATAGAAACTTTTTCCCGAAAATTTAAATTCAATTCCATATTTGCATTATCTTTGGATTCAAAGCTATACTTTTCTTAAAATATTCAATTAACAATTTAAACACCTTTGAAATTTAAACTTACTATTTTAAGAAACTTTTTATTAAACAACCTTTAATAAATATAGTTATCATTTTCAAATAATATTGATAAATAATTTAAACTTGCTTCAAATAATTATCAATTAACTATTATTCAATTGAAACACTTTTCAAAATAAACAATGTCAATTTTCTAAATAAACAATTTACAATAAATATGTCTTTTAAAAAATATGATCATTTATAAATAACACCAAGAACTTTTCTTTATGGTTTTAAACGATTTCTACCAAAACCGTTAATGTCGAGATCAAATCTCAAAACATTAAACCATGACCGAGCATGAAACTCAAAGTAACGATTTCATCAATTTGAAAATAGAATCCCTAATTTAAACTCCCTTTAATTTAATAATGCATTTTATAGAACTAAATATTAAATGCATAAATTAAATCTAGTTTATAAATTAAAATTACCATTAATTTTAATTTCAACATTAAAACTTAACTTTTAATTAAAACCGATTTAATTTAAACGACGAATTACCGGAAAACGGAAACGAACCAACTTAGTTAACCGACTCATACTCAGGTTCAATAACCAATATGAACCGAAAACAAGCAGGGTATTAAACCCTTTGACGGCTGAAATTAATCAAAGCCTTTAATCAACACACTTTGATTATTTCGATTTCCATATTCCAATTAATCGTTTGACTATCCAATCAAATAATATTTAAACCGATTTGTGAATTTTATAAAACTAATAAAGTCTCCCACTTTAATTTTATAAAACCAAAACATATATTTTGTCACAAATTTTAAATATTAATAACCAAACAATTTTGATTTATTAATTCGATTTTAACGCATTTAATTTAATCGTTCGAGTTTAACCGTGAATTAAACGACATGACGGAAACAAATAATCCATCACCTCGGTTACCACATCACAACCGAGAGGTCATGGGTCTCAACCCATGGCCGAAATCTCTAGGTTTGATTTCGTGAACCGAAACGTTTAATTTTCGACTTTAATCAATTAAACACTTTTAAACAATCAAACATCAACTAAATAAAACGAACTAAGGTTTAAAAATCCCGAGTTTCGAGGAACTCAAAGGTTGGCCGAGAATCACCATAAGGTTTCCAAAACCATTGGTCGATTTTCTCCAAGCCAAATCAAAACCTTAAACATTTTAATTATTGATTTCGACCGTTTAAACAATTTTAATTATTAAAAATCGAAACTTTAAGATCGTTGGACATAAATACTCGAATAATACTATCATTATGTTACTTAACCTGGCTCTGAAACCACTGTTGGGAATTCGTATGGTCTTTCATAAAAACATAAAAATTAATCGAATTAACGCACAACGGAAGCTTTTAAAAATTACGAATTCCGTGCACGGATAATCAAGTAAAACATAAGATAAGAAAATGAGAAAGCAATAAAAAATTCGTACCTTTGTATTCTATGACAAGAATACACGAATGAGACGCTCTCGGTATCCACCGGTGATGACACGATCGAGCGGCGCCAGATTTGCAATCAAACACACGAAGAACGGGAAAACCAAACACTTAATTGCGTGTTTGTTCGTACGGCCGTGGCACACCACACACACACACACAACTTCAAGTGTGTGTGTGCGGCGGCTCACCCCTTTCCATTAGGTCACCCCCACCAAATATATATACATCTCTATATATAAATATCCATATTATGTATGGCCGTATGTAATTTTATATATATATATATTATTAATTAAGAGTTTTAGTTTTAATCAAACTCTAATATAATAATATAATATATATATCTTAATAATTATCTTTCTTATTTAAACCTTATACAATTATCTATATAATTATATACCCTTTAAATAATATTAATCTTTTATACATTATCTAATAATATATAAATGACCAGATAATTCTTTATAATTATCTCTTATTTATTTGTTTATAATTATCCATCCAATTATCTAATAATTGATGATAATATTAATTCAAATAAATGCATCTTTTATTTAATATCCAATAATAAATAAAAGACTAGATAATTATTTAATTATCATCCAATGACAATTAAATTACTACAATATCTAATATTGCACTATTAGTCCCCGTAGTTTGAGATATAATTAATCACACATTAATTTAATCTCAATGATCATTTCGTGTCATAAACAATATCCAATATTATTTATTCAATCGTTTAATTGCATCTGCTCAGTTGTGCTCATCGGTGTGACCCTTAAGTGTTTTATGAAATCAGCCATGATGCAGTAGTAATGTCATATTTACACACCATATACTAACACTTCTCTCTTTAATACAAGCATTCGATATTATGTGTTGTTGGATTGTGTTCATAATTGTTATTAAATGTTAAATGAATTGCGGAAATATGAAATATCAAAAATATACAAAGTAATGAATCAAGATAGCTGTATCAATGTATATCAAATGTTGAATTAGACTGTAAAGGGACATGTGTCTTGGATGATATATCAAAAGAAATCATGAACCACAGGGCATCACCGTACCAAGGTGTGCACAGGTCACATTCTAGCTGAGCATATAAGACTTTCAAATAAAGCTAGAACAATAATATGTCTCACATGAGGATAAACATGTACACAGTTAAATCTAAAACTCACAGTTTTAAGACTTGATATTGACTTGAATTTTGCAAGCGGACCTGAGTTATCTCAGGATTTTCCTTTAGACATTGACTTGTCATTTCTGACTTTGGCTTGACAGTACTGTCTTTGGCTTCACTTTACTGTCAATGGCTTTACTGTCATTGGCTTGAATTTACTGGCTTTGGCTTTACTGACTTTTACTTTATAACATAGTTCAAATTTAGCTGAACCTGAGTATTTGGCAATCACAATAACATAAGTTTTTATGGCTTTACACGATATATTTGTGTATTTCTATTGCATTCTTGGACTTTCTGTAGCTTATGTATAGACTTATTGCATTTATTGATTTATCATGTCATTTTAGTTCTGTTAAATTATTATTTGACTTATGACTTAGTCTTGAAATGATTTTGTGGCTTTATAGACTTTCATGAACATATAGGTTTTATTAGACTTTATTTGCATCTAGAACTTATATGAATGCATGTTATGACATATTATGCATAAACATGTTACTTATCACTTTACATAAGTGATTCATATGACATAAAATGTGTATTATGCACATGGGACATGTTTAGGGCCAATAACCAAGCCTTTGAGCCTATATTCAATTCGCTAATCATGCATTACTTACTCACTTGAATATGAAAATGAACATTACTATGCTTTCAATTTAATGTTTATTTAAGTGTCACACCCATATGAGTTCATTTTATTTCATGTACTAATCATGTGTTTATACATATCAACTTAAATATACTACAATGGCCACTTATGTGACTAATTTTGGACAACAAAATACCTACAAACATGCCCCTATAATTGTGTAAAGCTATTGCAAATTTGTCACAACATACACATTTAATTTGATGCTTACACGTGTGTATATATATGTATGTATGTATGTACTGTTTCTTTCTATCTATCTATCTAATTTGATCATCACACACAAACACATTTTGTTTTTCATTCAATTCAGGGCTGTTGGGGTTGTTTTAAAAAAAATACATACACACACTATACAGTATATGTATATATATATATATATATATATATATATATATATATATATATATATATATATATATATATATATATATATATATATATATATATATATATATCACATATACTTAACTAATTTATGTTTGTAAGAACATATATTGCTGCTGAAATACATACACATTCTGCACAGCACACACACATGTACTTGTATATATGTATGTATATGTATTACGCTGCTATTACCGATCTTTCTATTTTGTTGTCACACTCACACATGATTGCACTCAATATAACACATTCACACATGTATATACAGATCATATGCACATAATTTGTTTAATAATGCTGTAGTGATTGTTCAACACATCCGAGACTTCACCAATGGTGAGTCTCGGATCTTAGTACTAATACTTCAGAGAGTTGCATTTATTTAAAGATTCATGGTGTTGCTGTTTCTTGCACATCTAAGACTTCACTTGGTGTGAGTCTCGGATCTTTACACAACACATACACACACATCAGAGACTTGTAATTTGTTCATTTGGTTGTTGTTTGTCCACTAAATCCAAGACTAGCACCACAAAGGGTGAGTTTCGGAACATTTACATACACCTACACACTAAATACTTGGTTTACATTTCAATGATTAAGGGTTGTTGAGACACATCCTAGACTTGGCTATTTGCTAAGTCTCAGAATTATTTATCACATCAACACACAATCACACACTGCTCACAGCCACATCACGTAACTTTTTGTTTTTAAATCGATTTCCAGCAACAAAAGCATAGGATTAATGGTGATTTAATGATTCTAAATGATCAATTGACATCCAAGAATGGAATAGGACTAAGACCGAAGGCCAATTGGCTTTCTTGGCCATCCCACTTTTGGTTAAAATAAATACAAAACCCATTCATATGTTGAAACACTTACAAATCTCAGAATTTTTATTCCAAACTTAGAATTAAACTCCCAAAATGCTAATATCACTATATAAACACCACACAATCACATGCATGTCTTTTATTTCTTTATTACAACACTAAACCATCATCAATTTTAGTGATTTTGAAAGACTTCTGCATAAGTGTTCATCATAGGAACCGTAGGTTCTTTCTTACACACATATGAGCAATTGAAAGATGCATTTACCTTATGTTCTTTGTGGAATATGATGCTTGAAACTTGTTTGTCCTTTGATGATTTCAACTTGAATCTTAGTTGCAAGATGGTGATCAATTTTGATGAATTCGTGGGTTTTATTTGGAGAGTTTGAGAGGTTTTAATTTTTTTTGTGAAGGTAAGAAATGGGCAAATACAAAGTTTTTAGGGTATTTATTTGATTAAGTTTGGCCATTTGTTCATTTACCTCTAAACATTGTTTTTTTTCCATGTATTTCTTTAAATTTACCTTAACAAACTTTATATTCGAAAACATAAGACTTAATTAATCTATATATATATATATATATATATATATATATATATATATATATATATATATATATATATATATATATATATATATATATATATATATATATATATATATATATAGGGGTGGGTTCAATGGAAAACCACTATGCACCGGAAAACTGTGGAAACCTACGCCTACCGTCCGATTTGGTGCATTTCATGAAAAACGCGGTGGCATGATCTTAAATAAGGTGATGCATCACGTGGGATTTTGATGTATCACGCGGGAAATTTGATGCATCACGCGGGATTTTGATGCATCACGCGGGGAATTTGATGCATTTGTGGTGGTGCAGTGCGGTTTTCACAAGTTTTCAGGTGCATTGTGGTTTTCCATTGAACCTCCCTCTCTCTCTCTCTCTCTCTCTCTCTCTCTCTATATATATATATATATATATATATATATATATATATATATATATATTATCCACATTAACAAAATATGCATTGCTAATTCTGTAATTAAAATTACATTTAATGTATTTATTAATGTTAAATTTGTTGCTTAAGGCTAGGCACAATACAGGTTGTTACAAACATGGACACCTAGAGACTATAAGTCTCCGTGTCTGTATGTTGTCCAAAACAAATATTAGTGTCCCTGAGTCTAAGACTCGGGGCAAGAATGTTCGTGTATGTTTGAGTTCTTACATTCATCATATTCCACTCCATTGATCATTCTCCTTTCAAACTGATATATATACACACACACACACACATAAAAGGTGTTGAGTGTGTGTGTGATAGAGCTAGGAACCCCGAGACATATAAGTCTCAGGGTGTAGGAGAAAGGTGTTGTGAGATATGTTGTCTTGTGTGTTGGTTGCATATAGGACTCCGAGAATTTGATTAGGGGTTGGCCTACCTGCTGTTAGTAATCAAGTAACAGACCTCGAGACATACAAGTCTAGGGGTATAGAAGAGAGGGATAATAAATATGCAGCATAAATGGGAGTCCTTAATTGTAATGTAGTTTATAAATTTGTCTCCTAAAACAAGTATATATGTTGTGTGATTGTGTTGTGTGTTTGTAAGGTGTGTGACCCCGAGACTTAGTCTCAGGGTAGTAAAGATTGAATATGAACAGCAGCAGCAAACAATCACGGTTTTAGCTTGTGTGTGGCGTTTGCTAGGGCCCTTGGCCTAGCCTTTCTTGGCCTATGGTCTTTACACTCTCGTCTTTGGCCTTGTATGCAAGGACCCCGAGATTTGACATGTGAGTGTGCATAAATGTATTTAAGTGGAACTTAGACATAATAGCATATATTGTGTGGGAGTTTATGTTGGAGAGCAAATCAAGTCATATGTGTGAATGCATGTAGGTATGGTCCCGCGTGTTCAAGTCTTAAATCCCGAGATAAAGTCTCAGGGTGATCATTATAGTGTAAGTCCAGGTGTGATTATACATATATTGAGTCATCATATATATATATATATATATATATATATATATATATATATATATATATATATATATATATATATATATATATGTCTAATAGTACTTCATGTGAATGCTTGGTTGTACACTCGTGAATCAAACATGATCAAGAAATATTAATACATAAGATGCTAAAATCAATGTATGAACTTACACATGAATAATTGAACACCATGATAATTAATGAGCCTATATATATATATATATATATATATATATATATATATATATATATATATATATATATATATATATATATATATATATATATATATATATATATATATATATATATATATATATATATATATATGTGTGTGTGTGTGTGTGTGTGTGTGTGTGTGTGTGTGTGTGTGTATATTTTTTGTTTTTGACATGATTAACACGTTATAATTGATTATAACCTAATTCACAAAGTTATAAAGTAATTCAATGTCTATAAAGACTTAGAAAAAGACATAACAGATAGAGATAAAGATCATTTGGAAAGAAACAAAAACTTGTGATCCAGAATTACCTAAGATAACTCAGGGGTCGAATAATCCACTTAAAAGATAATATCAGTGGATAAATCAACTAGACAACAAATCATCAAAGCACTGTGAGTTATAGCTTTCTTTGTATTACAATCATGATATGAGATTTGATGACTTGTTGAACATATAATTATGATTTTACTGAATTACTTATTAATTATGATTAGATGTTTAATGATGAACTGACACAATGATTATAGACTTATAAAGAACTGGTAGATCAAATGGTCTAGCAGTGATGCTTGAAGGTGAATATCTCCAACTAACTTAATGTAAGTTAGTAGCGATGCTTACACCCCGTTTTAATCTCCTACATACTTTGGGTGAAATATGTAGTGATGTTATGAATTAAAAAGTTGTGCTTGTGATTTATCTTCTACAGACTTAATCTGAAGTTGTAGTGATGCTCTTGAATGATGTTTATCTTTAAATTGCTTGACTGAGCTTGTAGCGATGCAGGTTACTAGACATGAATCTATAATATTAAAAAATACGTGACATTGATTCTCCTAGTTTACAAGTAACTAATAGAGATGTTGTAATGTAATTACATAATGATGTGACTTAACAACTTACATGACATGGTATACATTAGGCAAGAATGGTAATAGTAACTTTATGTTACTAAAGTATGAACATGGCATATATTCAGAATATAAGATGTTAACTGATAAAATGAAGACAAGTTTATTATTAAATTCATTATTGATCATAAGTGTTTGTGATCATATAAATCTATGTTATCCCTAAACGTAATGCTTACATATGTTGATTTCCTTTTTTCAGGATCAGGTAAAGTTGTAATATTTCCAGCTACTAAGACGGACATAATTGAAGATGGAGTTCATAGACTGTTTAAGATTCATTGGTTTTAACTAAACAAGTTGGAGGCTTGTGGAATCTGGGTAGTAAAAACTGAGACGTTAAAGATGAACTAGACTAGTTAAGTGTATGCTTTGTAATTTTATTCTGAATTCGTTTGTAATTACTATTAAACAGATATTAGATTTATCTTAGTTTATGATTGTTGTTGTATTGCTTACTAGGACCTATTAGTTAACCTTCGATAGTTGGGTCTTATAGGAGGGCATAGCTTTAGACACAAAGTATGCCAGTTATATGGCAACCTTTGCCACACTTGTATCACTCAGCTTTAGTTTTGTCAAATACTTTCTTTTTTACAACACTTTGTTTCCTTGAAAGCATCCTCTTTCCAAACAGCTTTTTCTTTTTAAACTTCTTGACAAGCATAACAACCATTTGCTTATCATCAAGATCTTCATCCTCTTCCTCTTCCTTAGGCACAACTTCCAAGTCATTATCAGCACATGAATCATTCTTTGTGAACACATCACAAGTCTGACTCGTAGGCTGTCGTATTTTAGTCACCAATGCTAATTCTTAGATATTTCCAACGTAATTCTCTTTTGCTGCCTTGATTGTATATCATTGAGCAAGGATCCATACAAGTTTACAAGATCCATAATTCTCATGGCGCCTGAGTTTCTAACTCTGAGTATGGAGGAAAAATAGTTTCATTAATTCTTTAGGCAAAACCCCCAAGAATTTATTCACCAAGGTGAGACTGTCTTTAGTGATCCCAACAATTTTGAGATCATTCACAAGTGCAGTAAACCTGGTGTAGGTTTTAGTAAGACTCTTATTTGGCTTTGCAAAGAACAACTCATATTTTCTAACAATATTGTTAATCCTGTTATCCAATGTGATAGTGGGGTCATCATAGACAATACACAAATAATCCCATATTTCTTTGGATGTCTTCAACTTCTCCACCTGCTTGAACGCATCATCAGGTAGAGATATCACCAGGTTGTTCCTAGCTTTAGCATCAAGAGAAACTAATCTATTGTCTTCTTCAGACTATTGAGCTTTTGTTTTATTAATAGTCCTTACTTTTGGAACAACACCTTCAGTAGTAGGTTTGATGGTAGGGACATAGGTTAGCACATAGGGACCTTCCATCACAACCGCTTGAAGTTAAACATCCAGGTTCTCTATATAGCATCATTCTACATTTCCAGCCAGAGAAGTTTTGATGTTTGAATTTGGAAGGTTTGGCCATAGAGACATTGTCATAGTAGGAGGAGGAGTTTAAAGCAGAGTTGTCAATTATGGGAATTTGGAAAGTAATATGAGAGATCTAGAGTTGACACACACTCTATCTACTCTCATACTAGTTGTAGGTCCCAAAAGGTTATCCCATTATCTCAAGAGTAACTGTAGAAGGGCGGTGAATACATTTAAAACAAAATCACACGAATTTTTCTCAATGTTTATGTATATATTAACAAGTATATTAAATTACAAACAAGTTTAGATTAAATAATTATCCAAACTAAGATGACAGACTGAACAATAGTTACACTAGTCTAAGACACTCTCAAACTAGGTACAATGAAATGACTCAGTTGGACTCACTCACTGTTTACACACTCAATGTACGATTAAGAGACTAGACTGAACAACTTTGGAAACACTGGACTACTTAGAAGATAAGTTCACTTAGAACATCTTAGACACACTTAGCTTAGTCACTCAAGTTGAACGTGCATGCATGGATTAACAAACTCTCTTTGCACTCATGTTGCTTTCTCTCTCCTTTGAAGCTTCACTTTTATAGTTCCACAGAGAATCCTAGTGAAGCTTCTTCATTGGTTGTTAAGAAAGCGGGAATGTCTCACAAGGAGACAAACTTACTTTTTTGCAACAAGACAAACTGACAAAAGTCATTTTTGTCTTCTTACTGCAAATCTTTGTCTTGTTGTTTTGTCTTTTGTTGTTCCAGCTTTATCCCAACGAAGCACGTCAACCTATAACTTTTAACCTTCTTATAAATCCGTTCTGATTTATGAAAAGGTTTGTCACCCTTTTTAAATATCTTATTTGTCTTCAAGTAACAAAACAGCTTTGGCAGAGTTGCAGCAGTCCTGCTTTTCCAATTTGTATGGATTTTTCAAGCTGATCTCAACATTCAAAACATTACATGATAAAACTTGTTCACAAAGAACAGAGTCTGTTCATAAAGAACAGACCACTTAACTAAGTCAAACATGTTCAACTGGCTAGGAAAGTTTTGACATTCAGCCAAGTTACAACTTATGTAACAGTAAAACAGACTCATGCTTAAATAAACATAAGGTCCTTGAGGCATTCAACAACCTAACAATCTTCCCTAAGTGTATCAAATAGTTTTGATCAAAGATCTCCCTCTATGACATAAAACATGTTTGATTGAGGTTTTTTTGTGCTTAACAAAGTCAATATAAGAAACGAAATATCGGGGTAACCAACTTATAAATAGAATGATCATGACGGAATATATATGTATGTATGTATGTATGTTCAAATGAGAACTTAACTTTGGTGTTGAACTGTAAAACCATATAATAAGGTTGTGATCATTGTAGAATCTAAATTTGGTGTTGAACTATAGAACCATAAATTCGATGTTGAATGTTCAAATCTGTAACGCTTTTTTGATGTTAAATATATAAAATTCAGAGGATTCAATGTTAAATACTAAATGTTGATTATTGAGTGGCGAATATTCAGTGTTGAATATTAAAATTTTTTTTTGAAAAATATAAAAAGAATAAAATTTTTGTTTTTATGGTATATATTACTTGTTTTGAAAATTAATAATTCTTATGAAATTTAATTTTAAAGTTGGACTGCAATTTTACACCAAATTTAGGTTGTTCAATATACATATGTATATATATATATATATATATATATATATATATATATATATATATATATATATATATATATATATATATATATATATATATATGTTCAAGGGAGTAGCACTTATTATGCAACGCACCAGAAGGTATCACTCTTTAAAATATTTTATTTAGATATTTTTCATAAACATGTTTTAATTAGCATTACACAGATAATATATAAACTTTACGCACATTCACACTTTCTAAGTGTATGAAATAATGCGTAATATAACGCACGTTCACATATATACAAATTTATGTAAGTGTATGTTCACATCATTTTTTCGGAGTTAGGACGTGCTAATGTATGTCAAATTTACATATTATCTTCATAATATTAATTAAAACATGTATATGAAAAAAAATTAAAAAAGTTTTTAGAGGTGGTAGTTTCCGGTGCGCTGCATATTGAGTTTCACTCTCTCGAACCATATTCAGTATATATGTGTGTGTGTGTGTCTATTAATTTATAAATATATATATTTTTTTGTGTGTAGGTGTGTGTGTGTGTGTGTGTGTGTGTATGTTAGTGTACGGTGTGTAAACATAACATCACTACTGCATCATGACTGATTTCATAAAACTCTTGAGGGTCACACCGATGATCACAATTGAGCAGATGCAATCGAACTATTGAATAAATAATATTAGATATTCTTTATGACACGAAATGATCATTGAGATTAAATTAATGAGTGATTAATTATATCTCGAAGTGCAGAGACTAAAAGTGCAATATTGGATACTGTAGTAATTTTATTGTCATTGAATGATAATTAAATAATTATCTAGTCTTTTATTATCAGATATTAAATAAATGAGGTATTTATTTGAATTGATATTATCTTATAATTATTAGATAATTAGATGGATAATTATAAACAAATAAATAGAGATAATTATAATAATTTTTTACTCATATATATATATTATTTGGTACAGGGACTTAATTGAAAAATATCAAAAGTGCGTTTTGTAACACCCCGACTCCCGAGCAGGTGCGTGTAATTATCTCATTGACTAATTATTATAGTGATTATTGCGTTGGTCCAATTATGTCCCTTTTAGTGGATTATACGTGTACGTGGCTTCGGGATATAATTTTAGTGGATTAAATATAATTATGGATTCACTGGATTAAATGAGACTTATTGATATAAATCATGAAATATTGACAACGGGGCCGGGTATCAGTGTCGAACCCGTCTTATAAACGGATACGTGTAATATATTAATGTCAATATTTCTTCCTTCATTTCAAGGTTTACAAGGAGGTTGTGTGTACTTGTCGTTGGGAAAGCAGAATTGAGGCCATACAAGTGATTCAAGGCTATTTCATCTTCAAATTGTGTCTTTGTGTTCCTCTTAGTTGCAAGGTAAGGAACCAAGGTTTAATTATGTTGTAGTGTGTTAATTGAAGTGATACTGTGGGAATTGGTGGGAACCAATGTCAGAAGTGTTTTAGTACTCAACTTGTGAGCTGATGTTGCACAAATCGAGGTTTTCAGGGATAAAATACCCCCTGGACAGAAGCTTTGCAGACCACAGGACCTAAAACTCACCGCGATCGCGGTCGCGATGGGTTAAGCGCGACGGCGATGAGTAGTGCGGGGACGAGTACATGCTAGGGTTCATTAGCATGGCCCGCGATGTAAGCGAGCCCTGCGATGGGGGAAACGCGACCACAATGAGGTCAGCGCGACCGCGCTCGGGCGAGTGCGGCCGCAATCCGCCTGATTAGGGCCAGACTGGGCTTTTGGGTCATGAGGCCTATTTGGGGTCACCTTTTGGGGTCAATCAGTTATGTTATTGATTATGAGAAGATTCATTGTGTATACATGGATTCACATAGATCAGGTCAAGACAAAGTTGGGTCAGCAAGACTAGTGATGGTTAGCTGGGTGATCCAGGTGAGTACACGAGTTTATTTTAAATGGCCTACTTTTATTCGAGTCACTGTATGTGTATATACTTTTTGTGATTATGTTGTGCGCACAGTGAGCTGCCCTCAGGATCTTACCTTTCTTTATTATATGATACATGTGAATGTATAGTAAGTTTTGTATGAGGTCCATGATAGAGATGATCGTGATGGGCTATCGCAGGAGCTGAGTAAAACTATTCAACCCTGTGTAAGGTTCCTATATATATATATATATATATATATATATATATATATATATATATATATATATATATATATATATATATATATATATATATATATATATGTGTGTGTGTGTGTGTGTGTGTGTGTGTGTGTATGTATGTATAGTAGTGTACCCGCGCAAAGCGGCGGCAATAAATACTTTACATTCAGGTGACGTTTGTTTAATGGAATGGAATAAAGAAATTTAAATTTTGATTATTAATATGTTTGGTGGTAAGGATTATTATAGTTTTTAGTGTTGTTTTATAATGTATGATAGAATGTAATTCATGTATGGGAAGAAAAGAATGTCAAATTCATGTATAAATTCGTTTGCATTACATTTCGCAAACCAAACACCTCCTTAGTATCATTTTTAATCTTTACATAAAGAGAAAAGAAGGTAGTTAGTGTCAAGACACATAAGTCTCCAAACATATTTAAAGTAGCATTATATTTTGTAATAGACAATACCAGGAGGTGATTATGCAACGAAAATTTAAGAGTTAAAAATAAACATCAAACTATGCCTAAAAGTCAAAAACATATCTTATCTAAATTCCATTTTGCCTAATATAACCTGCATTAAAATGATATAATGTTTATATAAGCATCTTAAACACTTTTATTTAAATGAAACCATACCGAAAGAAATTATTAGGGACTTAATAATTTAAATCATGATATCTGAAAACTATTGCAAACTTTGCATAGAGTTATAGGGCTTTTAATTATGAGAAAAAGAGGGCACTAAAATCGAAGTTATAAGCGATTTTATATATTTGTTTCACAAAATAGAGTACCAAACTGAAAATTTAGTCCGACCTGCCGTAGAAAACTACATTTAGACCAATTTATTATAGCTTCAAGAGTGTAAAAATAAAATGAAATACACTCTTCTAGCTTCCCAACAATATAAAGAACGCTCAAAACCGAGACATTTCAATTTTATATGAATTCTCGAAAACAACATATTGTTGCTGTGATTTTGTTAGAAATTTGCATTAATCTCAGTTTAAAACTACCGCGAACAGCGACGAAATGAACCAGAACACTTGTAGATTGCACCAAAACTATTTCAATACCTGGAAAAACATTTTCCGGTTGACACTAAAGCATCTTTACTAAATCATATATAGTTATTTACTACGTACACAATTCAAGGTACAAACCATCTATGAATACTTTTAACCAATTTCATACCTTGAATTCAATTCAATTAAATTTTCAGGTTTATCCACATTACGACCTTCAATTCCGGGATATAAACCTGTTGCAAGAATCATTCTATTACGATTTAGTACCAATTATGAACATAGGCCATAACATGAACCAAAACTCATGATTTAAATTAAATATCAGGTAATTAACTTAGGAACTCAAGATTTATTATTCATTGATTTTAATTTCGTGTATTAGGTCATCAATTTGTCATATTTCTCTTAAATTGAAAGTTTGAGACGATGAGAAGAAGAAACCGTAAGTTGCAGGTTGAAACATCTTTTAAGAAAGCAGAACAACAATGACATCATAATAGAGATGAAATCACATATTTCAAACTAAATTATATATAATCCAAGCTTGATAAACAGCCTTGACATCTGACTGTTCACAATTGATTAGCATAGGATTAGGAAGCCACCACTTAAAATAATCATAGGAACCCAAACACAATAACCTTATTAAGAAAACATGTGAGAGCTCGAGAAGAGTTGCGTGTAATATTGTCCACCAAACAACCCTATATCGGAAGTAATTATTGTATATCTTAACAGATGTTAAGCCAAAATAAAGTCATTTTACATTGATTGAATAACATTACAAAGTCCAGTAAGTTAACATCATCTGGCCGCTGTCTTTCCGAAAATATGTAGTGTCCAGTAAGTTTGTTCTCTGTCCAGCTCATGAATCTTTTCTTGTGCCTTGGCAACCTGACCACCACATATTGTTCGGTACAACCAATCATACCATGTAGTGACTTGTGTAATATATCTCGAGGGGCTTAAAAAAATTTTACTTACTTGATTTTCAAGCGAGATCGTCCTGCCTCTCGAATTGCAAGTCTACTAACAAATTGTTGACAATCACATATTCCGAACTCTTTAATCTCCTCCATATCCATTTGTAGTTCCTTCCTAGTTAATTACAAGCAAGTAACGCATGTATGAGGTACTAAATTAATTAAGTAAGAAGGGGTGATATCCGCTGTTAAATTTATCTATATGATGCACGTAAAGAAAGGTTTGTAAACTAAATAAAAGATTTCTATTACAAAGGTAAGGTGATCCCTCTGTATTTAGCCAGGAAGACACCAATTTGGCAGCTTATGTAATTAATGGGGAACTTTTGCAAACACATTCGATACTTGTTTTTAAAACTTTTACTCTCTTAATAGTCAATTTTAGGATCAACCGAACCATTTGGTCATGTACAAACCAAATGCAGACGCACACCCAAACAAAGAGTTCAAATCCTTACCTCAGCTTGAATTTAACAAAATTTCAGCTTGAATTTAACAAGATTTCAGCTTAAAATTGCTTGAAACTAACAACTGGCATATAAAGATCATGATCTGAACTTAAAAAGCATTAAAAACATAGTATTTTAGTACATAAAAGTGGATATTGCATACATATATAACATATGTATTTGCAATTTTACATCATCCAAGTAAATTTGCAAAAAAGTAATAGAACACCTTGGAAAAAGATGAGGACCAAAAGTTCAGGGCCTGCGTTTGATTCATAAGGTTCCTGTTGATAGCTACATGTTGAACACAAAATTTCAAAGTTAGCTTAAAGCTGGAAGATTTTATATACAAATATATCGGGATAAATATTGAACAATACATACCACACTGCCATCTTAAAGGCCTAACAGGCTCGTTCATCGTTTTTGGGATGACTTCTCTATTCAAGAGATTGTTAACAAGTCGAATATCGGCGAAAGTACCCCTAGCCATGATTTCATCATTACCTTGTCGGTTTCCATAAGAATTAAAGTCCTTGCGATCAACCCCATGTTCAAGAAAGAAACTTCGCAGCTTGGCTGTCTTTGTGAATGCTTCCTGCAGGTGAAATCTGATCTGATGTAATACTGTCACCAAGGTTCAGCAAGCAATAGGCATCCTTCACGCCATGGTTCAGCAAGCAAGATAAACGCTTCAAAGACTCCATAATAACAACTAATAATCAAGCAAAGGAACTACATTTATATGTAACAAAAATGAAACCTGTGATAAACATTATTCAAAAATTGTAACGGATAAAATAATTCAATGCGCCTGATAACAAATATAAAAAATACAAATGAAAATCAATAACAACGATCAATTACCAACTGTCATCAGCAACAAAATCAAAACCAATTGCAAACATAAATCGAATATGAAGAAAGGCAAGTATGCAGATGGTAAAATGCAAGGGTGCAGCATACGGAAAAAACACACACTACAAGAAAATCACCTTTTTGCGGCGACAAATGTCGTCGCTAAAATTGAAAATGTCGTCGCAGAAGACCTATTGCGGCGACATGTCGTCGCAAAAAGGTCGTCGCTGTAGCCTCGTAGCTAAACATCTTTTGCGACGACATTTTGGCCCTTTTGCGACGACGGTTTCCAGCAATATCCGCTGTTAAATTTATCTATATGATGCACGTAAAGAAAGGTTTGTAAACTAAATAAAAGATTTCTATTACAAAGGTAAGGTGATCCCTCTGTATTTAGCCAGGAAGACACCAATTTGGCAGCTTATGTAATTAATGGGGAACTTTTGCAAACACATTCGATACTTGTTTTTAAAACTTTTACTCTCTTAATAGTCAATTTTAGGATCAACCGAACCATTTGGTCATGTACAAACCAAATGCAGACGCACACCCAAACAAAGAGTTCAAATCCTTACCTCAGCTTGAATTTAACAAAATTTCAGCTTGAATTTAACAAGATTTCAGCTTAAAATTGCTTGAAACTAACAACTGGCATATAAAGATCATGATCTGAACTTAAAAAGCATTAAAAACATAGTATTTTAGTACATAAAACTGGATATTACATACATATATAACATATGTATTTGCAATTTTACATCATCCAAGTAAATTTGCAAAAAAGTAATAGAACACCTTGGAAAAAGATGAGGACCAAAAGCTCAGGCCTGCGTTTGATTCATAAGGTTCCTGTTGATAGCTACATGTTGAACACAAAATTTCAAAGTTAGCTTAAAGCTGGAAGATTTTATATACAAATATATCGGGATAAATATTGAACAATACATACCACACTGCCATCTTAAAGGCCTAACAGGCTCGTTCATCGTTTTTGGGATGACTTCTCAATTCAAGAGATTGTTAGCAAGTCGAATATCGGCGAAAGTACCCCTAGCCATGATTTCATCATTACCTTGTCGGTTTCCATAAGAATTGAAGTCCATGCGATCAACCCCATGTTCAAGAAAGAAACTTGGCAGCTTGGCTGTCTTTGTGAATGCTTCCTGCAGGTGAAATCTGATCTGTTGTAATACTGTCACCAAGGTTCAGCAAGCAGTAGGCATCCTTCACGCCATGGTTCAGCAAGCAAGATAAACGCTTCAAAGACTCCATAATAACAACTAATAATCAAGCAAAGGAACTACATTTATATGTAACAAAAATGAAACCTGTGATAAACATTATTCAATTATTGTAACGGATAAAATAATTCAATGCGCCTGATAACAAATATAAAAAATACAAATGAAAATCAATAACAACGATCAATTACCAACTGTCATCAGCAACAAAATCAAAACCAATTGCAAACATAAATCGAATATGAAGAAAGGCAAGTATGCAGATGGTAAAATGCAAGGGTGCAGCATACGGAAAAAACACACACTACAAGAAAATCACCTTTTTGCGGCGACAAATGTCGTCGCTAAAAGTGAAAATGTCGTCGCAGAAGACCTATTGCGGCGACATGTCGTCGCAAAAAGGTCGTCGTTGTAGCCTCGTAGCTAAACATCTTTTGCGACGACATTTTGGCCCTTTTGCGACGACGGTTTCCAGCAATATCCGCTGTTAAATTTATCTATATGATGCACGTAAAGAAAGGTTTGTAAACTAAATAAAAGATTTCTATTACAAAGGTAAGGTGATCCCTCTGTATTTAGCCAGGAAGACACCAATTTGGCAGCTTATGTAATTAATGGGGAACTTTTGCAAACACATTCGATACTTGTTTTTAATACTTTTACTCTCTTAATAGTCAATTTTAGGATCAACCCAACCATTTGGTCATGTAGTAACCAAATGCAGACGCACACCCAAACAAAGAGTTCAAATCCTTACCTCAGCTTGAATTTAACAAAATTTCAGCTTCAATTTAACAAGATTTCAGCTTAAAATTGCTTGAAACTAACAACTGGCATATAAAGATCATGATCTGAACTTAAAAAGCATTAAAAACTTAGTATTTTAGTACATAAAAGTGGATATTACATACATATATAACATATGTATTTGCAATTTTACATCATCCAAGTAAATTTGCAAAAAAGTAATAGAACACCTTGGAAAAAGATGAGGACCAAAAGCTCAGGGCCTGCGTTTGATTCATAAGGTTCCTGTTGATAGCTACATGTTGAACACAAAATTTCAAAGTTAGCTTAAAGCTGGAAGATTTTATATACAAATATATCGGGATAAATATTGAACAATACATACCACACTGCCATCTTAAAGGCCTAACAGGCTCGTTCATCGTTTTTGGGATGACTTCTCTATTCAAGAGATTGTTAACAAGTCGAATATCGGCGAAAGTACCCCTAGCCATGATTTCATCATTACCTTGTCGGTTTCCATAAGAATTAAAGTCCTTGCGATCAACCCCATGTTCAAGAAAGAAACTTGGCAGCTTGGCTGTCTTTGTGAATGCTTCCTGCAGGTGAAATCTGATCTATTGTAATACTGTCACCAAGGTTCAGCAAGCAGTAGGCATCCTTCACGCCATGGTTCAGCAAGCAAGATAAACGCTTCAAAGACTCCATAATCACAACTAATAATCAAGCAAAGGAACTACATTTATATGTAACAAAAATGAAACCTGTGATAAACATTATTCAAAAATTGTAACGGATAAAATAATTCAATGCGCCTGATAACAAATATAAAAAATACAAATGAAAATCAATAACAACGATCAATTACCAACTGTCATCAGCAACAAAATCAAAACCAATTGCAAACATAAATCGAATATGAAGAAAGGCAAGTATGCAGATGGTAAAATGCAAGGGTGCAGCATACGGAAAAAACACACACTACAAGAAAATCACCTTTTTGCGGCGACAAATGTCGTCGCTAAAAGTGAAAATGTCGTCGCAGAAGACCTATTGCGGCGACATGTCGTCGCAAAAAGGTCGTCGCTGTAGCCTCGTAGCTAAACATCTTTTGCGACGACATTTTGGCCCTTCTGCGACGACGGTTTCCAGCAATATCCGCTGTTAAATTTATCTATATGATGCACGTAAAGAAAGGTTTGTAAACTAAATAAAAGATTTCTATTACAAAGGTAAGGTGATCCCTCTGTATTTAGCCAGGAAGACACCAATTTGGCAGCTTATGTAATTAATGGGGAACTTTTGCAAACACATTCGATACTTGTTTTTAAAACTTTTACTCTCTTAATAGTCAATTTTAGGATCAACCGAACCATTTGGTCATGTACAAACCAAATGCAGACGCACACCCAAACAAAGAGTTCAAATCCTTACCTCAGCTTGAATTTAACAAAATTTCAGCTTGAATTTAAAAAGATTTCAGCTTAAAATTGCTTGAAACTAACAACTGGCATATAAAGATCATGATCTGAACTTAAAAAGCATTAAAAACATAGTATTTCAGTACATAAAACTGGATATTACATACATATATAACATATGTATTTGCAATTTTACATCATCCAAGTAAATTTGCAAAAAAGTAATAGAACACCATGGAAAAAGATGAGGACCAAAAGCTCAGGCCCTGCGTTTGATTCATAAGGTTCCTGTTGATAGCTACATGTTGAACACAAAATTTCAAAGTTAGCTTAAAGCTGGAAGATTTTATATACAAATATATCGGGATAAATATTGAACAATACATACCACACTGCCATCTTAAAGACCTAACAGGCTCGTTCATCGTTTTTGGGATGACTTCTCTATTCAAGAGATTGTTAACAAGTCGAATATCGGCGAAAGTACCCCTAGCCATGATTTCATCATTACCTTGTCGGTTTCCATAAGAATTGAAGTCCTTGCGATCAACCCCATGTTCAAGAAAGAAACTTGGCAGCTTGGCTGTCTTTGTGAATGCTTCCTGCAGGTGAAATCTGATCTGTTGTAATACTGTCACCAAGGTTCAGCAAGCAGTAGGCATCCTTCACGCCATGGTTCAGCAAGCAAGATAAACGCTTCAAAGACTCCATAATAACAACTAATAATCAAGCAAAGGAACTACATTTATATGTAACAAAAATGAAACCTGTGATAAACATTATTCAAAAATTGTAACGGATAAAATAATTCAATGCGCCTGATAACAAATATAAAAAATACAAATGAAAATCAATAACAACGATCAATTACCAACAGTCATCAGCAACAAAATCAAAACCAATTGCAAACATAAATCGAAGATGAAGAAAGGCAAGTATGCAGATGGTAAAATGCAAGGGTGCAGCATACGGATAAAACACACACTACAAGAAAATCACCTTTTTGCGGCGACAAATGTCGTCGCTAAAAGTGAAAATGTCGTCGTAGAAGACCTATTGCGGCGACATGTCGTCGCAAAAAGGTCGTCGCTGTAGCCTCGTAGCTAAACATCTTTTGCGACGACATTTTGGCCCTTTTGCGACGACGGTTTCCAGCAATATCCGCTGTTAAATTTATCTATATGATGCACGTAAAGAAAGGTTTGTAAACTAAATAAAAGATTTCTATTACAAAGGTAAGGTGATCCCTCTGTATTTAGCCAGGAAGACACCAATTTGGCAGCTTATGTAATTAATGGGGAACTTTTGCAAACACATTCGATACTTGTTTTTAAAACTTTTACTCTCTTAATAGTCAATTTTAGGATCAACCGAACCATTTGGTCATGTACAAATCAAATGCAGACGCACACCTAAACAAAGAGTTCAAATCCTTACCTCAGCTTGAATTTAACAAAATTTCAGCTTGAATTTAACAAGATTTCAGCTTAAAATTGCTTGAAACTAACAACTGGCATATAAAGATCATGATCTGAACTTAAAAAGCATTAAAAACATAGTATTTTAGTACATAAAACTGGATATTATATACATATATAACATATGTATTTGCAATTTTACATCATCCAAGTAAATTTGCAAAAAAGTAATAGAACACCTTGGAAAAAGATGAGGACCAAAAGCTCAGGGCCTGCGTTTGATTCATAAGGTTCCTGTTGATAGCTACATGTTGAACACAAAATTTCAAAGTTAGCTTAAAGCTGGAAGATTTTATATACAAATATATCGTGATAAATATTGAACAATACATACCACACTGCCATCTTAAAGGCCTAACAGGCTCGTTCATCGTTTTTGGGATGACTTCTCTATTCAAGAGATTGTTAACAAGTCGAATATCGGCGAAAGTACCCCTAGCCATGATTTCATCATTACCTTGTCGGTTTCCATAAGAATTGAAGTCCTTGCGATCAACCCCATGTTCAAGAAAGAAACTTGGCAGCTTGGCTGTCTTTGTGAATGTTTCCTGCAGGTGAAATCTGATCTGTTGTAATACGGTCACCAAGGTTCAGCAAGCAGTAGGCATCCTTCACGCCATGGTTCAGCAAGCAAGATAAACGCTTCAAAGACTCCATAATAACAACTAATAATCAAGCAAAGGAACTACATTTATATGTAACAAAAATGAAACCTGTGATAATAAACATTATTCGAAAATTGTAACGGATAAAATAATTCAATGCGCCTGATAACAAATATAAATAAAACAAACTAAAATCAATAACAACGATCAATTACCAACTGTCATCAGCAACAAAATCAAAACCAATTGCAAACATAAATCGAATATGAAGAAAGGCAAGTATGCAGATGGTAAAATGCAAGGGTGCAGCATACAGAAAAAACACACACTACAAGAAAATCACCTTTTTGCGGCGACAAATGTCGTCGCTAAAAGTGAAAATGTCGTCGCAGAAGACCTATTGCGGCGACATGTCGTCGCAAAAAGGTCGTCGCTGTAGCCTCGTAGCTAAACATCTTTTGCGACGACATTTTGGCCCTTTTGCAACGACGGTTTCCAGCAATATCCGCTGTTAAATTTATCTATATGATGCACGAAAAGAAAGGTTTGTAAACTAAATAAAAGATTTCTATTACAAAGGTAAGGTGATCCCTGTGTATTTAACAAGGAAGACACCCATTTGGCAGCTTATGTAATTAATGGGGAACTTTTGCAAACACATTCGATACTTGTTTTTAAAACTTTTACTCTCTTAATAGTCAATCTTAGGATCAACCGAACCATTTGGTCATGTACAAACCAAATGCAGACGCACACCCAAACAAAGAGTTCAAATCCTTACCTCAGCTTGAATTTAACAAAATTCAAGCTAGGAAGACAAGGAACTACATTTATATGTAACAAAAATGAAACCTGTGATAAACATTATTCAAAAATTGTAATGGATAAAATAATTCAATGCGCCTGATAATAAATATAAAAAATACAAATGAAAATCAATAACAACGATCAATTACCAACTGTCATCAGCAACAAAATCAAAACCAATTGCAAACATAAATCGAATATGAAGAAAGGCAAATATGCAGATGGTAAAATGCAAGGGTGCAGCATACGGAAAATACACAAACTACAAGAAAATCACCTTTTTGCGGCGACAAATGTCGTCGCTAAAAGTGAATATGTCGTCGCAGAAGACCTATTGCGGCGACATGTCGTCGCAAAAAGGTCGTCGCTGTTGCCTCGTAGCTAAACATCTTTTGCGACGACATTTTGGCCCTTTTGCGACGACGGTTTCCAGCAATATCTGCTGTTAAATTTATCTATATGATGCACGTAAAGAAAGGTTTGTAAACTAAATAAAAGATTTCTATTACAAAGGTAAGGTGATCCCTGTGTATTTAGCCAGGAAGACACCAATTTGGCAGCTTATGTAATTAATGGGGAACTTTTGCAAACACCTTCGATACTTGTTTTTAAAACTTTTACTCTCTTAATAGTCAATTTTAGGATCAACCAAACCATTTGGTCATGTACAAGCCAAATGCAGACGCACACCCAAACAAAGAGTTCAAATCCTTACCTCAGCTTGAATTTAACATAATTTCAGCTTGAATTTAACAAGATTTCAGCTTAAAATTGCTTGAAACTAACAACTGGCATATAAAGATCATGATCTGAACTTAAAAAGCATTAAAAACATAGTATTTTAGTACATAAAACTGGATATTACATACATATATAACATATGTATTTGCAATTTTACATCATCCAAGTAAATTTGCAAAAAAGTAATAGAACACCTTGGAAAAGATAAGGACCAAAAGCTCAGGGCCTGCGTTTGATTCATAAGGTTCCTGTTGATAGCTACATGTTGAACACAAAATTTCAAAGTTAGCTTAAAGCTGGAAGATTTTATATACAAATATATCGGGATAAATATTGAACAATACTTACCACACTGCCATCTTAAAGGCCTAACAGGCTCGTTCATCGTTTTTGGGATGACTTCTCTATTCAAGAGATTGTTAACAAGTCGAATATCGGCGAAAGTACCCCTAGCCATGATTTCATCATTACCTTGTCGGTTTCCATAAGAATTGAAGTCCTTGCGATCAACCCCATGTTCAAGAAAGAAACTTGGCAGCTTGGCTGTCTTTGTGAATGTTTCCTGCAGGTGAAATCTGATCTGTTGTAATACTGTCACCAAGGTTCAGCAAGCAGTAGGCATCCCTCACGCCATGGTTCAGCAAGCAAGATAAACGCTTCAAAGACTCCATAATAACAACTAATAATCAAGCAAAGGAACTACATTTATATGTAACAAAAATGAAACCTGTGATAAACATTATTCAAAAATTGTAACGGATAAAATAATTCAATGCGCCTGATAACAAATATAAAAAATACAAATGAAAATCAATAACAACGATCAATTACCAACTGTCATCAGCAACAAAATCAAAACCAATTGCAAACATAAATCGAATATGAAGAAAGGCAAGTATGCAGATGGTAAAATGCAAGGGTGCAGCATACGAAAAAAACACACACTACAAGAAAATCACCTTTTTGCGGCGACAAATGTCGTCGCTAAAAGTGAAAATGTCGTCGCCGAAGACCTATTGTGGCGACATGTCGTTGCAAAAAGGTCGTCGCTATAGCCTCGTAGCAAAACATCTTTTGCGACGACATTTTGGCCCTTTTGCGACGACGGTTTCCAGCAATATCCGCTGTTAAATTTATCTATATGATGCACGTAAAGAAAGGTTTGTAAACTAAATAAAAGATTTCTATTACAAAGGTAAGGTGATCCCTGTGTATTTAGCCAGGAAGACACCAATTTGGCAGCTTATGTAATTGATATGTGCAAAATTATACGTATTTTTGATATCATTTTATCTCCAATTTATGTGGTTTTCAGACCGAAACGCGTGAAAAAGATACTTATTTCATTAATATGTGTATTCCGCAGGTCAGAAGCCATTGAATCAACATGGGAACGGAAATCAAGGCTAAAATGACGAGACTTTATGATCCAGCCATCTCCCGTGATCGAAAGCAAAGATTTGGCGAAAAGTGTCTCTACACGCCCGCGTAAGACCCTCCACGCACCTGTGTGGCCAAGTCCAGTTGAGCATCCACGCACCCGCGTAGAACTTCCCACGCGCCCGCGTGCACATTTGCAGTCAAAGCAAGCCACGCGCCCGCATAGCTTACCCACGCATGGGCGTAGGCTAGGTTAAGTCCACGCACCCGCGTGACTTACCCCTACGCGCCCGCGTGACGGGCCCAGCCTACCAAATTCGTTTTTAAAAACCTAAGTTGCGGCAGCAGGAAATCAGAGTCGATTGAAGGCGATTTTTAGACGACTATTGGCGAATTTCTTCTCGGTTTTTCAGTAGATAATCATACTTCATCATAGTTTTAGCTTGGGGTTTCATTCTTCTTCGATTTTTAGAGCCTTCGGGGCGATTCCAGCATTAATTCGTGCGTTTCAGACACGATTTTGGCGAATTTCAGAGCTTTCTTTCATCTTTCACGAATATTTATCATAGTTTAGCTAAAGTTTTCGAATTTCTTGGATTAGAAGCATTCGGTTCGAGTTTTGGATTCAAATTCTTTATTGTAGCGGCGCGATTTGGTACATTCGTTCCTTTAACTTTCTGATTTTATAATGATTTTTATTAATTTGAGTTTAATTTTGAGTTTTAGCATGATTAGTGAGTAGTTTTCTTGTTCACCCGCTTGGGATGATGGATTCTATGTATTAATTGGTAAATTATTGGATTGATTGATGGATTTTGGTTTATATTTGTTGGATTCTTGATTATTTCATATTTTCTTGTTAAAAATCAGATTTTTATTAATCTTTTAGCATTGTTTTGCGATAATAAAGTGTTAATTAAATCTGCGTTTTAAAAAGAAAGAGACTTTAAAAGAAAAATTAATCGTCAATTATCTCTTCTAGGCATTGTGTTGCGATAATGATTTGATAGTTGATTGTTACTCTAGAATTTTATGTGTTTGTTGGTTCTTATGCATTGTGTTGCGATAATAGGATTGGCAAATCATAAAGTTTGATTTTTAAAGTGACAAAGTCAATTTGTTGGATTTCGGTGTTAATCGATTATCTTTATGCATTGTGTTGCGATTATAAGATTAATTGGTTAATATTGGAGTCTGATGAGTTGCTTTGTTTCCATCACGTGGTTATCAAGATTAAATATTTTAACTTGAAGTAATTAAATAATCGGTAAAATAAACTGAAATCTGGGCTTAATTGAATTTAAAATTGGTTATCAACCGATTTGTCTTTAGTCAATCAATTCAATCCATCGCCAGTTAATTATAGTTTTCTAATTCCAAGTGGGTGACACTTTCGTAATATAAGAGTTTGATAAAATTTATCATCGTTCTTCACTTGCTCAAGTTAGTTTGATTTGAGTTTGCTTTAATTAGTTTGATTCAGTTGTCGTTACTTGCTTGCTTTAGTCGTTTAGTTTAATTCTTGTTTGCTAAAATTAGTTTTTATTTTAATCTGAAAAATCCAAAAATATTAGTTTAACTTTTTATTCTTGAGTTACTTAGTTTGCTATAGTTATTCGGTTATTTAATTTTAATTATTGCCTTTAGTTGATAACTTCCTCAAAACGTCAAAAATAGCTAAATATTGGTTTAGGTTGTAGTATTTGAGTCTCCAATCTTTATTCCGTTCCCTGTGTTCGATAAATCCTGGGTGATTCTTAAAGCTATATTGCACACGATTGGTACACTGCCAGTTGTGTAATTTATACTTTGGGTTCATTTAGACATTAAAACCTGAGGTGTGTTTTGCACGCGTCAAGTTTTTGGCGCCGTTGCCGGGGAACGGTGCGAGCTTTAAGAAACAACCAACGCCGGTAGTTTAGTTGATCCTTTTTAGGGGCAATCCCCCTGAAAAGTTAAATTTTCTGTCTAATTTCACTTTTCTTTAAAAGGGTGTTCGGTGTATGAGTCGTCGAAATCCTAATATGGTCAGCCCATACTCCGAACCTGAGCGAGCATTCTGTAACCGTCGTCGTGAACAATCGCACCCTTTAGTTGAGGGACTGTCAAGTTTATCGGATTCTGCGGACCATATTGTTTCTCCTCCGGTGGAGGAAGATCACGTAGACATCTTTGTTCAGTTACCTCCAATTTCTAGTCCTTCACCTTCTTCACCTTCTTCACCTTCTTCGCCTTCATCGTCTTCTGATTCTTCATCTTCTTCTGACTCTTCATCTTTCACTATGGGAGACCGAAGGACAATGCTTGAGCTTAACCAACCGGTCACCGATGACTCGGAAGGTGCAATAGTTATTCCTGGATTCGATGCCGTTAATTTTGAGCTAAAGTCGAGCCTTATCGCTTTAGTTCAGAATAACACACAATTCTGCGGTCTATCTTCTGAGGATCCGTATTCCCACCTGAAGAAATTCAGAAAAGCATGCGGTGGGTATAAGGCAAATCAAGTTCCAAGGGAAGTAATTCGACTGATGCTCTTTCCTTACTCTCTCTCCGGACGTGCCATGATGTGGTATGAGTCCCTTCCCTCGAACTCGATTCGTACTTGGGACGAAATGGAAACCAAATTTCTACTTAAATTCTGCCCTCCGTCTCGGACCACTAAGCTTATGAGTGACATTCTCTCATTTAAGCAGAAACCTGACGAGTCTCTATATGACGCATGGGAGAGGTATAAAGAGTCCATCATGAAATGCCCTAATCATAACATGACACTTAATCATCGTGTCAAGGTTTTCTATGAGAATGTTCACCCCATGTATCACTCACTAATCGACTCAGCCTGTAACGGGTCGGTATATAAGAGGACTCCTGAAGAGGCTTTTGACATAATCGATGATCTGGTCTTAAGTCAAACTCAGACGCCGAGTGAATACTTCGGTTGGGGTGCGAATGATTCAAAGCAAGCTGAAGCCATTGCTAATCTCACTGCTCAGATAGCCATTCTAACTAAGCAGTCAAATGACCAATCACAAGCTTCATCATCATACCCTGTGCACGCCATACAGCAAGGGTGTGAACATTGTGGAGGAGCTCATTTCGGCTATGAGTGTCAGGCTGCATATGCTACTGAGTACCAACAGGAGGAAGTTTATCTTTCCTCTGGAGATTATGAATACATGCCCGAAGGTTTTCCAAGACCCAACAATAATCTGAATTACGCCTCTCAGAACACCTTTAGACCTCAGGGGTTTTCTAACCCCCCTCGTCCTCGACCTCCAGGGTTCTCTCACCCTCGCCCACAGTTTAACCCTCACGCGGGTTACAATCAGGGTAATTCAGGAGGTTACAACCAGGGCAATTCAGGAGGTTACAATCAGGGTAATTCGGGAGGGTATAATCAGGGGTATAACCAAGGCTTTCAGCAGGGGCAAGGTCAGAGGTCCCAACCTCGTGGCCAAGGATTTGTACCAAACCAAAATGTTCAAATTCTTCAGAATCCTCGCCATCAGCAACAATATCAGGGGCAGAACCAAAACATTCCTACTCAAGAGAAGCCGAGTTTGGAAGAAATGATGGCAAAGTACATGGCCGAGCAGTCTGTGATCAATCGTAATCAACAATCAGCAATGAGGAATCTTGAGAATCAGCTCGGCCAGATGGCTAAGACCTTGAATGAGAGGCAGTCGGGGGAGCTCCCCAGTAACACTATTCCAAATCCCAGGGGGGAAGCAAAGATGGTTGTGACAAGAAGTGGAAAGACAACCAAAGGTCCTGAACCGTCTAACCCCCTACCTCCTCCTTCTTCACCCTCAGCTGAGAAAGGGCCGGAGACCACTACGGACGAGGTGCACCCACCAGAATTAGTGAGTCCCGCACAAGTCCCATCTCCAAAAGTCCCTACAGCAAATCCCTACCAACCACGTGTCCCATACCCTAATCGCTTGAAGAAAGAGGTGCAAGATAAGTAGTATGGCAAGTTTCTGGGCCTGTTTAAACAGTTGCAGATCAACATTCCATTTGTTGATGCAATTACACAGATGCCTAAGTATGCCAAGTTCCTGAAAGACCTCCTTTCTAACCGTCAGAAGCTTGAGGATCTAGCTACAGTTGAGATGAATGCTGAATGTTCAGCTGTCCTCCAGAACAAGCTTCCAGTTAAACAGGATGATCCGGGTAGTTTCACGATACCCTGTCATATAGGGCCTCTCCACGTTACTAATGCTCTTGCTGATCTGGGAGCTAGCATAAATCTCATGCCTTCTTCGTTATATGCTCGGTTAGGGTTAGGGGATCCTAAACCTACACGCATGAGTATTCAGCTAGCCGATAGATTAGTTAAGTTCCCACAGGGTATCGCTGAGAATATGCTGGTAAAAGTCGATAAGTTTGTTTTCCCGGTCGACTTTGTGATCATGGACATGAGCGAGGACTGCACTGTGCCGCTCATTCTAGGGAGACCTTTCCTAGCTACGTCCCGCGCTATCATTGATGTATTTGATAAGAAGCTTACGCTTCGGGTCGAGAATGAGCAAGTTAGTTTTGATGTTGATAAGGCAATGCAAAGGCCTAATGACACAGCCGAGTCCATCTGTTTTGTTAAGTCTTCACACTTCTCTGATAGAGAGCATTATCCAGAAGATAATGAGAAGTTGTTGAAGTCTTTGATGTCGGGACATGAGACGTCTACATCACATGATGTAGACGATTGTACTTCTGATGATGATCTATCCTCGTATCCAATCTCTTTAGACTCTGATTTCGTTGTCCACTCTGACGATCCCGTTGATCTGTGTGCCATTGATACATCTCCGCCTACTGAGGAGGTTGTACCTATGGATCGTGAGGAGTCAGTCACATCTAAGTTGTCCATTGAAGATCCGCCGACTCTCGAACTTAAGGAGTTGCCCTCTCATCTTGAGTACGCATATTTAGAGGGGCAATCTCAGTTGTCTGTTATTATTGCTAAGGATCTTTCTAGCAAAGAGAAGGCGCAACTTTTGAGAGTTCTGAAAGAGCATAAGCGGGCTATTGCATGGAAGATTACCGACATACGAGGCATTAGTCCTGCTTATTGCACCCATAATAATTCTGATGGAGGATGACATCAAGCCTGTTATTCAGTCCCAAAGGAGAGTCAACCCGAAGATTCACGATGTTATTAAGAAAGAAGTACTGAAACTTCTTGATGCCGGGTTGATATATCCTATCTCTGACTCCCCGTGGGTGAGTCCTGTGCATGTAGTTCCTAAAAAGGGGGGTATGACTGTCATTCAGAATGATAAGAACGAGCTAATTCCTTCAAGGACAGTCACGGGTTGGCGAGTTTGCATCGACTACCGCAAGCTCAATGATGCAACTCGTAAGGATCATTTCCCTTTGCCCTTTATCGATCAAATGCTTGAGCGACTATCTGGAAACGAGTTCTATTGTTTCCTGGATGGTTTCTCAGGATACTTTCAGATCCTAATCAGCCCCCAAGATCAGGACAAGACTACATTCACATGCCTATATGGGACGTTCGCATATAGGCGCATGCCTTTTGGTCTGTGCAACGCTCCTGCGACATTTCAGAGGTGTATGGTAGCCATCTTCCATGATATGATCGAGAAGTGTGTTGAAGTCTTCATGGATAATTTCTCTGTGTTTGGTAACTCTTTCTCGGACTGCCTGACTAATTTGGAGAAGATGCTAACCCGATGTGAGGAGACCAATCTGGTCCTTAATTGGGAGAAGTGTCATTTCATGGTCCGAGAGGGTATAGTGTTAGGACACAAGATCTCGAATAAAGGAATTGAGGTAGATAGGGCTAAGGTTGAGACTATATCTAAGCTGCCTCCTCCCACGTCTGTTAAGTCGATTCGTAGCTTTCTAGGGCACGCTGGTTTTTACCGGTGATTCATTAATGACTTCTCACTCATTGCTCGCCCTATGACTAAGCTCCTTGAGAAGGATGCAACATTTGTCTTCGATGATGAATGTTTGCAATCCTTTAACACGTTAAAAGAGAAGCTAACTACTGCCCCTATCATGGTGGCACCCGACTGGGAGTCGCCATTTGAGTTGATGTGTGATGCGAGCGATTTTGCCATTGGGGCAGTGTTAGGTCAGCGTCGGAATAAACGTTTCCACGCCATATACTTTGCAAGTAAGACTCTTACAGACCCTCAGCGTAACTACACTACGACAGAGAAAGAGCTTCTTGCTGTGGTTTATGCGTTTGAGAAGTTCCGATCATACTTGGTTCTCTCGAAAACAGTGGTCTATACTGATCATGCAGCTCTGAGATACTTGTTTTAGAAGCAGGACGCGAAACCACGTTTGATTCGATGGATTCTTCTGCTCCAGGAGTTTGATATCGAGATTAAAGACAAGAAAGGGGCTGAGAATCTGGCGGCAGACCATTTGAGCAGATTAGAAAATTCAGACTTACCTCCTTTGAATGAGTCTGAATTCAAAGAAAAATTCCCTGATGAGTCCTTATGTGCAGTACAGGCAACAAATGACTGCCCATGGTTTGCTGACTATGCAAACTATTTGGCTAGTAACGTGTCGGTTAAAGGATTAACTCATCAACAAAAGAAAAAGTTCTTACGAGATGTTAAGAACTACTTCTGGGATGACCCGTATCTATTTCGGGTATGTGCTGATCAGATCATTCGTCGGTGTGTGTTTGGCGATGAGGCATTCCAAATCTTATGTGAGTGCCACCTAGGTCCTACAGGTGGTCATCACGGGGCCAATGCCACAGCCAAGAAAGTGTTCGATGCTGGTTTCTTCTGGCCCACTATATTCAAAGATGCCCAAGATCTGGTTAAGAAATGTGATGCATGTCAGCGTCAAGGTAACATATCAAATCGGAATGAGATGCCTCTACACACCTTTCAGGTGTGTGAGATCTTTGACGTTTGGGGCATCGACTTTATGGGCCCTTTTCCTCCCTCTCGTGGTCATAAATACATCCTAGTTGTGGTTGACTATGTTTCTAAATGGGTTGAAGCACAAGCTTTACCCACCAACGATGCTAGGGTTGTATGTTCCTTCCTTAAAAAACTTTTCACTCGATTCGGTTCACCGAGAGCTATCATTAGTGATCGGGGTACTCATTTCTGTAATGCTCAGTTCGATAAGATTCTCCAGCGGTATGGTGTTACTCACCGGCTAGCTACAGCCTACCATCCGCAAACCAATGGACAAGCTGAGGTTACGAATCGGGGCTTAAAGAGGATTCTTGAGAAGACTGTAGGAGAGCATAGGAAGGGTTGGTCAGATAAGTTAGATGATGCGCTTTGGGCATTCCGCACTGCTTATAAGACTCCTATAGGTTGTACCCCTTATAGGATGGTTTATGGCAAAGCATGTCATCTGCCGTTGGAATTAGAACATAAGGCCTACTGGGCACTTAAATGGTCTAACTTTGATTTGTTGTCTGCAGGTGATCATAGAAAACTTCAGTTGAACGAGCTCGACGAGTTGAGAGATCAAGCATATGAGAGTGCCCGGATTTACAAGGAGAAGACCAAGAAGAGGCACGATGCGCAGATTCAGCCTAAGGACTTTAAGGCCGGTGATCAGGTTCTACTTTATAATTCACGCCTAAGGCTGTTCACAGGTAAGCTTATCACTCGTTGGACCGGCCCGTTTACTGTTGCCGAGGTATTCCCATATGGGACAGTTGAGTTAGTTGGAGTTGATGGCAACTTTAAGGTAAACGGGCATCGGTTGAAGCTATATCATAATTCTGCTTCTGCTGAGTTGAATGTTTGTGAGGCCGATCTTCGGTTGGCCAACTTATCAGCTTGATTATCTGTGGCAAGTCTTGCTTGAGACTCATTCATAACTCAAGCCACTCTTGTATATTGGTGTGATTTCTTATTTCCGTCATTTGCATGTTTTTTTTTTAGTGTGTTTATTTGTGTGAATTTTTCTAATTTATCTAGTGTGCTTTCTCATAATGCTTTTTATAGTTCATTGCTTATTTTGATTTCATTTTCATTGCATGTTTCATGTTTGAGTCCATAAGTTTCGAGTCAAATATGGAGTAGGATATTGCCTTCACTGCTGAGTTTGACTTTTTAGAAGTCAACAACTCTGAATCTATTTAATCCCTCATGGTTTCTATAATTGTAGTTTGTGTATGTAATTTTCAGCATCTTATTTATGCTTCTCCATACCTTCATATACCTTGCTCCGTCCACGCTTGAGGTTTGGTCATTGCTTTAATTTCATTGCATTGATTTCATCAGTTTGACTCTAAAAGTCAACTTGATCATGTTTAGTTGGTTCCTGTGTTCTGTTTTAATTCTTTTAATCATCTGAATAATTTCCGGAGTTTCAAGCAAAGCTCAAGTGTGGGGTATTATATAAGTGTGGGGTGAGGTGTTTGATGCATAGTAGAGGTAATTGCATAGTACATTGCTCGTGTTGGTTTCTCTTTCATATTGGGTTGCCCGTTTGAGTCCAGAAGTTTGGGAATTAAGGGTGGGATGGGTCTTTGTCTTCAATGTTCGGTTTGACTTTTTATAAGTCAACAACTTTGAATCGGTTTACTCTTTTGTGGTTTCGATATTAGTAGTTTGTATGTGTCGTTATCAGCACCTCATTGACGCTTTTCCATAGTTTCATATCTCATGCCATGCCGCAACTTGAGTTTTGATTATTGCTTGTATTGCTTGATTTTAATTTCATCTGTTTGACTTTTAAAGTCAACTTCTTCATCATTTGGTTCTTCTTACTTGCTTTTGGTGTGTTTGGGAGCTCATATGATGGAATGCGATACGTTGTGTCTTAAGTGTCATGTCTAGGATATTCTTAACTTGAAGTGTGGGGTGGAGTGTGTCATAGCAGCCATGGGGTCGTTACTTCATGAACTTGGTTTTAGACATTAATTTTCAAAGGGAACAATGTCTTTTATTGTTAAATCCATGTGTACGGATTCCTAATGTTCCTAATTTGTTGTCTTGTTTGTTCATGACTTCCTTGTCACTCTAATTGCATGGTGATGGTTCCATCGGTTGACTCTCTCTCTATAAGTCAGCTTAATAAATTCTAAGTTCTGTTCGTACGTTCCCTTTCACTCATTCCAATCTGAATACGTCTAAAGATTTCAAACATGTGAGTGTGTGGTAAGTGTTTGATGCATTATTGACGTAATGGTATTCCCGTTAGTTGAGTTCGTGGGGATCTAGAGTGAGCTAATCCGTTGTATGTATTGATCAGCTGAGTTGCACGCTTACTGCTTTGCTGCTGCTACTTGCAATAATTTCCACGCACCCGCGTAAGGGCACCCACGCCCCAGCGTGAAACCCTGTTCAACTTCCCCCTAATCACATCCACGCACCCGCGTAAGTGCATCCACGCACCCGCGTGAGAACCCACTCCCCATTCTTCTACGCAGGGCGTACACTTCCCACGCAGGGGCGTAGTTTTCCTGAAACACACCCACGCACCCGCTTTCAAACACCCATGAATCACCAGCCCACGCAGGGGCGCAGCAAACTCCACGCAGGGGCGTAATCGCACGCAGCTGCGTGACTTAATCTACGCAGGTGCGTAGAGCTGATGTTTATAAATCCCCCATTTCAGCGCCATTTCAGAACACGCAGCCAAATTCACCATCACGCACGCACCCAGCCTTGTTCGAACCCTCTCTATACCTCCATTTTCAGTCGATTGTGGCACCTTTCTACTCGATTTTTCCTTTAATTCCTCAAAGCCAGGTATGCATTCTTCCATACTCCATCTCCATTCTCGATTTTGGGCATTTCTAGGGTTCATATTTAGGGGGTTGTGTGAAACTCATTCACACGAACACAGATTCAAGTTGAATATTTAGGGGGCATTTCTAGGGTTCATATTTAGGGGGCATTTCTAGGGTTCTTATCTCTACCTGTTTTGTTAAATATCATTCAAGTTGAGGTATTGTTCTCATTGGGGGTTGTCACAAATTCAGAAAGTCAAGTGAGTTTGAGGGAGTGTTCTTGGTTAATAGGTTAACTCATTTGCTTTATCTGTTGCATATTTCCACTTATTTTAAGAGTTTCATTCAAGTATCTCAGAATTCAGCATGAACATCTTCACGGATTGTTCTGGTTTTCTTTCTCTGGTCACCCGCACACACAGTCACGAATTATAACTGCTGCTCCAGCTCTGTCTTGATTTCATTTTTTTTTAGTTGGTTCATTGTTGTTTGTCGGTGATTTCGCAAGGTTACTACGATGCCACCGTTTTGCATACTTGCTGGCTATGGATTTTAGTTGGTTTGAGTGTTTATTGGCTGCTCATTGCTTTAGTACATTGCTTTAGTACAGTTTCTCATTGCTCAATTGGGGATCTGATCAGGCATTGTTATTTATTTTTAAGTGGTTCTTCCTACTGATTTTGTTGAACTGTGTGTTTATTATTTTCTGTGGAGTTCCTCTCGAGCCACAATGCTTGTCTATAAGTTTCATTTTCCAGCTCGAGAGCACTAAGATTCCATAGATTAGTTCATTGTTGATTCAAGTTTAATGCTTATCTTTACATCTGGTTGCTCTTGTTTTGCATTGAATGAACACTTGTTAGCCTCTAATATGGATTTTGAAAGTGGTGGTTCATGTTAAATTCTCTCTTGATACTCACGCATTCGGATCAGAGTTTGGTTATATATCATTGGTTAAGGCATGCCTGTTCATTGTTAATTTAATTCTGCCTTTATAGTTTTGGTCCCTATTTGCCTGCTACTGTGATGGTCATTCGTTCTTTTGCATGTGATATGTAGCATTGGGACTCATTCGTCAACATATGTCACTCTCGCTAGTTGTGATGCATATTTTGGTACTGATCAATTGAATATCATGGGTTGGGGTTGGAAGTAAGCCGAAGTTAGTAGGGTCATAATTCATGTGTTGGCTTTTAAGACCAAGAGAGAGACTTGTGGTTCTATTTGCTCATTTATGCTATACTTTAGTTGACGGGGTTGTTTCTCTCTATCTGATTATATGCACCTGGCAGTCATCTAGCTAGCATTGTTAGTCCTTATATCACGTATGGATATTTTTCACGCTAGGCTAGTAAGCATCATGTTAAGTTTTACTGCTCATTTTTCGGATCTTCAGTGCATGCTATACTATTGCAATTTCTCACTCACAGGTATGTTTAGCATGCATTTCTTACTTTGGGTACTCTCGAGTATTATTATTATTATTATTATTGTTTTATTTCTTTTATATTTATTTATATATTTATTTATTATTATTATTATTATTATTTTATTTTTGTTTATTTTTATTTATTTTTATCAATTTATAGTCCTCTTTTCTCTTAGATTTTAGCCTTTATTTGTGTCTTTTTATTCCTTGTACACCTATATCTGCTTGATGCACATTTCTTGCACTTTTAATTCAAACTAACTTTGAAATGTGTTATCTTTTGATCAGATCATGCGAGGCAATAGGCCGCGACGTATCCCACCACCTCCTTCCTCTCCTTTACTAGAGGATGACCCCGAGGCCATGGCTGGCCCTCCCGCTCTCGATCAGTGGCTGATTTTCGCTAGGGACGATGATATGAGAGAGTTTGCCAGACTAGCCGGCAAGAGTTTTGCATCGACAGCGTCCATAAGCTGGGCCGACATGACCACGATTGGCATCACTGATCGCCTACGGCACATTATGCAGCATGGTCTTACAGATTTGGACCACCCTCCAGCCTTTGAGCGACTTCTTTCCATTCGAGAGCCTGTTTATCGAGAGCTATGTCTAGAGTTTGTAGCCACAGTAGTTTTTAAGGGGACTATCACTGACTATGATGACACTAGCATGATAGGCTTCAGGCTAGGAGGGGTTGAGAGGGAGTTCTCACTGCGTCAGTTTGCTACAGTCATGGGCATATACACAACAGAGGAGGTTTCAGCACCTATGTTTGAGGATGCTGTTCGCGACGCCCCTACGGACTTCGATCATTTATCTTTCTGGGCAGAATTTGCAGCGGGTAGATACTCAAACTCAGCCAAAGGCACATCATTCCGAGACCCGATACATAGGCTATTTTGGAGGATTTTGGCAGAGACCTTATGTGGAAGGGGACTAGGTGCATGCAGTGTATCGATCAAGGATTTGGAGTGCATGCACTTATTTTTGAGAGAGGAGCGGACTGTGCAGATTGCTTACCGGTTAGCCTGTTTCCTCCGCCATTGTTCTGGCGTTCGTTCGAGTAGTGCCATCACTGGTGGAGCTTATATCACACATTTAGCTCGCCGGTTAGGCATTTTGACTCCAGATATTGAGGGCCGCCTTACGAGAGTGCTGGAGCATGGTGTTATACAGATTCAGTTGTAGACTCTCCGCAACATGGGCATCGTAGATCGCAGGCACAACCATCTCGTCATTCCCCAGCCTCAGCCCAGAGCGCAGCCTGACCCACCCCCATTCCATGTTCCCCGCCCTGATATCCCTGAGCCTTCGCATGCATCCACCTCCGCCCACTTTCCATCGACCCCTCCAACCCTACATTTTGGAGTCCTCCCTACCGATCCAGTAGCCCATTATGCAGCCCTTACTGCCCTACTACACACATACCGGGCCACAGATTCATTACTCGCAGCTGCTGGATTGCCATCATTACCACCCCTTCCTTACTCCCTTGTCCCCACCCCTGTTGTTCCATCTGTGGACCCGACACCTACTGATACTCATATGGGTCAGGAGCAGCAGCCATCGCCATCCCCACACCAGTCACCTCACTCGTCACCACTGCCTACACCACGTCATCTTTCACCTACTTTCGCTAATATGGGCTTATCTGCGTCTACTTTTGTCTCCTCTCCTGCGGTCTCTGATGATAGGCCTCTTGTGCGCCGTTTGGATGCCTCCCGTATCAACCGGCCGAGAGCTTCTACTATCACGCATATTTATTCTCGTCGCCGTGTCAGGCGTTCCCAGCCGTAGTGATCTCATGGGTGTTCAGGATGTTTATTTTATTTTCTTTTGGGTTTTACTTTATCATTTGTATCTAATTGTTTACTTTATTATTTGATGTACAGTTATTTAGCTTATTGTTACTTTATCATTGCTGATATCTGGTTGTTCATTATGCTTGCTTTTGATTAAGGTTGGACACTGGTAGAGATGCTCGCTGGCAGTAAGTTCAGCTTCATCGTTCAGAGCCGCCTAAGTGCTTTCTTCATTATCAGGGGAGTTTGCATGTACTTAAGTAAAAGTCGCAACATTTTTGTCGAAAACTGGGCTGATTTTCAAAATTTATTCTCTATTTTTGGCATGTTGGACTCTTTTGCAGTATTGTTCTATTTTCTATGCATGCGAAGCTGAGCAAGTAATTTTGAGATTATTTTGTGGTTACAGGATGTTTGATATGCATGTCACGCTTCTTAACTGAAATTCCATGATTAATCACAAGTAACCCTGATATTCGTTTCGTGAGAATTTGAGCCCATCTAGCATTCATATTTAATGCTCATTATTCTTTCGGTGTGAATTTGTCGGTGTTAATTGGATTAAGGTAGAACTTGTTTGTCAAATGCATGCCAAGATCACATCGTTTGAGAATCTAGCACTTATATAAAGGCACAGTTAGGATACCCTTTTTCCCCAATGACACTCTTACCTGCATTATTTCCCATAGTCTCCCCGTTTGAGCCTGAGCCTTTCATTTCGGTGACAACCCACATTATCAGCCAAATAATCCTTTTGTCTATCGTTTGACCGGAATTGGGATCGTGATTTAGTAGCAAGCTATAGAGATTTATCTGGGATCATTCACTTGTTAGTTGGTCCGCTGTGAGTCTTGACGATTATGCATTGTTTTGATAATAGTCGAGTCATATGTAATTCCATGCTTTTGTGTTCTTCCCGACTCTTCTAGTGTTGTACCGCAGCAATGCTAGTATGGTTAAGAGAGTTCTTTTTGGGTACAGAATGGACATAGTCGGTGCTTGAAAATTTAGCAACAAAAAAAAAAGAAAAGAAAAGAAAAGAAAAGAAAAGAAAAAGAGAGGAGAAGGAATTGGAATAAGAAAGAAAAAAATAAAGTTTTTTTGTCCTTCTGAGCTGTTATTAGATGTGAAAATCAAGCCAGTTTGCTTGGGAAATCCTCTCAGTGATTTATTTGGTCCATTGTTGGTTACTCGCTTCTATTGCTTGCTGCTTGATCTTGGATCCCATTCTTTCAGCCCACTTTGGCCATATAGTTCCCATGTCCTTAGCCTAGCCTCGTTACAGCCCTTTAAGACCTTTATGTGCTTTATTTTCAAACACTGAGTGATGGCGGCGTGATTTACTCTCAAGCATATGCTCACATTCTTTAACACGTCTGGCATTGAGCGAAATTTGTGAAAACACAAGAGCCTATACACTTGAGTGATGAGTGAAAGCTGTGAGGTGCTGAGTCATGTGATTAGGTGGGCAGTTGTTGACATTGTCATTATATTCTTTTTGCATCTTGTGGTCTCATTGATTCTTGCCTTGGCTTCAAATTCATAGTTTATGGATCTTTAATGTTTCAGAGTCTATGTGTTTCTTGAGAGTTTGTTTTGAGTTGAGGCCTTGGTTAGAAACATTTATATTGCAGTTTGCTTGGGGACAAGCAAAGCTCAAGTGTGGGGTATTTTGATATGTGCAAAATTATACATATTTTTGATATCATTTTATCTCCAATTTATGTGGTTTTCAGACCGAAACGCGTGAAAAAGATACTGATTTCATTAATATGTGTATTCCGCAGGTCAGAAGCCATTGAATCAACATGGGAACGGAAATCAAGGCTAAAATGACGAGACTTTATGATCCAGCCATCTCCCGTGATCGAAAGCAAAGATTTGGCGAAAAGTGTCTCTACACGCCCGCGTAAGACCCTCCACGCACCTGTGTGGCCAAGTCCAGTTGAGCATCCACGCACCCGCGTAGAACTTCCCACGCGCCCGCGTGCACATTTGCAGTCAAAGCAAGCCACGCGCCCGCATAGCTTACCCACGCAGGGGCGTAGTCTAGGTTAAGTCCACGCACCCGCGTGACTTACCCCTACGCGCCCGCGTGACGGGCCCAGCCCACCAAATTCGTTTTTAGAAACCTAAGTTGCGGCAGCAGGAAATCAGAGTCGATTGAAGGTGATTTTTAGACGACTTTTGGCAAATCTCTTCTCGGTTTTTCAGTAGATAATCATACTTCATCATAGTTTTAGCTTGGGGTTTCATTCTTCTTCGATTTTTAGAGCATTCGGGGCGATTCCAGCATTAATTCGTGCGTTTCAGACACGATTTTGGCGAATTTCAGAGCTTTCTTTCATCTTTCACGAATATTTATCATAGTTTAGCTAAAGTTTTCGAATTTCTTGGATTAGAAGCATTCGGTTCGAGTTTTGGATTCAAATTCTTTATTGTAGCGGCGCGATTTGGTACATTCGTTCCTTTAACTTTCTGATTTTATAATGATTTTTATTAATTTGAGTTTAATTTTGAGTTTTAGCATGATTAGTGAGTAGTTTTCTTGTTCACTCGCTTGGGATGATGGATTATATGTATTAATTGGTAAATTATCGGATTGATTGATGGATTTTGGTATATATTTGTTGGATTCTTGATTATTTCATATTTTCTTGTTAAAAATCAGATTTTTATTAATCTTTTAGCATTGTTTTGCGATAATAAAGTGTTAATTAAATCTGCGTTTTAAAAAGAAAGAGACTTTAAAAGAAAAATTAATCGTCAATTATCTCTTCTGGGCATTGTGTTGCGATAATGATTTGATAGTTGATTGTTAATCTAGAATTTTATGTGTTTGTTGGTTCTTATGCATTGTGTTGCGATAATAGGATTGGCAAATCATAAAGTTTGATTTTTAAAGTGACAAAGTCAATTTGTTGGATTTCGGTGTTAATCGATTATCTTTATGCATTGTGTTGCGATTATAAGATTAATTGGTTAATATTGGAGTCTGATGAGTTGCTTTGTTTCCATCACGTGGTTATCAAGATTAAATATTTTAACTTGAAGTAATTAAATAATCGGTAAAATAAACTGAAATCCGGGCTTAATTGAATTTAAAATTGGTTATCAACCGATTTGTCTTTAGTCAATCAATTCAATCCATCGCCAGTTAATTATAGTTTTCTAATTCCAAGTGGGTGACACTTTCGTAATATAAGAGTTTGATAAAATTTATCATCGTTCTTCACTTGCTCAAGTTAGTTTGATTTGAGTTTGCTTTAATTAGTTTGATTCAGTTGTCGTTACTTGCTTGCTTTAGTCGTTTAGTTTAATTCTTGTTTGCTAAAATTAGTTTTTATTTTAATCTGAAAAATCCAAAAATATTAGTTTAACTTTTTATTCTTGAGTTACTTAGTTTGCTATAGTTATTCGGTTAATTAATTTTAATTATTGCCTTTAGTTGATAATTTCCTCAAAACGTCAAAAATAGCTAAATATTGGTTTAGGTTGTAGTATTTGAGTCTCCAATCTTTATTCCGTTCCCTGAGTTCGATAAATCCTGGGTGATTCTTAAAGCTATATTGCA
Organism: Centrapalus pauciflorus; assembly: GCA_020465985.1. NCBI lineage: Eukaryota > Viridiplantae > Streptophyta > Magnoliopsida > Asterales > Asteraceae > Centrapalus > Centrapalus pauciflorus. The sequence continues at coordinate 105,679 of JAANYP010000192.1, forward strand.
CACGATTGGTACACTGCCAGTTGTGTAATTTATACTTTGGGTTCATTTAGACATTAAAACCTGAGGTGTGTTTTGCACGCGTCAGTAATTAATGGGGAACTTTTGCAAACACATTCGATACTTGTTTTTAAAACTTTTACTCTCTTAATAGTCAATTTTAGGATCAACCGAACCATTTGGTCATGTACAAACCAACTGCAGATGCACACCCAAACAAAGAGTTCAAATCCTTACCTCAGCTTGAATTTAACAAAATTTCAGCTTGAATTTAATAAGATTTCAGCTTAAAATTGCTTGAAACTAACAACTGGCATATAAAGATCATGATCTGAACTTAAAAAGCATTAAAAACATAGTATTTTAGTACATAAAACTGGATATTACATACATATATAACATATGTATTTGCAATTTTACATCATCCAAGTAAATTTGCAAAAAAGTAATAGAACACCTTGGAAAAGATGAGGACCAAAAGCTCAGGGCCTGCGTTTGATTCATAAGGTTCCTGTTGATAGCTACATGTTGAACACAAAATTTCAAAGTTAGCTTAAAGCTGGAAGATTTTATATACAAATATATCGGGATAAATATTGAACAATACATACCACACTGCCATCTTAAAGGCCTAACAGGCTCGTTCATCGTTTTTGGGATGACTTCTCTATTCAAGAGATTGTTAACAAGTCGAATATCGGCGAAAGTACCCCTAGCCATGATTTCATCATTACCTTGTCGGTTTCCATAAGAATTGAAGTCCTTGCGATCAACCCCATGTTCAAGAAAGAAACTTGGCAGCTTGGCTGTCTTTGTGAATGCTTCCTGCAGGTGAAATCTGATCTGTTGTAATACTGTCACCAAGGTTCAGCAAGCAGTAGGCATCCTTCACGCCATGGTTCAGCAAGCAAGATAAACGCTTCAAAGACTCCATAATAACAACTAATAATCAAGCAAAGGAACTACATTTATATGTAACAAAAATGAAACCTGTGATAAACATTATTCAAAAATTGTAACGGATAAAATAATTCAATGCGCCTGATAACAAATATAAAAAATACAAATGAAAATCAATAACAACGATCAATTACCAACTGTCATCAGCAACAAAATCAAAACCAATTGCAAACATAAATCGAATATGAAGAAAGGCAAGTATGCAGATGGTAAAATGCAAGGGTGCAGCATACGGAAAAAACACACACTACAAGAAAATCACCTTTTTGCGGCGACAAATGTCGTCGCTAAAAGTGAAAATGTCGTCGCAGAAGACCTATTGCGGCGACATGTCGTCGCAAAAAGGTCGTCGCTGTAGCCTCGTAGCTAAACATCTTTTGCGACGACATTTTGGCCCATTTGCGACGACGGTTTCCAGCAATATCCGCTGTTAAATTTATCTATATGATGCACGTAAAGAAAGGTTTGTAAACTAAATAAAAGATTTCTATTACAAAGGTAAGGTGATCCCTGTGTATTTAGCCAGGAAGACACCAATTTGGCAGCTTATGTAATTAATGGGGAACTTTTGCAAACACATTCGATACTTGTTTTTAAAACTTTTACTCTCTTAATAGTCAATTTTAGGATCAACCGAACCATTTGGTCATGTACAAACCAAATGCAGATGCACACCCAAACAAAGAGTTCAAATCCTTACCTCAGCTTGAATTTAACAAAATTTCAGCTTGAATTTAACAAGATTTCAGCTTAAAATTGCTTGAAACTAACAACTGGCATATAAAGATCATGATCTGAACTTAAAAAGCATTAAAAACATAGTATTTTAGTACATAAAACTGGATATTACATACATATATAACATATGTATTTGCAATTTTACATCATCCAAGTAAATTTGCAAAAAAGTAATAGAACACCTTGGAAAAGATGAGGACCAAAAGCTCAGGGCCTGCGTTTGATTCATAAGGTTCCTGTTGATAGCTACATGTTGAACACAAAATTTCAAAGTTAGCTTAAAGCTGGAAGATTTTATATACAAATATATCGGGATAAATATTGAACAATACATACCACACTGCCATCTTAAAGGCCTAACAGGCTCGTTCATCGTTTTTGGGATGACTTCTCTATTCAAGAGATTGTTAACAAGTCGAATATCGGCGAAAGTACCCCTAGCCATGATTTCATCATTACCTTGTCGGTTTCCATAAGAATTGAAGTCCTTGCGATCAACCCCATGTTCAAGAAAGAAACTTGGCAGCTTGGCTATCTTTGTGAATGCTTCCTGCAGGTGAAATCTGATCTGTTGTAATACTGTCACCAAGGTTCAGCAAGCAGTAGGCATCCTTCACGCCATGGTTCAGCAAGCAAGATAAACGCTTCAAAGACTCCATAATAACAACTAATAATCAAGCAAAGGAACTACATTTATATGTAACAAAAATGAAACCTGTGATAAACATTATTCAAAAATTGTAACGGATAAAATAATTCAATGCGCCTGATGACAAATATAAAAAATACAAATGAAAATCAATAACAACGATCAATTACCAACTGTCATCAGCAACAAAATCAAAACCAATTGCAAACAAAAATCGAATATGAAGAAAGGCAAGTATGCATATTTTAAATCAAAATTAAAATCAAAACCTTTTGCGACGACATTTTGACTTTTTGCGACGACAAGTGGTCGCTAAAAGTTTAAAAAAAAAAAATTTAACAGGTCTTTAGCGACGACATGTCGCCGCAAAAAGTCAAAATGTCGTCGCAAAAAGTGACATAAAATGCACAGAAATAGGGCTTTAGCGACGACATGTCGCCGCAAAAGGCCAAAATGTCGTCGCAAAAAGTGACATAAAATGCACAGAAATAGGGCTTTAGCGGCGACATGTCGCCGCAAAAGGCCAAAATGTCGTCGCAAAAGACCTGTTAAATTTTTTTGGCCCCCAATCGGGTTATAGAAACCTGTTCGCTGCATTTACAATTTGATATGTTCCAACAAACTCAAATATAATATATTTCAAACCAACAATAGTTAATATTTTCCCAACGAATATCGTTAAGGACATCAACCATCTCATCTGTCGTTTGAGACATGTCATGTAGTACTGGAGGCGGATTAAGTTGTTCACCGTGATACCACCATGTCTTGTAACCAGCGCTAAACCCCCATCTATGTATGTGAGCCCCAATATTTTCAATTGTACCCAATTTATGGTTATCACATTTTTCACATGGACAACGACATAAGTTAGCCCCATTCAAATGGTCTTTACACCTCTCAAGAAATGTGTTAAGACCATTAAAAAACTCATCGGAATTACGATTTCTACACGTAGTCCAACTCTTATCGATGGTCATAACTGCGTTCGTAATAATTAATTATCAATACCAAGAAATGAAAACTAACAAATCATATTAACTTAACACGAACTCAGAAGTGTAAGGGTGGTCATTCTAACCCACTTTCTGAATGTTTTGTCTCATATATGAATGTGTATCATTAGTTTACTATTTCAGAAAAATCCGGCAGCATTTTCCCTTAACTCCCCAAATACATGTAGGAAACACATATTCGTAGGAGCGAAGGGAAAATATCTGCCGAATTTTTCTCAAATAGTAAACCAATCATACACATCCATATCCTAAATGAGACAAAACATTCAAAAAGCAGTCCCAAACAGGAGACTTTCCGAAATTAATTTCTAATAAATTAATTTCAGATTGGTGAGTTACGGTATAAACACACACTTATCATACAAACACATTACATTTATCTAAACACACAAAGTAATCATTAAATATAAATAGTAATATTAAATGAATATGTGATTAATTTCTAATAAATTAATTTAAGATGAGTGACTAACGGCATAAACACACACTTATCATACAAAAACATTACATTTAATAAAACACACAAATTAATCATTGAATATAAAATAATAATATTAAATGAATATGTGATTATAGATGTTCATACTTTAAAGTAATAATAAAAATAATATACATTTTAGTTTCATGTTACTTTAAATTAATAATAACATTAGCATTGTTTTAATTTTATGTTTCGTCTTTATTAATTAACTTTATGTCACTTTAAAAGTAATATATGTTTTTATTTGATGATACTTTAATATATGTTCTAAGTTAATGTTATTACTAATGAATATATGTTTTAATAACACTAATTAATATACATATTAATATATGTTTTAATTTGATAATACCTTAATATATGTTTTAATTTGCTTTTAATTCAAATTAATGTATGTTTTAATAACACTAATCAATATACATACTAATATATATCTTCATTTTATGACATTTTAAAGTAAAATTATATGTTATAATTTATCTAATGTTACTTTAATTTAATGTATGTTTTAAAAACACTAATTAATATTAATATATATGCTAAAATACATTATACTTTTATGATACTTTAAAGTAATACAAACATACATACACATATATACAAATTCCATTCTTATGAGATATCAAATAATAAATATTAACTCATTTCATTTAAACAAAATAAGAATTTTTTAATGTATATTTTTTAATTTATGTTACTTTAAAAGTAATATTTTTTTTAATAACAACAACTAACAAATGTTTAATAACACAAGTTAACACTAATTACAAATAATAATACTAAACTAAACACACTTTTAAATAAATGTATTAACATACATAACATAATTATAATTTTTTCATATTTTCTAAGCAATAAAAAATATATTGCATTTAAATACACTTTTTTCATATCATAAAAACTCTACATGCATATAAAATTTATTTTTCTACTAAAAATCATATTAAAAGCAATCATATTTTTAGCACAAATTTAAAACATAATATTCTGAAAAATGAATTAATAACTTAAACAATATGCAAATATAAGAAAATAAAAAAAAAATACTAACCTCAAATGTCGACCCGCCGGAGTTGTCACCGGACCCGGAACAACTGCAAATGTCAAACACCGGAGAAATAAAACAAACCTTGAGTTCCTAAACATTTACATAAAAATAATGACATTTATGTTAAATGAAACCAACCTTAAACTTTGTTCGGAAATAAACAAGGTTGGCCGCCGGAAATAACCAAGGGTCGTCGGAAGAAAAATGCAAAAAGAATGACCGGAAAAAATGGAGACCGCAAGCCGCCGGAAGAAATGGAAGAAGATAACCGGCGTAGGAGGCCGCCGGAGACCGCAAGCCGCTGCAGGTAGGGTGGCCGGAGAAGGAACCGAGAGGAACGCCGGAGGAAAAGGAAATGGAGAGGAAACCGAGAGTAGGTGAAAGGTGAAAGTGAAATCGGCTGGGGGTAGGTTAAAGGGTAAACCCTTCTGCGGTGACATGTATGTCGTCGCTGTAGGTCTATTGCGGCGACATGTCGTCGCAAAATGTTACAATTGTCGTCGCTGATTCCCTGAAAAAAAACGCGGTCTTTCTACCGCGCAAAAACTATTTTCCTGCCAAAAAAAAAATAAAAAAATTATATATGCTACCTTTTGGCGACGACAATGTCGCCGCAAAAGGTCTTCCTCGAATATTGACCCCTTGAAGTCAAAAAGCAGAGTTGTTTTGTCTTTTAGTGACTATTTGCAACGACATATGTCGCCGCAAAAAGCCTCCGTCAAATTTTCTTCTTTTTCTAGTAGTGACATCAGATATATCAAATAGAATGGGAGAAAAACAAATAGATCATTCTTGCATATTTTCTTGTATATTGCAAGTGGGCTAGCCCTAATTTGTTTTTGAGCCCTAGTACATAGAAACTCAAAAAGATGATTAGATTTAAACTACAGGAAAATATGGTTGTAGATAGTACGCAAATATTATCATTGAAACAAAAAGAAAAGGAAACCTTATTCCATTTCAACATGTATAATTTCTTTGTATATTACCGACCCTACTCCAGGCTGACTCCATCATCAACCTAGAGAAAAAGAAATGTGTTGTCTCAGATATTGCTTGGAAGGAAGAAAAAAAACAAAGTGTCAATAATTATGGCATAGAAAAGAACCTAATCTATATATACTGTCATCGTTCCATACAAAAAAAATTATCTGAAATAATGTGGTGGTGCTTGAAGTGATGAAGGCGATTAAGGTTTGCAGGAAAGAAGCTAACAAAGGACGAAGGCTATTTTCAATTGCAGGTTCTCGAAATTGACTGTCACATTGAATGTTGAATGTTTTGCGTAAAAGAAGCATTATAGAAAATTGCTTTTGCTGTGCTAAATTAGGATATATAGGCGGGAAATAAAAATGAAATGCTCAGGAGGATGACACGTGGATTACCAATGTTCTGAATTAGTATAAGATATAGATAGATTGCCTTTGCAATGGGATATGCTGCTGTTTTTTCCACTGATGCAGCCAACTTGAGAATCTCAACTTCTCCTTCACTAAAATACGCAACAACAGAAGAAACAGGTGTTGCAAGGCCTAGTACACATGGGGAAGAGACAACCTGAAAAAAAAATAATGATTTATAAGTGTTTCGATTTCTAGCAAATTATTTGGGACCCTCCACCATAATGAAGCTGGACTGCACTTTATTCCCAATGCCCATTTTTACTTGGAACAATAATTAAATCATGGGTAGCTGAGCACATACATTGGCAAGAATGAGAATCTGCAAGGGAATCAGAACCTGCATCAGCAAGTCTTTTCCTGCATATCACAACACGCAGCCTCAGTGTTTTAATATTTAAAAAACGAGCACCAGTTGAGATCAAGTTAGCTAACATGCTATTACATTAAAAGATAGAACAATGTTCATTAGTGTGTTTGGTTTTGTATATGACTTCTATTGTTTAAAATATCATTGACATAACAGAATCAGGAAGATTTGAGTAAGGTTGTAAACGCAAAGTAATCAACTTTGACAACAAACAAGGTCGTTAAAGACAGATTATATCTACTATACTTGATTGTTGAACATGACTAATTTTTATAGAACATGTCACTGGGATAACATAAGAAGCACAATGAAAGGGGTCAGTTTACTAGAAATTTTCAGTGTACAAGTGTACACTGTTGTCATATGTCGTTGTATCATTCCAAGTTGATGAAGTGAGATGTGGTTGAATAAGATTAATAACTTATAATATGTGAGTGTAGGAAAAATACAAACATGTTAAAGATATATTCAAGTATTTATGAAAACTGCAAATACAACAACCAAAACTTAATTAGGATCAGATAACATTTGCAGCTTATGAAATGGAATCATACATTTCTTGGAATGCATTATTACCCATTTTTATGAAAGCAGTTCAAGAAGCCCGACACATGGTAAATGAGTAATATGCAAGTATAGCAGTTTTGACAATTGAAACCACGTAAAGAGATAGAAACAGGAGTTTGTGTATTCATCATATTTGAGAAACATGAAAGAATATGCAATGATCATGAGCAAAGTAACTTGAAGCAGAATGAGTGATGTAATAAAATGTATGAGCCTTAAGATTTATAGAATAAGAAAGAAATGTACTTGTAAAAATGCTTGATAATTACTTTGATAGCTGATACTCTAATGGTTTTAATGCCCCTGCTCCTTTAAAAACCTGTCAAGAGCTATGGAAATAAACAAACCTAAGAGGACACTGGACTGGAAGTGAAATCTGTACCAAATAAGCAAAATATGTTTACCGATTTTGATAGCAAGTGCAACTTGAACTGAAGTGTTTAAGAAGATGAAAGTATGATCAAAGAGCAAAAACCAAGGAATTAAGAAAGTTATATGTAAATTTTCGTGGATTATCATTTGAGATCCTTTAATAATTCTACCAGTTCGTGTAAATGAAATAATAAATTAATAATCATAACGGAAGCTAAATTTGAAGAAACAATCGATTTAGTGACATGATATTGGAAATGGTAACATGACAAGTACCAAATCAGAGCATCAGATTGGAATTGGAAACATGACGCCATAGGGATAAAGGAAATCAAAAATATAAATAGAAAATTAGAGGAATAGAGGTGGAGATCCCAATTTCAACAGCCAGAGCAGTGACAAAATGCACCTTTTTATAGCGCTCTTCAATATTATCAGCCTCAAACCCAGCTTTAATAGAATCAAAAGAGTGAGTCTGATACTTCTCCGGCTCATCTTTCATTAAAGTCTACATACAATCCATAAAAAAATGATCAAGTTCTCCAGATGCCCACTTTTTTGTATGATCAAGGAGACTAATGATTAACAATTCACTTACCCTCATGTAGGAAGCAACATGCCCACCATACATGTAGTTGCAGTGGACTTCAGCATCAAGTTGTTTACTGTCCTTGTTAAATCCAGCAAACCTTTTTTCACTATGAAGGATGTTAAGACCGCCATGCAAAGCTCCCTGAACCAAAAATGTTCTTAGGAAAAATCGTTAACAAAATATCAACATAAATATGTGCAATAGTAGTGGTAGTGCTCGTAATTCAGATCAACTAATTGACTTATAACCAAGTACCTTGAGAGCACCAAATACACGATTGACAGTAGCAGTTTTGATGAGACCAACATGGAAAGGCATCCTGCTATCTGCAGGCTCAACAGAGTAATCTTCACCAGTTGCCTGCATAATTGACATGTCAACCAACATAGAATACACATAACTGTGACATTCAAATGATTAAAAATACCTAAATACCTCAACAGTCCCTGGTACTCTTCATCCATCTCAAGCATTTTCAGAACTCGGCGAGCCAACAGAAGTCCGTATAGTAGGCTACATTTCAAAAGAGTTAAGTACCAAACTTTTTACAACAGAAAAAAATGAGACAATGAACATGAATTAAGACACAAAAATACGTGTAGCATAGTTTGTGAGCCCAACTTTAAGACCATAGTGAGGCAGCTCATGAGCATATGCTGATGCAAGAACCATATCCCCGGCAATGCTTGCAGAAACAATTTATGCAATAACATCCTTGTTGGTCTAATATCATCATTAAGGGGAACTTTTCTATTAAAACACCACAAAAAGTTATTAAGATACATGATTCACCTAATAAAAGCTATCAACTTTGGCATGTACAAAGTCTAAGCAAGTAAATACAACGATAAAGTGGAAGTCAAATAGAAGTACAGTAGATGAAAATTATAAAAACAGTTGAACGTACAACCAATATATTTTTTCTAAAACAAAATTAAACATATAGCTGAGAAATAAATTACTGAAATAAAAGTTATATGAGCAGGATACAAATCGCACAACAAAACGATATGTTGGAGTGTTGTACTTGTTTTTGTCTTTGTTAATCAGACGGATCCTTGCACGATAATCAATCTTTCCCTCAGTGTAGATAACCAAAAGAAAACAAAATTGGGTTTTGCATTACTTATATAACTCAAAAGAGAGAACAGTGTTCCGAACACAACATGTAACCAAAAAAAGATGAACTTACGTCTTCTTTTTTTAAAACATGACTTGAAACCGTTTAAAGTAGGATCTGGACTTCTGGGCTTCATAAACAACACAATAAAGACGATAAATTTAGCATCCATATTCATGCAAATAACAAGTAAATCAAATGAGATAAATAAATATTGCCATAAAGCATAGCAGAAAATATAACAGAAATTAGTTTTTAAAGGAAAATTTTTAGATTTAACCTTGAAAGGACCATAATCTGTTTTGAAACTAATTCCTGGAACATATTTCAACCAAACAGGAAGCCCCTGAAATTGTAATAACAAAAGAAGTAATCTGATTTATTTGTAATCTTGTGAAATTTATCAAAAAAGATTGTTATTTTTGAGATGAGCATAGAGTCTAGCTTACTTAATTAGCTTAATGAACTTCACCAAATCATATCTATCTTCAAAATAAATACTGGGAACAACAAATTAAGATATAAGTATATAATTATCTTGAAATTAATAATATAAGTTTCTAAATAAAATATTTTATTCCAAGAAAAACATACTCAACCATGTTGTGGTTTATGTCCGTTCCAGAAAACATATGTCTGAATCACATCTAACTCTCCTTCTTTTGCCTTCTGAATAAGATCTGGCCACATCTGAAGCATCAAAAGAATTGCAAATTTTGAAAAATAAACCCTATTTATGAAAAATAAAAAGCATCAAGAACAGACCTGAAAATGGATACGCACAAAAACCACTCAAAAATCAACACCGGGTGATAATATACAAAAATCAAACTCCAATATATCGAATATGCAAACAAAAAGTAGAAATACCTGATTGGAACCCTAAAATTTCAAGTAGAATCACCAGTCATATCAGAGCTACACACAGATATATACGAAGATGAACATGATACACAAGAAGAGTTAAGCATATGACAGAGGGAGGAGCAGCAACAAAAAGAACTTAGGGGAGGAAGGAATGTGACCGGAGGGTTGAGGGTTGTGGTGGACTGAGCGGCATAAAGGGCGGCGGTATAAGGGTGGTGATGGTGGCCGAAGTATGGAGATTAATCGGAGGGATAGGCGCAGAAGGGCTGGTGGCCGTAGAAGATGGCGGTGATTGGGAGTGTTGAGCGGCGTTAGAAGGGTGGCTGGGGGGGTGCTGGTGATTAGCGATGCGGGGGCCATGAGGCGGCTGTTGGTGGTGTTGGGAAGGTCAACCTGCTGTGTGAAGGCAGGCGGCAGAGGTGGAAGAGGGCGAGGGCGGTGGCGTTGGCGGGAGGCGGTGGCTACTGGAGGCGTGTTGTTGGAACTTGGAAGGAAATTATCAAGCAGACTGTCAACAGATGAACGTGGAGAAGAAAAGCAAATTTGTCTTTCCAAGAACACGGATTTCAAGAATTCAAAGCTTACAAACAAATCCGTTTTTATTTGTTTTGCATCAAATGCTTGTACATTATGCTTTAAAACTTGTAAGTCTTAAAATTCAAGACATTAGCTTTAAGAAGTTGTACATTGTGCATCGTATCTTGTAAAAAGCTAAATGCTTTATTAGTAGTAGATATATATATATATATATATATATATATATATATATATATATACACACACACACACACACACATATATATGTGTATGTGTGTGTGTGTGGTTGTGTTTATTTCGAGGTCGAGCTTATTATTTCCTGCTAGCCTCCACGGGTGTGGCTTGGCTGCAGGGGGAGGGGTTTCTCCAATTGAGATGGGTATCTCAGTGTCTTATTGGATCTTGAGTGACTCTGGGAAGAGGTTAGTGTGCCTCTAGGCAGAAGCTAGTGCGACATGGGTATGCCAGATAGGGTAGAGTAATCTGATTGTCATGCTTAACACATATATGTGATTATGTGGTTAGTGCAGAGTCTAAACCCTTGTGTACTCCCGATCTGTGAAGCTTACGTATTCGAATCTATCTATGTGTGTCTTAGGGGTATAGAATCTAGGACCCCTAACTCCTGAGCAAAGTAGGAGCTTTGAGTTGCTGTAGAGGGTTTTGCAGTCTGTTGACGGTATGTTGTTACTGTACTATTGGGCACGTCAGTTATTTGTATCGGGCTTTTGTATGTGGATATACGTATCTGGGTTTTTGGAGATATGTATGTTGGGTTAGCAGTCAAACAGTGTTGTTTATACTATGTTAAAATGTTTTATTAACAGTCTTTATGTAAACCTTTGAGATTGTGCAATGGATATTATATGCGTTATTGTCACCTGTGTATTGTAAATGACGTGGCATTTGGTCGGGTTTCGAGGGTGTTTCACATATGGTATCAGAGCTTGTGGCTTAGAGATTCATGTCTAAAGGTTGTAAAACCTTCTTGGCTTGTGTGATTGATGCCCAGAAACAGAAGAAGAAAGTACAAGATGATCCTGTAGTGAGAGACTACCCTGATGATTTCCTAGATGAGTTACCTGGATTACCGCCAGATTGATAGGTAGTGTTCCGGATGGATCTAATCCCTGGAGCGGTCCCGATTGCTAAGACGCCTTATAAGCTGGCACCTATTGGGATGAGAGAGATGATGACCCAGTTACAGGAGTTGCTCGATCGTGGATTTATCCGTCCGAGCTCATCACCGTGGGGAGCACCGGTTTTATTTGTGAAAAAGAAAGACAGTAAGATGCGAATGTGTATCGATTATCGAGAGTTGAATAAGTGACAGTGAAGAACAGATATTCACTTCCGCGCATTGATGATCTGTTTTACTAGCTACAGGGATCTAGCTACTTCTCGAGGATTGATTTACAATCTAAGGGAAGAGGACGTGCCCAAGACAGCCTTCAGGACGCGCTATCGACACTATGAGCTCCTAGTCATGCCATTCGGATTGACTAACGCACCCGCGACCTTTATGGATTTGATAAACAGGTTGTGTAGAGCTATGTTGGATGGATTTGTGATCGTGTTCATAGATGACACACTGATTTATTCAAGAAGCGTTGAGGAACATGAGCAGCACTTGAGGGAGATCCTGAGTGTTCTGCAGAGAGAGAAAGACTTTATGCGAAGTTTTCCAAGTGCGAGTTTGGCTCCGAGAGGTGCAGTTTTTGGGCCACGTTGTGAGCAGCGAGGGTATTAAAGTGGATCCAGCGAAGATCGAGGCTATGATGAGCTGGGAGCAGCCTAAGACCGTGTCAGAGATTCAAAGCTTTCTGGGATTAGCAGGCTACTATCGACGGTTTATTCAGAATTTTTCGCTGATAGTCATGCCGTTGACGAGATTAACACGGCAGGGTGTACCATTCGAGTGGAATGAGGAGTAGGAGACTGCCTTTACCGAGTTAAGAACTCGATTATGTCAGGAGCTAGTGTTGGCATTGCCCGAGGGTATGGATGATCACTACAACAAAATGAACCTAAAGCAACATGGCAAAAGTGTTGTATTAGGCCACAAAAGTGTTGCTATAGGTCTAATGTGACACTTTATGTAGTGCCACCTTAGCCAACGTCGCCTTAGGTCTAAAGCGACACTTTCACTAGATAATGCAACACTTTTCAAAAGTGTTGCCATTATTTTACAAATGCAACACTTTTTATATTCTAAAGCAACAATTTTTAATGTGTTGCCATTATTTTATAAATGCAATACTTTTTAAATCAATACTTTTTATACTCTAAAACAACACTTTTAATTTATTGTTACAAACTTATAGCAACACTTAACTTATGAAATGCAACACTTATCAAATGTTGTCATTATGTAAATGCAACACAATTATCGATCTATTTCAACACTTTATTATTGTTTTAAATTATATAAATGCAATATTTTCTAGACAAAAGAAATACATTCATTATTTTTTAAATTTAATGAAAATACAAATATTTATTTAATTAAATTTCATTACTTGAACCACATTGATTTAATAGAAAATAACATGAAAAGTTGAATATTTGTAAAACATAGTTTCAAAATTCTAACTATAAAAAACTAGAGTATAACTATTGACAATCCTCGACGGTCAAAACATTCTTGATGTTAAAACCTTGCAATTTTCTTGAAAATCTTCAGATTATCATCAACCTGAAACAAGAAAACATTATGATAAAAACAAGTTAATGTAGTTAGGCTAACACTTTGGTATCAAGCATTACTTGTTTGGGTGATGTTCTTTATCTCAATTTCGGACCACAAAATGCACATTGCAGTTTTGCAGGTCATTTCCGTTTGGATTATTGGAGTATGATGGATGCTAATAAAAAAAAGTACTTTGTAATTTGCAGGAACAGTCCCTGTCGTTGTTGGTCCTCCGAATATCCAGGATTTTGCTCCTGCACCTGGTTACATTTTATTTATTAAGGAACTAAAAGATATCAACTCAATTGCTAAGACAATGAAACATCTTGCAGAAAATCCTGTTGCTTACAATGAATCGCTAAGGCAAGTCTTTCTTCTGTTTTTACTTTCGACCACCGTTTATGAATTGGGATCACAAAAATATGAAAATGCCCATCAACAAAGAAGTGGCTTTTCGTTTAACGTTAGATTTAATAAAATACATTTTAGTCCTACATGGCTTCGATTTCTTCAAATAATAAATATTAGTATTTTCCCCCCACTAATCTTAACATTGATTACTTGTTTTGTGCAGGTCTGGGAACTTGACCATGGAGGCCTTAGAAACAGCTGTCTTGTTAAAGTTCAAGTCTCTAAAACATGAACCCATCTGGAGAAAAGAAAGGCCTGAAAGCATAAAAGGCGAGAAGGTGCTCAAGTCTCTAAAACATCAACTCATGTAGTACATGGGTATAAACCTAGTATAGGCTTAAAAGTATTCCTTTACCACCCGAGAATTGAAATAAAATTTTCTGCGTGCTACTCCTTTATCCCGTTCTTATTACTTAACAAATGATATGAAAGCAGCAATTAACTATGATACAAATTATGCTGTTGAAAGCAAAGATAGCAGTCAAAGGACTTACCAAACAGCTCTTTATTTTCTATAGCTGTATTTGTATGTAGGGTAAAGAATTTCCATCAGATTTTTGAGCGCCTGCATGACATTTTCAGATCAAGTACGTTTAATTCTATAAAATCTAGATGTTAATATGAACAAATACACATAAAATTATGAAAAAAAACAAGTTAATGTAGTTAGGCTAACACTTTGGTCTCAAATTTGGAGAAAAGAGGGAAAGGAGAGAAGAGGAAAGAAAAAGAAGAGACACGAAAGAATTTCATACCATAGAAACTTATCCATCTCAAAATAGAAATCTTACAATCAGCTTCATGTTTCCATCTCCATTTTGACCATTTTTCAGGAACAAAAAGATGCCCAAAAATGATAATGTACACCATTAAAGTTAACCAATATATTTTCAACAGCTTCACCAATCATCAAATATCATGTCTTTGAAGCATGAAGAACAGGGAGGACCCGGAGGAGGACTTCGGCCAAAACGGATTAAAGTATTGATTGATTACTTATCACGGGAACTATGATAGAGGATTGAAAAATCAAGTAGGAAGAACTATAGATTGATGAAGACGAATTACTGAATTCAATTACAAAACAGAAAGTAACACAACCTCTAGCCTATTCAAACTCTAAAATCTATACTTATATAGGTGTATATCCAACCATTATATGCCCTGTTGTAACATCCCAATTTTCAATTATATGTAATTTACAATTTTAAGACTTAAATTATTGTACTTTTGGATGATTGTATCAATTTAAGTTAATTGTGATCAAGTTATCAGTTAAATGAGAAAATACGAAGATGAGGGGTATATTGTGCAAATAGTTAAAAATAGGGAATAAAAGAAAGAAACCCTTTCATTTTCACACTCACACTCTCTCACTTCTCTCTCTCTCTAACCGTATCCTCTATCTACTCTCACTCTCTCTCGGCTTCAATTCGAGGGGCACAAGAAATCAACAAATTTCAAGTGCAAAATCTGGATTCAAGTAGCAATTTAGGAACTATAACTGCTACAACAAACGATTTGAGGTAAGAATCACTCAAAATTTCAATATTTTGATGTTTGGGTTCGGTTTTTATAAGAAAACGAATCATAGATTTAAGATGCAAATGTTGTTGCATGTTGGATGTTATTGATGATATGTTTAAATCGAGCATGTATCTTGCTGTATACAAATATTCAGAATCAGATTCGAAGTTTAAGTATGATTTTGGAAATTAAGTGTGTGTTTTAGTGTGTGTGTTCTTCGAAGTTTAAAGAAAAATGGACACAAATCGGATATTTTGGTACATAAGTGTTGTGTTCTAAGTTGGAATAGTTTATTTAAGTATATATCTGCAATTTTATATACAAAAACATGTAAAATGGTCAAAAATGCAAATCTGGAAAATCTGGAAAATTTTACTAAGTATGAACTCGGTTCGGACCTATATCCGAATTCGGACCTCTCCCCAATTCGGATCGATAGTGATTTCGGACCATAGGAACTTCGGACCACATACCCATTTCGGATCTTGTCCTAATCCGGACCACCCCCCCCCATTTCGGTCCTGTCCCAATTTCGGACCATGCTCAATACGGATTACACACATTTCGGACCACAGTCTATTTCGGACCAACACCTAATTCGGACCATCCGGACTTCGGACCATCCGAATTCGGATGTGGTCCGAATTCAGTAAGAAATTCATTTAAATTACAGAAATTTAGTTTTAAGCAATTACTGACATTACATCACTATTACACCTACTTTACAGATCATTGTGGTGTTATCAAAACACACATTGATTCAGGATCAAGTCACAAAACCAATCACTGTGAGTTGCAGATTATCATTCGAACATTTATTGTTTTTACATTCATGTTTATACATTCAATGGCATGTTCACGTTGTTCATATACTTCATTGGCACTCATGAAATGATTTGTTGTTATGATGCACATTCGTACTTGACATGTAACACACATGTAGCTTGCGTTCATTTGAAAGTGCATCTATTTACATCATGCTTGCACTGCATGATCATTACTTCACACTCTGATGCGACCTGGACTGGGGCTGACAGCAGGCCACTGTCGGGGACTGATCATCCCACTCGTATCCCATCAGGTTCGGCACATCCCCGATCAGCATATTGAACTGCCACCCCATGCTAGCACTGCATGGTTTACTTACACATTGAGGCTTTCACTGCCGTTTTCACATACATGGGGCTTACACTGCCCATGGTTAAGCATTGTTTGTAAAGAAATATTTGTTGTATGCATAATCTGTTATCTCACTAAGCATTTAGCTTACTGTTGACTCACATTGTTTTCAGGCAAAGGCAAGAGTGTAGCGGGACCTTCATCTTAAGCAATCCATTTCTTATCTCGGTGACCATAGAAGCTAATTGGTATATGGACAATGTAGCTTTGGGGCTGGGATTTGTTACTACTAAAACATTATTGATGATGTAATAGCTAGATTTAATCACTGTAGTCATGTACTTTACTTTGCTTTAGTGTGGATTTGCTTAATTCTAATTTAAGTATTCAATTTCAATTCATGATTATTCATTGGGTTGTTTGTCGATCCTGGAGATTACAATTATATCATTAATCCATCGAGGACGTCACAGTTTGGTATCAGAGAAATTAGTTTGAGATTTCAAGTGTCCGCAAGGACTTGGACTCAAACTTAGGTTATGATATTAGAATGAACTTCTAAGTAATGATCTGAACTAAGATAGGATTGACATGCACACGGGGAAACACAAAGGGTAACTGTACACTTAGGACTTACAATCAAATGTTCTAAATATAAGTTGTTATATTTCAGAACATGTCAGGAGACGATATGACTCCTCAGCAAATGTTCCAGATGATGCAAGCTCTCATGGAACAGAACAATGAGCTACAATCCAAACGAATGGCTGAGCAGGCTCAGTCATTTGCTGATCAATTAAGGGCCAGAGATGAGGCCGAGGCAAAACGTAAGGCCGATAAGCGAAAGAACAAGGGGCAACAACAGGACGACCAGGGAGAAAGGCAAGATGATACTGGGTCTTCCAACAGATCAAGGGGCTGTAGGTTTAAGGACTTCAAAAGTAACGGAGCGGTTACTTTTGATGAGACTGGAGACGCCGTTACTGCATTGGAATGGATCACCACCACAGAGAGAACTTTCAGAATCAGCGACTTTGCTGATAAGGACATGGTCCGCTTTGCAACCGCTATGTTTGCAAGGGACGCTGTTATGTGGTGGGATGCAATGACACATGTGCTGACAATGGAAGTAGTGTCGCACATGTCCTGGAATGAATTCAAGGAAGTATTCTCCCAGCAATACTGTCCTACTGATGAGAAGCGTCGTCTAGAGGCGAAGTTCCTGAATCTGACTCAAGGAACGAAAACGGTTACACAATATGCCGTTGAGTTCACCCGGTTAAGTTTGTTCGCACCGCATCAAGTTGACACAGAAGAAAGAAAAATAGCCCGGTTTGAGGCCGGATTGGATTATGAGATACGTCGAACCATAAGTGGGGTCCGTTATACAACGTTTGCTGGGTTACTTGAGGCTGCTCGAAATGTGGAGCAGATTGTCTTGATGTCTGGTTATGTTATCGGGTCAGCCACATCACCGACTCAACCGTCGCCGCCAAAAAGGCAGCGGGAGTCTGGATCCTCCCGATTCTCTCCCCAATCTCATCAACAATCATCATCACCCAAGAAGGGAAGGGCCTTCTCGGCCAGTTCAGAAATGAGAGACTGCAGACGGTGCCGGAAATCGCACTCTGGGGAGTGCAAAGCTCAAGACATGTATTGCTTCTGCTGTGGGCAGAAGGGCCATCATTGGGAACATTGTCCTCGAAAGGACGATGCTTGCTACAATTGCCACAGACTTGGCCATTTCTCAAGGGACTGCCTGAAACCCCCACGAGATCAGAATGCTCCACAATCAACAGCAAGATCTTCTGCAGCATCCACTGCTCGCAGGGATCAATCTCATAGGGCTCCAACAAGGGCATTCCAAATCACAGCTGAAGAAGCAAAGGATGACCCGGAGGTGGTCACTGGTACGTTCTATGTTAATTCCATTCCTGCACGTGTATTGTTTGACTCTGGAGCAAATCGTTCATTTGTCTCCACTGCATTTGCTCGTCAATTCAATATGCCTACTTCGAAACTACAATTTGTACTTGATATAGAGACTGCTAGCAACATGTTAGTTAAAGCAGACAAAGTATATAGGAATTGCACATTACTTGTAGAGGATGTAGTGTTCAACATAGATTTAATCCCTATGGAGTTCGGGGAGTTTGATGTCATAGTAGGTATGGATTGGTTGGTTCACAATGAGGCCCAAATCGTTTGCAAGAAAAGGATGATTAAGATCACCACTCCTGAGGGCCGAGACATTTGCATATATGGTGACAGACACAAAGGCGACTTATGCCTTATTTCAATTGCAAAAGCCCGAAAGCACGTCGCCAAGGGTTGTTCTGCATATTTAGCCTACGCTGTTGATGCAAAGGCTGAAGTTCAATCTCTTTCTACCGTTCCTGTCGTTTCCGAATTTCCAGATGTCTTTCCAGAAGATATCTCGGGATTGCCACCTGACCGTCAAGTGGAATTCCGTATCGATCTCGTTCCCGGGGCTGCTCCAATAGCAAAGACTCCGTACCGATTAGCCCCTGCTGAAATGCAGGAAATGATGAAGCAATTACAGGAGCTGCTCGATAAGGGTTTCATACGCCCAAGTTCTTCTCCATGGGGCGCTCCTGTGTTGTTCGTCAAAAAGAAAGATGGCACATTGCGAATGTGCATCGACTATCGAGAACTCAATAAAGTCACAATCAAGAACAAATACCCGTTGCCCCGGATTGATGATCTCTTCGACCAGTTACAAGGCGCAAGTTACTTCTCGAAGATTGACCTTCGTTCGGGTTATCACCAACTCAAAGTACATTCTGATGACATTCCAAAGACGGCTTTCAGAACTCGTTACGGACACTACGAGTTTCTGGTAATGCCGTTCGGTCTTACTAATGCGCCGGCCGCTTTCATGGATCTCATGAATCGAGTCTGCCGGCCAATGCTCGACAAATCGGTCATCGTGTTCATCGATGACATTCTCATATATTCAAAGACCGAAGAGGATCATGCTGCACATCTGAGAGAATTGCTAGAGTTGCTACGCAAAGAGAGACTTTATGCCAAATTCTCGAAGTGTGAATTCTGGTTGAGGCAGGTACGTCTCAACATTCGAAACAATTTCATGATCCTTATACTCAGTCATAAACCCTTTGTTAACTTGTACTTACTCAATATTCAATTCAGATCCAATTCCTGGGGCACGTGATATCTGGTGCTGGGATTGCTGTTGATCCTGCAAAGATCGAAGCTATCCAGAACTGGGAATCACCCCGCAACGCCTCAGAGATTCGGAGTTTTCTGGGATTGGCTGGCTACTACCGCCGATTCATCAAAGACTTCTCCAGAATCGCCGTTCCTCTCACTAAGCTTACTCGCAAGAACGCGACCTTCTTTTGGAAAGAAGAACAACAAACGGCCTTTGACAACTTGAAGAATCTGCTAAGTGAAGCACCAGTGTTAGTCCTGCCTGAAGGGAACGAAGACTTTGTTGTCTATACAGATGCATCAGGCACGGGTTTGGGTGCTGTACTAATGCAAAGAGGAAACGTCATAGCTTATGCTTCTAGACAACTCAAACCACATGAGAAAGATTACTCTACTCATGATCTAGAGCTAACTGCTGTGACTTTCGCTCTCAAGTTATGGAGACACTATTTGTACGGAACCAAGTGTCAGCTCTACACCGATCACAAGAGTTTGAAGTACATATTCAGTCAGAAGGACTTGAATATGAGGCAAAGAAGGTCAATGGAGCTGATAAAAGATTACGACTGTGAGATTCTCTATCATCCAGGGAAGGCCAACGTAGTGGCCGATGCTCTAAGTCGAAAAGCATACTGCAAGGCATATTGCTATGCCTTGACTTCTACAATTTTGACCTCAACTATTATAGACGATGTTAGGGCTGCTCAGTTGCAGGCCCTAAAAGAAGAGAATGTTAAAGATGAAGATATCAGAATACAGTTGCCATTAATGCAAGATGATGGAACTGGATTAAAGGGTATTTATGGCAGAGTGTGGGTTCCTAAGTTCGGGAACATGCGGGAAGTGATACTTGAAGAAGCTCATAAATCTAAATTCTCAATTCATCCTGGCAGCACAAAAATGTACAACGACCTGAAGGCCGACTTCTGGTGGCCAGGATTGAAAAGAGATGTCGGTCAGTATGTTGAAAGGTGCAGAACATGTCGTCTAGTCAAAGCAGAACATCAACAGCCCTATGGTAGTATGCAACCTCTTCCTATCCCTGAATGGAAGTGGGACCATATTACTATGGACTTCGTAACGAAGCTGCCCAAGACTCGTCGTCAACATGATGCCATTTGGGTCATTGTTGACCGATTAACAAAATCTGCTCACTTCATTCCCATTCGGGAAACCTATTCACTGGACCGTCTCGCCCAGATCTACGTTAACGAAATCGTCATTAGGCATGGTGTGCCTAAGTCTATTGTCTCCGACCGAGATAGTAGATTCACTTCCAACTTCTGGGCTGCTTTACAAAACGGTCTTGGTACTCGTATCGCAATGAGTACTGCCTATAGACCCCAATCTGATGGTCAAAGTGAAAGAACAATCTTAACTCTCGAAGACATGCTCAGAGCGTGTGTCATGGATTTAGGTGGTAACTGGGACGATCACCTCCCATTGGTTGAATTCTCCTACAACAATAGTTACCATTCCACTATCAAGATGGCACCGTTCGAGTCTCTATACGGAAGAAAATGTAGGACTCCAACCTGTTGGAGGGAAACAGGAGAAACTCCAATAGCCGGTCCTGCTTTGCTACAAGAAACAAATGAAAAGATCCAACTCATACGGCAGTACATGAAAACGGCACAAGATCGACAAAAGAACTATCATGATCGCCGACACAAAGCGATAGAATTTCAAAAAGATGATTGGGTCTACTTGAAGGTTTCCCCGATGAAGGGAGTTACAAGATTCGTAAAGCGAGGAAAGCTATCGCCTCGATTCATAGGACCCTTCAAAATACTAGAAAGAGTTGGGAATCAGTCCTATCATTTGGACTTGCCGGAAGAATTATCAGGTGTTCACCCGGTATTTCACGTTGGGTACATAAGGAAGAGTCTGGTGCCCGAAAGGGAACCATGGACTGATCATTCGGACATTAAGATTGACGAACGGCTAAGGTTCGTTGATGAACCGGAGTGCATTTTGGAGACAAAAGTCAAAAAGCTACGGAACAAAGAGATCAGGATGGTGCTGGTCTAGTGGAAGCATCATCGGGGAGCTAATCACACTTGGGAATCGGAAGAAGACATGAAGACTAAGTACCCAAGTTTGTTTAGCGCAGCATGACTTCGCGGACGAAGTATAGGCGTGGTGGAGCCCATGCTGTAACATCCCAATTTTCAATTATATGTAATTTACAATTTTAAGACTTAAATTATTGTACTTTTGGATGATTGTATCAATTTAAGTTAATTGTGATCAAGTTATCAGTTAAATGAGAAAATACGAAGATGAGGGGTATATTGTGCAAATAGTTAAAAATAGGGAATAAAAGAAAGAAACCCTTTCATTTTCACACTCACACTCTCTCACTTCTCTCTCTCTCTAACCGTATCCTCTATCTACTCTCATTCTCTCTCGGCTTCAATTCGAGGGGCACAAGAAATCAACAAATTTCAAGTGCAAAATCTGGATTCAAGTAGCAATTTAGGAACTATAACTGCTACAACAAACGATTTGAGGTAAGAATCACTCAAAATTTCAATATTTTGATGTTTGGGTTCGGTTTTTATAAGAAAACGAATCATAGATTTAAGATGCAAATGTTGTTGCATGTTGGATGTTATTGATGATATGTTTAAATCGAGCATGTATCTTGCTGTATACAAATATTCAGAATCAGATTCGAAGTTTAAGTATGATTTTGGAAATTAAGTGTGTGTTTTAGTGTGTGTGTTCTTCGAAGTTTAAAGAAAAATGGACACAAATCGGATATTTTGGTACATAAGTGTTGTGTTCTAAGTTGGAATAGTTTATTTAAGTATATATCTGCAATTTTATATACAAAAACATGTAAAATGGTCAAAAATGCAAATCTGGAAAATCTGGAAAATTTTACTAAGTATGAACTCGGTTCGGACCTATATCCGAATTCGGACCTCTCCCCAATTCGGATCGATAGTGATTTCGGACCATAGGAACTTCGGACCACATACCCATTTCGGATCTTGTCCTAATCCGGACCACCCCCCCCCCATTTCGGTCCTGTCCCAATTTCGGACCATGCTCAATACGGATTACACACATTTCGGACCACAGTCTATTTCGGACCAACACCTAATTCGGACCATCCGGACTTCGGACCATCCGAATTCGGATGTGGTCCGAATTCAGTAAGAAATTCATTTAAATTACAGAAATTTAGTTTTAAGCAATTACTGACATTACATCACTATTACACCTACTTTACAGATCATTGTGGTGTTATCAAAACACACATTGATTCAGGATCAAGTCACAAAACCAATCACTGTGAGTTGCAGATTATCATTCGAACATTTATTGTTTTTACATTCATGTTTATACATTCAATGGCATGTTCACGTTGTTCATATACTTCATTGGCACTCATGAAATGATTTGTTGTTATGATGCACATTCGTACTTGACATGTAACACACATGTAGCTTGCGTTCATTTGAAAGTGCATCTATTTACATCATGCTTGCACTGCATGATCATTACTTCACACTCTGATGCGACCTGGACTGGGGCTGACAGCAGGCCACTGTCGGGGACTGATCATCCCACTCGTATCCCATCAGGTTCGGCACATCCCCGATCAGCATATTGAACTGCCACCCCATGCTAGCACTGCATGGTTTACTTACACATTGAGGCTTTCACTGCCGTTTTCACATACATGGGGCTTACACTGCCCATGGTTAAGCATTGTTTGTAAAGAAATATTTGTTGTATGCATAATCTGTTATCTCACTAAGCATTTAGCTTACTGTTGACTCACATTGTTTTCAGGCAAAGGCAAGAGTGTAGCGGGACCTTCATCTTAAGCAATCCATTTCTTATCTCGGTGACCATAGAAGCTAATTGGTATATGGACAATGTAGCTTTGGGGCTGGGATTTGTTACTACTAAAACATTATTGATGATGTAATAGCTAGATTTAATCACTGTAGTCATGTACTTTACTTTGCTTTAGTGTGGATTTGCTTAATTCTAATTTAAGTATTCAATTTCAATTATCATGATTATTCATTGGGTTGTTTGTCGATCCTGGAGATTACAATTATATCATTAATCCATCGAGGACGTCACACCTGTTATGCTAAAATAGTATCTAATTAGGATTACCTGAAATAGGCAGCAACAATGTATGTCTATCAGGTGTGATAATGGGTTTCAGCAATGCAACCCGTACAGAAGCTTCAAGTGTCTATCAATAAGGAAATGAGTGAACAAACTGAAGGCTTCGAAGACGCTGCTCATACTTGAAATTAACTCAAGTATCACAAATGTTCAAAGCTCAACTAATAAAAAGTACAACAAAGCTAGATTGTAATGTTCACTTAATCATATGTAGATAACCAGAAGTGAGAAGATGCATAATATAAGGTAAATAACATTCCATATCCAATTTATGAGCTCAAGCAGAGACGATTTCACTTGATTTAATAAAATTTATTGTGGGCTTAAATAATGTGTCTTTGATTACAGTTTCTAATGAACGAGTTCACAACAAACAACAATGAACACAAATTAGATGAATAAAAAAAGAAAAACCATAGAAAATCGAATGGTGAACAGCAAGAAAGCAAGAAATCGTACCTGATATAAAAATCGCAAACTTAGGGCTAGAATCTGTTTTCTTCCAAATTGTTTATCAAAGAAGAAAACCAAATCAATGTTACATTTCAAAATTAATCCCCATGGTTCTGGAAGTTCTGGAAGGACTTCTTCTGCTGGTAGTGTTACTTCCCATGTTTCGTTTGGATGTCCATACAAACACAAATTCTCCTTCTCTACAAGCTCATAATTCAGTAATGTAATGAAATTTAGTCAACAATAATTTGACCTGATAAGGCATGACACGATACAAGTACCAAAGAATCATCAGCTCCAACCCAAAACTACTCCTGGCTTTCCACAGAATTTTTGGTAAATTGAAGTTTTCAAGAAATTGATATCTGTTCATTTTTACAACTGACTTTTTATCTATAGCTGGCGTTTTTTATAACTCAAACATAAAAAATATTACTGCATCATCCAACAACTTCCAAATCATGATAACCATTGTAATATTTGCTATGCAGTTAATAGCGTCTCGCGGTCGAATAGCGGTCAAAACCGCTATTTGCTATACGGTTATCACGGTGATATAGCGGTATATTATATATATAATTTAAACAACATAATACAATGCATATATGAAATCTATAACAAGAAGTACAACCATGGACAGCAGTAACATATTACGATTTACAGATGTAGTGCAGACGTGCATAACATAATACATATATATAATTAAATCATAAAAGGTTATATAAATACATAACATAATACATATATATAATTAATATCATGAAAGGTTATGTAAAAGATAAAATTAAAGTCATCAAATGGCCAACTAAGGTTCCATAGCGCTATTTTGACCGCTATTACCACTATTTTATCCAAAACTGCGTTCATATAGCGGTAAATACCACCGCTAATAGCGGGACCACTATTTGTCACCGCTATTTGGTAAAAGTCCGCTAACCGCTATAGCGCCGCTATTAACTGCCCAGAATATTTGATGTAGTTCAAATTGTTACTTGAAAGTAGGTATCATTTAAAACTCAAACTAAAACATAGTCCTCCAACTCTAGAAGAGCCAAATTCATATTCTAATTATGTGATGAAAAGAAAATTAATATTGATATTTATCAATCACAAAATTCATGATTAGTTACAGTATTAAAGTTTCTAAATGTACCGTCTTTACATAATTTCATATTTTCAATGCAACGACATTTGTAGGTAGAGTATCAAATTCAAGTCTAACAAGCTATATCAAATGGCCAAAATAGTCAAAGATGACGGTTGACTTGGAAATAACAAGTCAGAAAAACACATCGCAACACACACCTCCAATTCAGATGACTAACTCATCACTCTTCAATATCCAAATCAGTTAGTTACATTTTATTAAGCACAAAATATTTTCCTATTTGCACCATGTTTTTATACATATAGTTGAAGTGCTAAACATTTTCTCAGAAAAAGTACTGAATTCTTTATCAAATTGGATGTTAATATTAGTCTAAAAATCAAACCCTAATTGCTACAACATCGAGTAAATAAGATTAAGTTAATATTACAATTGCTCAAAATCAATTAAACCAATCGCAAGTCATAACAATCAATTACTAAAATGCATGTGCATATGAACATGGAGATAAACATGGATTGCAGGTGATTTAACCTTTGAACGAGTCTTTTAATGATTCCGTTAATAAGTAAACAAACAACCACTTAGAGAGACAATTCTCATAAATGTTATTGAATTGTTTAAATTTTTGAATTTACTTTATTTTATTAAATATATATTCTTTCTGATAAGAATGAGTATATTTCAGAAAGGGTATAATAGAATAATGTTAGTAGTTAGTTAGTAATACAATCTATAAATAAAACGAGAGGGGGTGTGTGAAAAGTAGTTTCTACCAATTCAATCAACTAGATGCAATTAATAAGAACACATAATTTAATCAATACTAACCAAATGATTCGATTGATACTCTTGATGATTACACAATGATGAACTGGAATATTCTTCTTCGTACAGAGCTGTTGTTCTCAGAATTGAATGCGTACAAAATGATATTCTGACCAAAATCTATCTATTTTGAAAGTCAACATGACTATTTATACAAATTTACAAACTATAAGGAAATTACACAATCAGTCCCTAGACTTTGATATTTCATCAACTAAAACATATTCCAACAATCTCCCCCTTTGATGAAAGTAGCAAAGTCTTCAAGTTGACAAGCCCAGCTTCTGTTCAAATCTTCTAATACTTTTCCGATCTGACAGCCTCCATTCAATCTTAGAAATAAACTCGACCATGAGTTTTCGATCATTAACTGATAAAGCTCCTTTCTTTGCCTTCCTCTTTTGATCTGCCGCCAGTTTGCCTTTCAGACCATTCAACACCTTAATCAACGTTCCATCAGAAAACTTGTTCAGCTCAACACTTCTCATAGCTCTCAACCTTTTATTTCTATCTTTGTACATGACAGCTGGATGCTTCACCATAATAACTTGAAACTCTTTTAGGTCGCCAGCAAATTTAATATCTCTGTGAGGTGCAGTCATGTTTATCTTCCTCATGCCTCTCTCAACTCCAATCTGTAGATCTTGCACTGACATTAATACCAGTTTGGTATGCATAAAATGAAACAATGTCTTCAGCGCAAATCTACAATGTTCATTCCTTTTATTCCTGCACAGTTCGTCAAAAAGATCTTCAATATCGACCAAGTGCATGTTGAACATGTCAGCTTCTGTGAATGCATATGTGTTTCCATCAGATCTGGTTACAGTAAACTTCGGATAAAAAATCTTAACAAATCTTTCCTTTTCAATCATCAACAGATCCACTATTCTGAAATCGCTCTTCACCTTCTCAACCTCTTGAGTCTTATTCCTCAGGAAACTGGCATAGTTAACCAGATTGGGCATATTCGGCTCTAAAACTCGGAATAACTTGTGAAATGAGCAAGGAGCTTGCTTTTTACAAAAGATCCGTTTCTCTAAAATGTCTTCAATGTACGGCATCTTGTTTCTTTTCCTTATGAACTCAGCAGACCTGTTCTCTGGTAGTTCAAGCTTTTTCACCTTTTTCTTACTTATCTCATCCTTATTCAACAGAGTCAACATATCTTGAATCTCTCTCTGCACCACTTGTTGTGCTTGAAATCTTAATCTGTGTTGCTTCTTTGATTCATCAGCAAGAACAAATTCATTAAAGAATCTATCCATCACTTCCACTTCATTTAAAACAACTGTTTCTTGAGCGATACTGCTCTCAACAGGGAACTCCTCAAACTCTTCCTTAATCTGTACAACTACCTCAGGCTTTTCAACCATTGGTGTTGATTCAACATCTTTCATGATTTCTTCAACTAACACCTCCTCTTCTTCTATTCTTTCAGCTCTAAAGCCAACATCAGTTAACGCAATTATGTCATCATCTTCAGACAATTCAATATACTCTTCTCTTCCTTCTCCTATCTCTAGAATACTCGGCTCTTTATCTTTCTCTTGAACGTCTTCCTCTGAATCAATATACTCAATAAACTGATAAATATCGGACTGAGTGTTCAAAGGAACTGGAACATCTTCATAAAGAATCAATCCCAGCTCTCTCTGTTCACCATCTGACTGTTTGGATCCTCCGGCTTCTTAACCTTGAGTTTCTGGCTCCTTCTCTGGATATGTCAGCATTAAAATCCCCGGCGTCGGTTGATCAAGCTTTTTCCTCTTCCCCCCCTCATGAGGAGCATCATCGGAGTCTTCGTCATGCTCATCATGTTTCCTCTTTGTTGAGGAAGCTTGAGCCTTGCAGGTCTCTTCCACTGCAGCTACTCGTTCAGACAGATTACCTAATGCAGTTACCACAGTATTTTCCAGGCTGATCATACGTTCTCGCATCTCATCAAACTGCTCAAAAACAAAATCCTTCAACTCTTCCTTCAACTCTTCGATAGCTTGCTTTGAGTCAGTTTGCTTGACAGACTCCTCTGCAACATCTTTTCCCTTTAAAAATTTCTGAATATTTGTCATTTGAGCCATTACTTCCGCTAACTGATTAGAAACATGCAAATTGACACCAGACACAGCTGCATTCAGTGCACTTGTCAAGGTTGACTCTGTAACAAAAGGGGATAAACTCACCACTGGGTCACGTAGACTTCCAGTTGACACAACAGTCGAACTTGTAAAAAGAACTTCTGTGTGGCCAGTGCTCAGAGTTGGTATTGGCGTTTCTCTGACTGGACTTCCACCCTCTTCAAGTGACGGAGCAACAAATGCTTCCGTTACTAAGGGTGTTCCGGTGGGAACACTAAGTTCAGCCACACTCACTTCAACGAATGAAGTTGACTCAAGTGTCCTAAATTGTATAGGATCTAGACTTTGTGATTCAAATGAAGTCGTACACACGGGCAGTTGTGCACTTGTTTCAATATCCATCAAGTCCAAGTGACTTTCGGATAGATCGCCCTCACACTCGCTTCAGGTCCTGTTGAGAGGAGACTGAGTGGATAGGAAGGAGTGCAGTCGTCAGTGGGATACTGACTTGTTCAATGCTAACTCTCATAGGAGAGCTAACAGCAGATGTAGCTATTTCCCGGCTTTCTGGGCTTAGGACCGCCCTCACACTCGCTTCAGCTATCTGTACTATATCAATCATCAAACCTCCTCCCTCATGATGATCACCTCCATCATCATCATCATCATCATCATCAGCTCCTTCTCCCTCTTCTTCTTGAATATTAGATAATGTCCTCTCAGAATCTGACTTTTCTGTTTCTTCCTCACCACCCCTCACACTTCCTACTCCCTCACTCACAGACTGGGCAACCTGAACTTCAGCCCCTTGCTGAGGTTCCTCGATCCTTAAAGCTCCTGGGCTAAGAGAACTCGGTTCCTGAGTCTCTATAGGAGCATGATCTATTCTGTACAATTTCACATGTTCACTTTCTTGATCTGCATATTTGAGTAATGACTCTGGAATTGGCATTATGTTAGCATTCGGGGAATCTGGCACTTCATGCAAACTCATCATGACGTAGTCTGGGCATCTCTGAGAATTGGCTCTCTTTGGAATATTTTCATTGGCCCGTAAGATCCCTCGGATCAGAATCTGGATAAACCGTTGAAGAGGAACGAACTTCCTTGCTCTATTTGTAGTCTTAACCAGTACTATCTCCTTTAGATCCTCCCAGATACACAGAGCAAAATCATAATGTTTGTTGAATGCGATCCCATGAAATATCCTTAGGCAATGGATACTGCATCGGTCAATTCCAGTATGTTTTGAATTCATGCAACGATTAATGATACCAAACAGTGTGTATCATTCGCCATTTAAACCATTTCTGTGAAATTTAGAGCTTTTCGGAAGTGGCTTTGAGTAGCCTAGACAAATCAAATCATGGACAAGCTCTTCGTCTGAAACAAAATCTTCAAAATCTGCTAACTCTGGAAAGTTCACAGTGTCTATTCGTCGTGGAAGAAATAAATTGTGACGTAGCCTTGCAAGAGTGATCTTCGTCTTGAATTGATCAATCGTCACTTTGAAATGGTGATTACCATCCGCAGGAACAAATTTGACAGTATGCCAAAATTGTTGTAAGTACACTTGTGGAATACACGGCTTATACTGAAGCAGATAACCAAGAGGATGACCTTTTAGAATGTCCACAATGATCGGATGTCTTACTTTTATAACTTTGGGATCTAAACGGTGGTTATTGTCCCTGAAAGGAAGGCAATGTTTTGGCTTGACAAGTTGATTATCTGGAATAATATGGGTTTGTGAAGAACGGGCTACAGAGGTTGATCTGACTGGGGTAGAAACGAGGGTATGATTTGATGATGATTGAGCATCAGAGGAATTAGAATTTTGGGATTGCACAGGAGATGCCATTTGAATACCTGTAAAAAAAAATTCATGTTAGGCTTACCAAATACACAAATGACAACCTTCAAAATGTAGAAAAACTTGTAACATTTTATCAGAAATTGCAAAAACTTGTGATTTTCTGTTTAAAGCATCGGGATTCCTGACAATAATTGAAAATTATTGAGAGGACTCCAAAGTCAATCGTTTAGAGACCAATGTTAGAAAAACACAAATTTATAACAATTTCTTAAAAAATGTGACATTTTTCTTAAAACTTTAAAATACTATACTTAGAAAAATTTTCTGATGAATCTCGAATGACACTTTAACAACCTCGGGTGACACATGAAACAACTCGAATAAGTCTACACCCAACTCGAATGATGAGACTATGAAACTCGAATAAGTCTCTGTAAAACTCGAATAATGAGTCTATGAAACTCGAATATGTCTATATACAACTCGAATGATACATTCATGAAACTCGACTAAGTCTATATATAACTCGAATGAAGTTTGACTCAACTCGAATAGATCTTGAAGTTTCTCGAATGAAGATATGTAAAACTCGAATATACTAAGTATTAAACTCGATTGAAACATGAGGTCTAATACTCAACTCGAATGAACAAGTCAATTTCTCGATAGGACCTTGTCCCCAACTCGAATATTCTAAAAATGTTCCAAGTGTAACAAACTCGCATGATACACCTGTTTCTCGAATAAACCCTTATTCAACTCGAATAGCATTACAAACAACTATTGACTGGGGTTCTCTCGAGTCTAATTAGAATCAACTCGAATCAGTCATCATGAAACTCGAATAATTCTCTAATGCAACTCGAATGAAACTTACATACAACTCGAAAGACTCTGTAATGCAACTCGAACATTTCTTATGTCCAACTCGATCAAAGCATATGGTCAACTCGAATTAACCACAACTTTTCTCGATTGAAGTATCAATCAACTCGATTGACACTTAGCCATTTCTCGATTATGTTTTCAATCGAGACATTATTTTGAAAATATTTACAAGTCCTTATACACTGATTTTTCAAAGATTGATTCCAAGGACTTCTCACTGATTAAAAACTTGTATCCCTCTCGAAAAACAATTTTAATCAACTTTGTTTTACTGAACTTTGATTAAAAACAACATCAAAGTTGTCAAAAATCCAAATTTCAGAAAAACATGAACTCGAAGCTTTTTGAAATAGAATTTCACATTTCTGTGTGTGTGATTGGATTTGAACCATAAAATTTCAGATTCATGTTCAGATTCATAAACCCTAAAACACCATAAATTTAATTTCAGTTTAAGGAACAGAATGTTGATTCACCATGAACACTCAATTACAAATATACGAACACTTTTATATGTACAACAGAAACTGAAATTAACTACATAAAAACAAGAACAACAAAAAAAAAAATCACTCACAATATGATGATACTTTCTTGAAACAATCGAAGATATTGAGATATTGAGGTTTCTTAATGGTGAAGAAAAAGGTTCGAAGAAGACGATGGGATTTTCAGAAAAGATGATTTTGAAATTCAAAATTCAATTTATAGTTGAAAATACCCGGCCCATATTTGAATTTTAAGTTTGACAAAACCGGCCCACATTCACCAAATAGAAACCCATGTATTCAAAACCCAATATCTTTTAACAAACAAAAACAAGAAAAATTGTAACTAAAAAATTTTGACATATAAAACAAAACTAAACACAAAACAAACTAAAAAAATAAAACAGACTGAAACAAAAACAAAAAAAAAATTTTTGAAAATACACACAAACAAAACAAAAAAAATTAAAAATGCACCCCCTTGAATTTTAGAATGCTGCTCCCCCTCAGATGTATCATATTTCTCAAATCAGCTCCCCCTACAAAATATCAGATATATTTTATCAGATTTTTTCAAAATCAGATAAAATCATTTTCTGCTCCCCCTGCACATGACAATCCAGATCTGTTAAATTCCAAAAAATTTGAACTTTTAAGATTCAAGAATTTACCATCAGATTAGAATCAATAGAAATGTAAATTTAAAATTATAAATTGAAACTACTGAATTATTAAATCTAACGATTCAACATACCCAATTTGTATACCAAAAAATTAAACCTCTTTTCATCTAACGCTTTGGTAAACAAATCAGCTAGTTGATATTCAGTAGGTACAAAATATAATTCTATATTTCCATTTTCTACATGATCTTTAATGAAATGATACCGAATGTCGATGTGTTTCGTTTTTGAATGTTGCACCGGATTTGATGCAATAGCTATTGCACTCTGAGAATCACAGTATATTGGAATCTTCTTTGGTGTAAACCCGTAATCACGTAGTTGGCTTTTCATCCACAACACTTGAGAACAGCAAGAAGATACAGCCACGTACTCTACTTCAGCTGTTGACAATGAAACACAGTGTTGTTTCTTGGATGACCAACATACGGGTTTGTCACCTAAAAATTGTACTGTTCCTGACGTACTTTTTCTGTCCATCTTATCACCTGCGTGATCAGCGTCAGAAAAAGCAGTCAGATTAAATGAAGACTCTCTAGGATACCACAAACCAAGATTTGGAGTACCTTTGAGATATCTTAAAATTCGTTTTGCAGCTGTTAAGTGTGACTCTTTTGGATTTGCCTGATATCTAGCACAGACACATGTAGCAAACATAATATCTGGTCTACTGGCTGTTAAGTACATTAATGACCCAATTATACCTCGATAATGGGTTACATCTACAGGTTTCCCTGAGATGTCCGCATCGAGTTTTGATTTTGAATCCGGAGCCATGGGAGTTTTCATAGGAGTACTATTGACCATGTTAAATTTCTTCAACATGTCTTGTATGTATTTTGACTGATTGATAAAAATACCATCAGTCAATTGTTTTACTTGTAATCCTAAGAAAAAATTTATTTCCCCCATCATGCTCATTTCGAATTTCTGGGACATTAAAAATGCGAATTTCTTACAAAATTCTGGATTTGTAGACCCAAATATTATATCATCTACATATATCTGTATTACTATGATATCTGACCCCTGACGTTTTATAAACAGGGTTGTGTCAACTGCACCTTTTGTAAATCCACATTTCAACAGATATGTTGAAAGTGCATCATACCAAGCACGAGGTGCTTGTTTAAGGCCATACAGTGACTTATCCAAAATATATACATGATCAGGTTTCGAAGGATCAGTAAACCCTTCGGGCTGATATGTATATACTTCATCTGTTAGCTCCCCGTTTAAAAACGCAGTTTTGACATCCATTTGATATACTGTAAAATTTTTATGTGCGGCAAAAGCTAAAAACATCCTTATAGCTTCAATGCGTGCAACTGGTGCAAATGTTTCATCATAATCAATTCCTTCTTGTTGACTGTATCCTTTGGCCACGAGACGAGCTTTATTTCGAATAATGACACCGTGTTCATCTTTCTTGTTCTTGAAGATCCATTTCGTGCCAATTATGGATTTGTCTTTTGGTCGCTCAACAAGTCTCCAGACCTTTAACCGTTCGAACTGGTTGAGTTCCTCTTGCATCGCCACAATCCAATCAGCATCCAGAAGGGCTTCTTTTACATTTTTAGGCTCAATCTTACTCAAAAAATTTGAAAATAAGCATTCATTTATTGTAGCCCTTCTGGTTTGGACTGATGAAGATGGATCACCAATGATATTCTCTATTGGGTGATTTCTTGTCCACTTAACTGTATGTGGAAACGGTTCTATTGGGTCTTGGTTGGGATTTGAATCGAAATATGGTTCGGGAGTTGTTGCAGATGTTGTAGGTGGAACATCGGAGGTAGGAGCTTTTGACTGTTCTGAAGTAATAGGGGTTTCAGAAGTATGTGGAGGTTCAATTGGTTGTACAATCTCAGTAGTTGACTGCACATTTGCTATTGAAGCTTCTCCAGTTTCTTCTGAACTTTGTTGTTGAGAAAGATCTGAAACTACGACTGGATCTTCAGTGATCTTGTCAGGCACCAAATTTTGAACATTAGATTTGGGAGTTTCAAAATAATCATCATAAAAGTTCTCAAACAACTTATTTAATTCATTTTGTTCAGCATTTTGTTTATTTGACTCCAATGAAGTCTGCATGTTAGGTCCGGGTTCTGAACTGGTGTGTTCAGAAGCCATTACCACTCCTTCGTCAAATTTAACATTTACGCTCTCGTTGACTATCTTGGTTCTCTTGTTGTATATTCGGAAAGCAACCGACTCCTTTGAATACCCGATGAAGATTCCTTCATCCGCCTTTTGATTAAACTTTCCCAGATTGTCTTTATCATTCAATATAAAGCATCTGCAACCAAAGACATGGAAAAATTTAACATTAGGTATTCGTTTATTGATCAGCTCATACGGAGTCTTTCCGAATCTTTTATTTATTATTGAACGGTTTTGTGTGAAACATGCTGTTGCAACCGCTTCTACCCACAAGAACAATGGTAAATTGGAGTAGGCCAACATCGTCCTAGCTGATTCCACTAGTGTCCGATTTCTTCTTTCAACGACACCGTTTTGTTGTGGAGTCCGAGCAGCTGAGAATTGATGTGTAATTCCTACTGAATTTAAGAACGAGTCTAATGATTTGTTCTTGAACTCTGTTCCATTGTCTGAGCGAATTGTCTCGATGGTGAGTTGCAACTTTACTTGTATTTTTCGGATGAAGTCGATGATAGATTCGGTTGCATCTGATTTGGATTTCAGGAAAAACACCCATGTGTATCGTGAATAGTCATCAACTATCACCAATACATATCTTTTCTTATTTATACTTTGTACTCTCATTGGTCCACACAAATCCATATGCATCAACTCTAATGCTCTTGTGGATGAGTGTACTGTTTTGGATTTGTGTGTGGCTTTTGTCATCTTTCCTTTTTCACATGCCGCACATAGTTGCTCTTTTTGAAATTTAAGCGCGGCAGCCCTTTAACTAACCCTCCTTTTGCTAGGTTGGTCAGTTCATTGAAATTTAGATGTGAAAGGCGACGATGCCACAACCATGCTGTTTTAGATGTTGCTTTAGACAATAAGCAGACATCTTTCTTCAGATTGATCGAGGCTAAATAAATGGAGTATAGATTTGTTTTCCTGTTTCCTGCTAGAATTTCTTTTCCTTGTGCTGATCTGATGCTGCACCGATTGGCTTTGAAGTTGACTTCTAACCCCTTATCACACAGTTGTCCAATACTGAATAGATTATGACCAAGACCGTCAACATAAAAGACCTTTTGGATTGTGATTTTGTCATACTTCAGACTTCCGTATCCCTTGATCGGACAAAACTGATCGTTTCCAAATCTTACCGTCCCACAGAACTTTTCTACAAAGTCCGTGAGTGTATCTCGTTGTCCGGTCATGTGTTTGGAGCATCCCGAATCAAGGTACCAGACATGGTTTACCTATAAAACGTAATAGCACATGAGGTACCCACTTGTAGTTGGGTACTTTAGTTTTAGGTAAAACATGCATAGTATCATTTGTTTTTCTAACTGATATGGCTTTATGCTTATCGTTTGAATTTATTTTAGGTACCCATTTTTGAACTGTTCTTTTGGGTATCCACTTTTGTACAATTCGCGGTGGAATTGTTTTTGAAATTTTTATCTGTGGATCCTTTTTCTGTTCATACAATAGGTCCTTTTTCTTTGGTTGCCATACAAGTTTATTATATTTCACAGTGTCAGACTTACAAACATAAAAATTCAAAGCAATTAATTTCGATCTTGAAAACTTAATACAAGAATTGTTAACAATTTTATCATTATTACAGACAGAATGTTCAATTTTGCTGTTTCTATCTGTAACAATTTTTTCTTTCACGCGCCATTCTTGTTTTATAATCTTGTTTTTCTCTTCTCTTTGCTTCTTTCGCCACACTTGTTTTCTCGACCCGTTCACAACGTTATCTGACATAAAAGAAGTTTGAGAATTAGAAGTTTTAGATGCTTGTTTTTTCTGTAACCTTTTCATACCTGTTGAAGATTTGACTTTACGTGCAAAAGAGTCCGTTGATGAGGATGATTCACCCTTTTCAAAACTAGGAGACTGAACAAACAGTTTTGTTTTCTCCTTCTTTTGTTGCACTGATGGTGAATTTTCAGATGGTTTTAAAGAGTCTGTAGTCATTCTTTGCAGAATTTTAACAGATTCTTTATTACCAGTTGATAGTTTGTTAGTCAAAGGTTTGATAAATTCACCAATTTTACCAAATCTTTGATCTAATGAATTAACATCAGAGTGCATGAACAGATCAAATTCTTTTTCTGAGTTTATAGAATCCAGAGAAATAGATGAATGTGGATCAGACACATTTATGTTTTTAGACTTATCTTGCAACATTTGTTCTATTTTTTAGTAATTCAGACTTGAGTGTTCCATTCTCTGTCTCAAAACTTTTAATTTTCAGTTCTAAATAAGAATTTATCTGTTCTAGAATTGAATTTGGTAAATATAGTTTTTGAGACTGAATTGGTAATTCAGACAAATCCTTTTCAGAATAAGTTTGAATGTACTCTTCTTTAGTATCAACAATGTTGCTGATTTCATTTATCTTGGTATAGTCAACATAATTTTGCATTTTGTCTGATCTTGACCTTTTGATTTCTTCACTGGATTCTACTTCTTCAGATGCTTTCAAGAATGTCATTTTTAATCCTAAATTTAGTATCTGACATCATATAATGTTGGTGAATTTGATATAGCTTTTGTCAGATACTTAGGATTTTCCCAACCAATACCAGATTTAGAGTTATAAAACTCTGTATCTTTTGGTTGATTTAAATATATTGTTTGATCTGTTTGCCCTCTTTTAATAAATTCATCCTCCATCTTCTTTATTTTCTCATAGAGTTTAGTTCTTTCTTCAAATATGGCATGATATTTTACAGAAAAGTTTGAGGCTTCTAATTCAGCTATTCGCAGACTTTCTTGTAAATCAGATATTTTGTGATTCAGATTGAGTATATTGCTTTGAAGTTCTTTTTCCTTATCTTGTAAGTCTGAGACAGCTCGTAAAGCTAAGGCTCTATCTTTGGAAAAATCTAGGACTAAATTGTGTTCATTTAGAAGTTTGTTTTCCAAAGAATGAACCTTTTTCTTTTCTGCTTTTAAGGATTTTTCAAACTTTTTAAGCATGAAAGCCATATTAGTTAGTTTTTCTTCTAATATGCATGAGTCGTCAATATCAGAATCTGAAATAGAATTTACCTCTTGTCCTTCTGAATCCTCTGAGTTATCAGACTCTGAATCCTCCTCATTTTCAGCTTTATTTTGGCCAGATGCCATTAATGCAACTTCTTCTTTTTCTTCCTCTTCATCAGAATCAGATTCTCTTGTCTCTTCATCCTCTTCATCCGTCAGTCCAACCCACACCTCATCTTCAGCTATCATAGCTGATTCACTTAGTTCAGATTCATTGAAGATTTCTGACTTTAAACAGATATGGGCATCTTCATCTAAAATATCATCATCTTCGGATAACTGTAACCAATGATCATCCTCCGCCATAAGAGCTTTGCCTGACTCTTTCTCTTTGGCTAAGAGGGCCTTTCTTGTATAGTAGTCTGAATTTTTGACTACTGGAGATCTGCATTCCCGGGCATAGTGACCTGGTTTTCCACAGTTATAGCATTTCTGTTCAGATTCCTTCTTGGTTGATTTATCTGACTTCTCATATTTGTCAGACTTTCGTGCACTACTTTCTCCAGTCTTCTCATACTTATCCTTTTTCTCAACTTTCCTTGAGCCTGTTTTGTAGCGCATTTTGTTGTTTGTTGGCTTCCTGTAAAATTTCTTCTGAAATGCCTTTGTAAGCAGTGCCATCTGTTTTTTCATCTCTTCAATCTCTGAATCTGCAGATGAATCTGATGATTCTGATTCTGATGATGTACTGCTGATTACAGCTCTTTTCTCCTTTTTGAGCTTGTATTTATACTTTTTCTCCGCCAGTAGAGCTAGTGGATCAGCAGTTTCTTTTTCCGCTTTCTTCTTTCCAGATATTTTCCTCAAAACAACTTCTTGGTAGTTGTTGAGGTTTTCAAATAGCATATGAAAATCCATCTCCTCTATATCTTTCGTTTGTTGGATGATCATAGCATATTTTTCCCATTCTGGATTTAGGACATTTAAAAATTTGACATTGATGTCCAAGTTGGACTTCGTCACTCCGTTTCTTTTTACTTCACTTACCAGATTTACAAATCTGAGATAAGTGTTTTCCAGAAGTTCACCTTCACGGGCTCTAAAGTTCTCAAATGTCATGAGACTATTCCTAGCCCTATTAGTGGCAGCTCTGTCTGATCCCCTCATGATTTTGCATACTTCATCCCAGATGGACTTAGCGGTCTTTGTATTTGTCAGACAAGTGTATATTTCATTGGGGATTGAAATCAACAATAACTTTCTTGCAGTCTTGTCCCCTAACTTTCTCTTTTTCTGGGCCTCTGTTAGGTTTGTTACCTCAACAGTCCTTGGTGGTATTGGGGGATTTCCAGTTGGTACTCCTGGGATCGTTTCCATAAAAATTGTTGGTTCTTCATTTAATGATTTCAGTATTTCTTCAGATAAATCATGGAAACTGATAAATTCAAGAAACCGCTCCCGCCATTGAACATATTCCCCTCTGTATAAGATTGGGGGTTTGGTTTCTGATCCCATAGCAAGTGCATCTTTAGACATGTTGATTGTTCGTTGGGAAACTTTAACCAAGATCAAATGAACTCCGAATGAGATTGAAAAATTTGATCACACCTTGAAACTCAGATTAGTACTGAAATCAAATGATTTGTTAGTAGCAATAAGCAGTGAATTGTGTTTGGATTAATGTGTGTGACAAACTTGAATGATTCTTGTGTTATGAGTGAAACTTGAATGAATGTAGTGTGAAACTCGATTGTGTCTTTTACCAAACTCGATTGAATCTTTGATCAAACTCGATTGATTCTTTGAACAAACTCGAATGTGTGTTTGATCAAACTCGAATGTGTCTTTGACCAAACTCGAATGTGTGTTTGATCAAACTCGAATCAAGTATATGAAATTCACTCTCGAATGAGTCTTCTGTTAAACACGAATGAATGTTATACAAAACTCGAATGAGTGTTCTGTAAAACTCGAATCAATGTTACAGAAAACTCGAATGTGTCTGTTGCAAAACTCGAGTGAATACAACTTGAATGGGTCTTATATAAATCTCGAATTGGTCTTATATAAAACTCGAATGAGTCTTATATAAAACTCGAATGGGCTTTATATAAAACTCGAATGTGTCTTATATAAAACTCGAATGAGTCTTATATAAAACTCGAATGGGCTTTATATAAAACTCGGATCTGTCTTATATAAAACTCGAATGTTGTTCTGAGATTCAAGTTAGATTGTTATCGACTCGACTATTACAGTTTGGCAACTCGAGTAATAGTAAGACACAACTCGAATAACAAAGCTAACCGACTCGATTAACTAAGATATCCGACTCGATTAACTAAGATACCCGACTCGATTAACTGTTATATTCAACTCGATTTACACACAAGATGTGTATAATTCGAGTTTCTTAGAATTTTCAGTTTTTCAAGTCTTAAATTCAGATTAAATCCAAATTTTACCCAATTTCATTCAAATTGTAATCGAAGGTAAGGTTTTTGAATACAAACACTTTTTGTAAAGCACTTTTATGCAAAAATGGATCTAAACCAGACTTTTTCAATGAAACAGTACCGGTTTTTGAACTTTTCAAAATTTCAGAAAATTGCTCAGATCTTTTTCTGTGTTTTTAAAATCAAAACAAGTTTGTATTCAGTTGATTCGTCTTTGAAACCTGAACCTTCGATCCAATTAACACTTTGAATGATCAACAGAATCAAAACCCCTAGTGATTTTAGGGTTTTTCCGAAAAATGCTCAAGAACACGAAGAACAGATTCAATCTCAAACAGAATGATTCATTCCTAAGGCTTTGATACCAATTGTGAAAAGTAGTTTCTACCAATTCAATCAACTAGATGCAATTAATAAGAACACAAAATTTAATCAATACTAACCAAATGATTCGATTGATACTCTTGATGATTACACAATGATGAACTGGAATATTCTTCTTCGTACAGAGCTGTTGTTCTCAGAATTGAATGCGTACAAAATGATATTCTGACCAAAATCTATCTATTTTGAAAGTCAACATGACTATTTATACAAATTTACAAACTATAAGGAAATTACACAATCAGTCCCTAGACTTTGATATTTCATCAACTAAAACATATTCCAACAGGGTGTGAGTTGAGGGGGAATGAATATTGTTAGACATAGTTAGACTCTTAGGGGGCGTTTGGTTCACAAATTTGATGGAATTGGAATGAAAATTTCATTATAAATGCAACACCCTAAAAATGTGTTGCATTTTTTTATTGAAATATGCAACACTTTAAACAAATGTTTCAATTTTTAGTAAAAATTGCAACAATTTAGAAAATTGTTGCATTTTTTAGTAAAAATGGCAACACTTTAAAAAAAGTGTTGCATTAAATCATTATATGCAACACTTATTGTCAATGTGTTGCTTTAGAGCGAACTTAAATAAAAAAGCAACAGTTTTTAAAAAGTGTTGCATCAAAAGTGTTGCATTAGCTTCGTTTTGTAGTAGTGTGACTTGCGGTATATTGTGATGCATCAGGGACAGGGCTGGGATGTGTGTTGATGCAGCAAGGCAATGTGATTGCCTAAGCTTCGAGACAGTTGAAGACGTATGAGGAGAATCATAGGATACATGATTTAGAGTTAGATGCCATCATCTTTGCGTTGTATATATGGCGACATTACTTGTATGGGTCGTGATTTACTATGTATACTGATCATAAGAGCCTTCAATATCTGTTTAATCAGAAGGATTTGAATATGCGACAGCGGCGCAGCCAAGAGCTATTGAAGGATTATGACTTTGACATACAATATCACCTTGGGAAGGCGAATGTTGTAGCTGAAGCCTTGAGCCGTATGGCGTATGCCCAGATGATCATTTCCCGAGCTGTGAGGCTCGATATCACTTTTATGTTTACCGATAGCCTGATATTGGCACAACAAGAGGGTCTACGAGAGCAGAATGTGAAGAGAGAAAGATTGATGGGGCAGATGGAAGCATTGGTTAGAGACGATCGGGGCTTATACGTTCTAAAGACAGAGTCTGGGTTCCTAGATTTGGGAATTTGTGGCAGTTGATTCTCAATGAGTCACATATATCGAGACTGTCTGTTCATCTTGGAGGCACCAAGATGTACAGAGATCATAGAGAGTTCTATTGGTGGCCGGGTATGAAGAGAGACGTGGGCCGATACGTCGAGTAGGGCGTGGCTTGTTTGAGAGTCAAGAGTGAGCACCAGAAGTCGCACGGCCAGCTACAGCCACTAGAGATCTCCGAGTGGAAGTTGCACCATATCAAGATGGATTTTGTCATTAGACTTCCACGCATGGTTCACGGGAACAACATGATTTGGGTAATAGTCGATAGACTTACAAAGAGTGCACACTTTCTTGCTGTTCGGGGTACAATTAAGATGGTTCAGCTAGCGCGGATGTACATTAACGAGATTGTGTCGAGACATGGGATTCCGAAGTCGATTACCTCTGATCGAGACACTCAACTTACTTCGCGATTCTGGCAAAGCTTTCAGAGGGAGTTGGGTACACGGGTTCAGTAGAGTACATCTTACAAGCCTCAGACAGACGGGTAGACTGAGCGTACGAACCCGACCCTCGAGGATATTCTGAGAGCATATTGATTTCAGTAATAGTTGGGATGTGCATCTCCCATTAATTGAGTTCGCGTATAATAATAACTACCACGCCTAGATTAAAATGGCTTCATTTGTGGCATTATATGGCCGAAAATGTTTAACCCCAGTATGTTGGGGTGACGTCGGTGAGCGACCAATCAGTGGGCCTGAGCTACTTCAAAAGACGACTGATAAAGTAGATGTGATCCGTGAGCATATGCGAGTTGCTCAGATCAGTCAGAAGTATTATATTGACCGTCGTACATCAGAGCTTGAGTTTAATGTGGGTGATCAGATGTTATTAAAAGTGTATCCGTGGAAGGGTGTGATCTGATTCAGACACCAGGGTAAACTGAGTTCGAGGTATATTGGGCCATTTGAGATAGTGGTGATGGTCAGAGATCAGACATACAAACTGAGATTACCGCCAGAGTTGTCCTGTGTGCATGATACATTTCATGTGAGTCACTTGAGAAAGTGCTTAACTAAAGAGGATCATTATGTGCCTTTATCCGAGATATTAGTGGATGATCAGTTTAGATATGCTGAGCAGCCTGAGATGATCACCAATCATAAAGTAAAGAAGTTGCACAATAAAGAGATATCGTTGGTATTAGTTCCGTGGAGACACCATAAGGGTACCAGCACGACTTGGGAACCTAAGACTGAGATGCAGAGTCCCTATCCTTACTTATTCCAGAGCCAGAGTTAGATTCTGGGACGTAATCCTTGTAAGGGGGAGGATTTGTAATACCCCGACTCCTGAGCAGGTACGTGTAATTATTCCATTGACTAATTATTATAGTGATTATTGCGTTGGACCAATTACGTCCCGTTTAGTGGATTATAAGTGTCGGGACCGATAATACGTAGCTTCGGGATATAATTTTAGTGTATTATTACAATTATGGATTCACGAGATTAAATGAGACTTATTGATATAAATTATGAAATATTGATAACGAGGCTGGGTATCGGTGTCCAACCCGCGTTATAAATGGATACGTAAAATATATCGACGTTCATATTTCTACCTTCATTTCAAAGTTTACAAGGAGTTTGTGTGTGTACTTGTTGTTGGGAAAGCAGAATTGAAGCCATACAAGTGATTCAAGGCTAGATTTCATCTTCAAATTGTGTCTTTATGTTTCTCCTAGTTTCAAGGTAGTGGAACCCCTGATTTAATTCTGTTGTAGTGTGTTAATTGTTGTGATACAGTGGGAATTGGTGGGAACAATAATAGAAGTGTTTTGGTGCTCAACTTGTGAGCTGATGTTGCGGAAATCGGGTTTTTGTGGGTTAAAATACCCCCTAGACAGAAGCTCTGCAGAACAGAGAACCAGCAACTCACCGCGATCGTGGTAGCGATGAGTTGAGCGCGACTGCGATGTGTAGCGCGAGGTCGAGTACGAGCTATGGTTCATGAGCATGACACGCGTGTGAGCGTGCGCGACCGCGCTCGGGCTAGTGCTGCCGCGATCCGCCTCATTTGGGTCAGATAGGACTTTGGGGCCATGGGGCCTATTTGGGGTCAATTATTTATGTTATTGATTATGGGATATACGGGGCTTATCTGTTGAGTTGGGCTTAATCTGGGAAGATTCGTTGTGTATACATGGATTGACAGAGATCGGGTCCAGACAGAGTTGGGTCAGCGGGACTAGTGATTGTTAGTTGGGTGATCCAGGTGAGTACACGAGTTCTTTTTGAAGGTCCTACTTTTATTCGAGTCAATGTATGTGTATATACTGTCAAGATCAAAATCACCTAAGATTAACTGGTTTAAATAAATCAGAGTTAAACCAATAATCTTGTTTTGAATCAAAGTCCAATTAAGAAGTTTGCGGAATAACACTTAATTGTTTTAAGAAAACGTTCTAAACAATAAAATAACAGACAATCAATAAAAACAATTAATATCAAAACCCTTATATAACCAAACTCTGATTACAATCACCTCTAATCTGTTTTGATTAGTCGAGGAACACAAATTGTTCTTAGGGTTTTTCAACCTTCTAGAGGCTTTAGAAACTTAATCAGAACGCAGATTACAATATGAATTTCTTAAGCATTGAATTACATGAGAAAGACCTAGTCTATCTCTATTTATAGCCTTCTGATTTGTTTCCTAGACAATCTGTGATTTCTCTTTGAATGGATATCTTTGGAAGATCTTCAAATCTTGAAATCTTTATCACTTCCTGATTTGTAGCACTTTCTGTTCTCTGTTTGTTGAGCAGCTTGAACTTTAACTCTGGCCGCTTGAACTTTTGAACTAGCAGCTCGAGTTTCTTGAATTAGCAGCTCGGACTTTGTAATTACACAGAAATACTACTAACAGTTTGAGAAGTCCTAACTAACAGCTTGACATACTTAGATTATTTCCCAACAATCTCCAACTAACTTAAATTCTTAACTAAGACTTTAAGTCTCTTTACAGATAAGGAAATATATACAAAGTAAAACTGTTATACACAAACTAAGGCATCCAAAAATTTACGTATTACAACTATGCACGCTTCTGTCTTATAGCTTTTATGAAGTCTCTTTTAAGCTCTTCTTTATCACATTCTATCTTCATTGAGCTCATCTGTTGTAGCCATCCTCTTGGTAAATCAAGAAATTCAAAACTATAGGATCTGTTGGATCTGTCTGCAAGTTTGAGTCTATATGTCATGGATTTTTCATATAGATCAATTTGTACAAT
This sequence comes from Centrapalus pauciflorus, assembly GCA_020465985.1. Taxonomy (NCBI): domain Eukaryota; kingdom Viridiplantae; phylum Streptophyta; class Magnoliopsida; order Asterales; family Asteraceae; genus Centrapalus; species Centrapalus pauciflorus. The sequence continues at coordinate 150,313 of JAANYP010000192.1, forward strand.
CTTCATTTCCTTAGCAGCTTCTATATCCATTCTTGTTGATTCTGGATCAATCATGCTTTAAAGATCTTTTATATTATTTTGAACCCATACTATTGGTGATCTAGAGTGGCTGACCTTCCCAATATTGTGCATCTGGATCAGCTCTGGTCTAGTCATCTTTTGAACTATTTGAATCAGGTTCTTATACTCCTCTTCTAGACCAGCTTCTCTTTTAACTACAAAATGATATACCAGATCAATGTTGTCCATTGATTTGGCATACCAGTAAGTAATTGGAGGTTTGGAGAAGTCATATTGGTCAAGGGCTTTCTTTATCTCTATTGCCTTCTGTAATTGTTGATCAAACATAACTCTTTTCAGTTGGTCAAACTTTCCTTGAGGAATGACTTCTGGTTTAGACATAGCAACAGTTTGAGAAGGTTCTTGGACTTGTTTAGAAGCCTTTTCTTTTGACTTTTCTTTATCATTCATGGCCTAGAGTTTCTCTGTGGACCATGATTGTGCAATGACTTTTGAAACACCAACACCTGCAGAATAGCTTATTAAAAACCTTCTGTGTTCTGCCTTTGAAGACCCTGTTGGCCTCTTTCTCTTCTTTTGTCCTTCTTTGACCACAAATCCACGTAGATAATCTCCAAAACTTTCATCATCACCCATAGAGACTTGAGCTTGTTGATCAAGGATTCGGTCGTGTTCTTCTGCTAAATTTCTGGCAAGTTCAGCATCTGCAGCAACTTGAGCTTCTTTTGAAGCAAATTTAATCTTTGGTGTTTCAATCAAAATACCTTTTCCTTTGTCAGAAGCTGTTGCTTGAACTGTTCTTGTTGCTTGGACTTCTGAGGATTATCCTTCAATACCTTCTCTGATTAACACCGCCTGGCCTTTTAACGGAAGCAGCTTGAACTTCTGGACTAACATTTTGAGAAACTGGTGGGACTGTTAGCCTAGAAGCTGAAGCTGCCAGAGGTGAACTTGAAGCTGTTTGGACTGAATCTGGGATCTTCTGATTCTCCACCTTTTAGGATGCATGGGTTTGATATGAAGGACCAAAAACCGCTGCTAACAGGGTTTGAATCTGTTTCTCTAGCTGAATATTCTTGTTTCCATAGAGCTTCAACACAAGTTGGAATTGGGAAGCTTTTGCTGTTGAACTGCTGAGAGCTGTTGAAGTGCAATAACTTGTGATCCTGTGCAGCAATAGTGGACTTGTAATGTTCCAAAATAGCTACAACAGGTTTCAGCTGTGGATCCGTCAAAGCCATGAGTTGCAGACTGGCCTCAAGATCTTCAAATGATAAATGGATTTGAGATCTATCACTGGCACCAATACCAGATGTATTAGCAGCATCTGGGCCCCTCCGTTCTTGGTACTGGAGACTTCCAGAAGGTGCTTGCACACCTTATGTTGCATGGGAGTTGTCTTAGGTATGTTGGAACTGTCTTGTGCCCCTTGTGTAGAGACAGCAATAGTTCCAGCCACAAAACCCATATGAACATCCTCAGAAGGGATGTTCACCTCCATATTGAGGGTGGGTGTATCCTCAGTGGGATCCCTTTCGATATGCTATGCAAGAGTATCCTCTTGCACATGGATATTTGGCTCTTGATGTTGGTCTGAGATGGAAGGAGCACCTGCAGTCCTTTGTCTCTTTTCAGTGTATATTTTTAGTGATGGGGCTGGGGAGGTATTTATGGTAGAAGGATCAGAAGGGATATCTGTATCATGAGGAGTGGGTTGGGATCCTGGGGGTGAAGCAGTAATGTGGGGCTGAGCCTGCTCAGGATCCTCTCCTCTGTTTCATGGAAAGATAGTTTGCATTGCTTGAGGCAATGAGACATCAACAGAAAGAAAATTTGCACTCTGTTTCAAAAATCTTTAACAGATGGCAAAGAGTGCCTATGGGAAATATATATCCTTTTATGTATTTTTAACTTATTGCAAGATTTTGCAATTATTTCAGACAAAAACCGAGGATACATCTTAAATTTCTCATTCTTTAAGGCATGCTGCCTCAACATCCTTTGAAAAATCATATTTGAAAAGTTGAATTGTTGGCCTGTAGATAAGCAAACTAGAGCAGTTGCAATATTTTGAGGAAAATTCAGACCAACCAGTTCTTTTAGGGCTTAAACATTGTTGAATGATATGTACAAGGTATTTCCATTTTGGGCCAAAATGTGCTTTGAAGAAAGTAAAAGAATCAGTTGGTCCCCTATACCCTATTTCAAATAGCCCTTCATGTAAAGCAGTAAGAGAGATCTGTTATACCTGAAGCATCTTGGACATGTGAGTGTTGTCGAATGGATTTTTCTGAGATGGTGATGGTATGACCATCAATGGTAGAAACAAGATAAGTGACTTCATCTTGTGTACTCAGACTGGCTTTACTCCAGAATTGCTCTATGTGAGATACGTAGATAGTGGGGTTTACAGTGAGAGGATAGTTGATGGATGAATTGCGAAGGAAATCCATCATTTCATGAAGGTTTGAAGTTCAGCATGTTTGAGGGTGTATGGGAGGCAGTAGTGTTCTTTAACAAACTCCATTGGTGCTCAAGAACGAGAGAAGTTAGGGTTTTGCTCGAAGATTTGAAAATCGCACAGGGAGAGAATGAAAGGGCTCTGGAAGATATTTTGAAACTGGAAGTTGTAACCGAACGAAACTGGGACTTTTAAGGGTTTGGAATTTAAAAATATCTAGTCCCGCGTACAAAGACCTTAGTAATGACTGAAATGTCCTACACACTTAATGGACCAGGTGAACAACTAACAGTCCGAGAAAATGAACTAGCAGTTTGAGAATATTCTCAAGCTGTTAGATATTTACTGAGCAATATCTATTGAAGCAGTGTCTCCCCCTTAACTAAACACATATATCAAATATTTTTCATAGATTATAGAAGATGGTAATGTAAGATAGATTAATCCACGTTTATCATACCAATATTTGATACCAGAAAAGTGAATCTTCCTACATCAAAAGGTTTAGTAAAAAGATCTGCTAACTGACCATCAGTATGAATTTTGGTAACTTGAATTAACTTCTTGTAATTACAATCCCATATAAAATGAAATCTAATATCTATGTGCTTGGTTTTGGGAAACTTTACTGGATTTTGTACAATACTGATTGCACTTGAATTGTCAATGTAAATAGGAATAGATAGAAAGTTCATACCATAGTCTCTTAGTTGGTTCTGAATCCACATAACGTGAGAGCAACAGCTGGCAGCTGCAACACTTTCTGCCTCAGTGGATGAAGTGGATACTGTGGTTTGCTTCTTGCACTTCCAAGAGACTAGTCTTGCTCTTACATATTGGCATCCTCCAGTTGTTGATTTCCTGACTATATTGCAACCTCCATAGTCACTGTCAGAATATGCTGTTAGTTCAAGAGGAAAGTCCTTAGGATACCATAGGCCTAAGTTCGGTTGGCCTTTTAGATATCTAAAGATTCTATTAACAGCAAATAGATGTGAGTCCTTTGGTGCACATTGAAACCTGGCACAGACACAAACATCAAACATTATATCTGGTCTGGAAGATGTGAGATACATTAGTGATCCTATCAAGGATCGGCACAAATGAATATCCACATCTACTCCTTCTTTATCTGCATCAAGTTGCTTATGAGTGACCATTGGTGTGCTTGCAACTTTGGTGTCCTTGTAGCCAAACTTCTCCAGAATGTCATTCACATACTTTGACTAACTGATGAAGAGACTAGTGAGCTTCTGCTTAACTTGCAATCCTAGAAAGAAAATTAGTTCTCCCATTGAACTCATTTGAAACGTTTTGTGCATCAGGGTCTCAAATTCCTAGCAAAGTATGTCATTTGTTGATCCAAAGATGATGTCATCAACATAGAACTGAACAAAAAGGATCTCTGATTTGATAGATTTTCTTAACAATGTCTTGTCTAGAGTACCTCTCTTGAATCCATTCTGTAGTAAGTAAGAAGACATAGTGTCATACCATGTTCTAGAAGCTTGGTGTAGCCCATAAAGTGCTTTGTCTAACTTGTAAACTCTGTCAGGATACTTGTGTCTTCAAACCCAGGTGGTTGACACACATATACCTTTTCATCAATTGTACCATATAAGAATGCAGATTTCACATCCATTTGATACACCTTGAACCCTTTGTAGCTTGCATAGGCTAGGAACAGTCTGATGGCTTCAATCCTTGCTACTAGAGCAATTACATCATCATAGTCTATTCCTTCTTCTTGAGTGTAACCTTGAGCTACTAGCCTTGCTTTGTTCTTGATCACTATACCTCTTTCATCCTTTTTATTCCTGAAAACCCATCTTGTACCAGTTGCCCTCTTTCCTTTAGGCAAATCAACCAGTTGCCACACATTCTGAATTTTGAATTGCAATAGCTCTTCTTGCATGGCATCAATCCAAGATGGATCCTTCAGAGCCTCAGATGCCTTCTTTGGTTCTAGATAGGACATGAAGCATGCATGTTCAAAGGCAGAAGACTGAACTCAGGAACTGCTTCTTCAGAGACAGCTGTGTCCTTGTGGATCATATTCCTTGTCTGCATAGGTGTGCGTGGATCTTCCATGATCTGGTTGAGAGGATGATATTTGTGAACTCTGAGTGTAGGTTCACTTTCTATCTGAATTGAGCTTCCCAGGTTGGTGTTCGTCACCTTCTGCACATGATGATTCTGCTTCAGTAACAGGTTGATCAGGAGTTGGGACTGATTCCCTATTATTTGGAGTTGTTACTTCAGGACTTGGGAATGGCATCGCAAACTCTGACCTCTGTCATGTTGGGCAGTCAGGACTCCAGGTGGGTCGCAAGAAAGAATTGGGAGAATAGTGTACTCATCCCATCTATCAGATTCTTCAATAGTTTGAGTTTTTGTGTCAACAGTCTGAACTCTTGTGCTGGCAGCATGAGAATTTGCACTGGCAGCATGAGAATTTATGTTACCAGTTTGATCATTGTGTCCGACTGCTCCTGTAGAATACTCATCAAAACTTAGAGATTTTGTTAGTGAATCTAAATCAAATAACCAATCAGGACCAGTGCGTTTGATATTTGCAGTATTTTCATTAAACTCAACATTTGCACTTTCTTCAATGGCTTTAGATACACTGTTATGAACTCTATAGGCTTTGCTCTGTGTGGAGTATCCTACAAAGGATCCTTCCTCAGACTTGCTCTCAAACTTACCCAAGTGAGTTTTAGTATACAGGATAGTACATGGGCACCCAAATGGTTTTAGAAAGGTAACTAGGGGAATCCTATGATGAAACAACTCATATGGAGTTTTCCCTTGTGATTGGACTACTTGGACCCTATTTAGAACATAACAGGCTGTATTAATTTCCTTTGCCCAAAAAGTCATTGGCAATATGGAATCAGCTAACATAGTTCTAACAGCCTCTATTAATGTTCTATTCCTCCTTTCAACTACTCCATTTTGTTGTGGCGTTCTACGTGCACTATACCATTTTGCAATTCCTTCCTGTTTAGGTCATGATTTTTAAACTCAGTTCCATTGTCTGACCTGATCACCTTTACTTTTAAGTTAGACTGATTTTCAATATTTAGAATAAAGGATTTAACCAACTCAGCAGTCTCATCCTTAGTCCTAAGATTATAAACCCATGTAAACCTAGTGAAATCATCAACAATGACTAAACAGTAGGCTCTTTTATTCAAAGTCAAAATAAAAGTTGGACCAAAAAGATCCATATGAAGAAGATGAAGAGCAGATGAGATTGAATTTACTTCTTTGGCCTTATGAGAAGTTTTGTGTTGCTTGCCTTTGAGGCAGGCTACACAATGATCATCACATATGAACTCCTTCTGCGGGAATCCTCTTACCAAATTGTTTTTGACTAAAGCATTCATAGATTTGAAGTTCATGTGACACATCCTTCTGTGCCAAAGAGCAGACTCATTAGATGATGCTTTGGATATTAAACAACTTAAAATATTAGCTTTGGATAATTTTCTGTGTCCAAACAGTATACATTGTCCTTTCTTGGTGTTCTTAGTAAAATAAGGTTTTCAGGTTTTTAAAATCTTTGGATAGGACAATGCATTCAGAATCTGTGAACAAAACAACATTCCTTTTGTCACATACTTGAGGCACACTGAGTAAATTATACTTCAGTTGTTCAACATACAGTACATCATTAAAGATCATGTTACCTGCTTTGAAAGTACCTTTACCTGTTACCTTACTTCCTTTGGAGTTTCCACCAAATGCAACATATCCTCCTTCAAAGCTTTTGAAATTTGACAAGCACTCAGAATTACATGTCATGTGCCTAGAGCAGCCACTGTCCACATGCCATCTTGTCTTATGTTGGTTTCTGTGGTTGCCCTCAGATGGTAGTTCAGTGGAAGTAACAGTTATAGTTTCTGCCATAAGAGCTTGATTCTAAAACTCCTCTTTTGTTTGGTCACTCCAGTCAAAAATAGTGTTTTTTTTGTGAAACAAGAGCCTGTGAAGATTGTGTCTGACTAGTCTGTTAGGGTCTTGGTGGCTGCTGAGTTTGTGATCTACACTCTCTAGCAAAGTGTCCAAGTTTGTCACACTTGAAACATTCAACCTTTGATTTGTCAAATGCTGGCTTGCCTTCTGATCTGGCCTGAAAGTTTGTTCTGCCTGTCCTTTTAAGAAACCTTTTAGCCCTCATAGTCAACATGGCATGTTGCCACTTTAAGTCCAACTCTTCTAGATCATCTGGATGGATTTGTTCCAGATCTTCAGAATTAAGAGAAAATAGTCCATCACTTGCAACAAATGCCTCATAATGGACCTTAGAATTGTTGCCATCAGTACTTGTAAAAGAATCACAGCAGTTTGATTTATCATTAGGTGCAGATGATAGCAGAGCAGTGTTTTGATTATAAGAAAAGGATTTCTTTTTATTTTCAATCTCAGACTCAAACACTCTCAAGCTGTTGTAGAGATCCTCCAAATCTATTTCATCTAGAGTGTCCTTTGTTCTCCACTGTGCAGCATATACTGTCCATTCTTCACCAAGAGATCTGAGGAATTTTCTGTTTACGTCATCATGATCCAGGCTAACCTTAGCACTCTCCAATTCACCTATCAACTTATTATACCTATCAAAGATTTGAGTAAGGTTTTCATTCTTTCCACCGGAAAAATTTTCATACTGCTGTTTTAAAAGATCCTTTTGGTTTCTTTTTGTGCTAGCATTGCTAGCAAATCTTTTCTCTAAAGCAAGCCATAGAGAATGAGTAGTATAGAATTTTTTAAACTGATGTTGATAAGTATTAGGAATGGCTATCTGTAAAATAGTGAGATCTTTTACTTCATTCATTCTAGCCTTTCTCTCAATCTCAGTTTTTGGAGGTGTTCTTTTTGGTTTGCCTTCAGCATCCAGTTCAGGATCAACTGCAGCAGGATTTTCAACAGCTTCCCATAGGGCATTATCAATAAATTGAATGTGCTGTTGAATCCTGAGTTTTCACATCTCGAATCAGTGGGTTTGAGCATAGGCACCTTAAGTCCTTGCCCAGATCCACTACTGCTGCCATCAAAGTCCATTGCAGAAAAAAATTTAAATACTTAAAGATGAAAGTTTCTGACTTTGAAAACAAAGAATAAAAACAAAACAGAACCTATGGCTCTGATACCACTTTTTAAGATCAAAATCACCTAAGATTAACTGGTTTGAATAAATCAGAGTTAAACCGATAATCTTGTTTAGAATCAAAGTCAAATTAAGAAGTTTGCAGAATAACACTTAATTATTTTAAGAAAACTTCCAAAACAATATAATAACAGACAAATCAATAAACACAATTAATATCAAAACCTTTATGTAACCAAACTCTGATTAAAATCACCTCTAATCTATTTTGATTAGACGAAGAACACAAATTGTTCTTAGGGTTTTTCAACCTTAGAGGCTTTAGAAACTTAATCAGAACGCAGATTACGATATGAATTTCTTAAGCACCGAATTACAAAAGAAAGACCTAGTCTATCTCTATTTATAGCCTTCTGATTTGTTTCCTTGACAATCTGTGATTTCTCATTGAGTGGATATCTTTGGAAGATCTTCAAATCTTGAAATCTTTATCACTTCATGATTTGTAGCACTTTCTGTTATCTGTTTGTTGAGCAGCTTGAACTTTAACTCTGGATGCTTGAACTTTTGAACTAGTAGTGCAAGTTTCTTGAAATAGCAGCTCGAACTTTGTAATTACACAGAAATACTACTAACACTTTGAGAATTCCTAACTAACACCTTGACATACTTAGATTATTTCGCAACATATACTTTCTGTGATTATGTTGTGCGCTCTGTGTCAGGATCAAAATCACCACCTAAGATTAACTGGTTTGAATAAATCAGAGTATAAAACAAATAACCTTGTATTGAATCAAAGTCCAATTAAGAAGCTTGTGGAATAACACTTAATTGTTTTAAGAAAAACTTTCAGAACAAATAACACATAAATATAATCAAAAATCAAATCTTTTGTATTGCCAACTCACTGATTACAATCACCTCTAATCTGTTTGATTATACGAAGAACACAAACTGTTCATAGGGTTTTACAACCTTAGAGGCTTGAGAAACTTAACCAGAAAGCAATTACAATTGAAGCACAAGATTATAAAATTGCACGTACAGACTTACAATAGAAAAACCTATTCTATCTATATTAAAGCCTTCTGATTTGTTTCCTTGAGGAACTTTGATTTCTCTGGTAGTAGATATGCTTGAATCTTCAAATATAAATCTCTTCCTGAATTTCAGCACTTTCTGTTTGTTAAACTGTTGAGCAGCTTGAACTTTATCTGTTGAGCAGCTTGAACTTGAGCAGCTTGAGCTTTTGAACTGGCAGCTTGAACTTTTGAACTAGCAGCTCGAACTTACTCAACTAATAGTTTGAACTTTGTAATTACACAGATTATCTACTAACAGTCTAAGAAATCTAACTAACAGCTTGACATACTTAGAATATTTCCCAACAATCTCCCCCTAACTTAAATTCTTTACACAAGACTTTAAGTTTTTGTACAAATAAGGAAATAAAACAAAGTAAAACTGTTATTTACAAACTAAGGCATCCAAAAACTTACAATTGTGAAAGTTTCTGATTTGTTGCCTTTATGAAATCTCTTTTCAACTCCTCTTTATCATAGTGAATCTTCATTGAGCTTATTTGGAGTAGCCAAGCCTTTGGCAGATTAAAGAACTCAAAATTGTAGAACCTGCTGGATCCGTCTGCAAGCTTGAGTCTATATGTCATTGACTTGGCATATATATCAACCTGTACAATCTTCATCTCCCTAGCAGCTTCCATTTCTACTCTTGTAGACTCTGGATCAAAAATGCTTCTAAGATCTTTTACATTTCTTTGTACCCATACACAGTGAGACCTTGAATGGCTAACAGATCCAATATGATGCATTTTTGTCAGATCATCTCTGGTTAGCTTTTGTGTCATCTGAGCTAGGCTCTTATATTCTTCTTCTGGACCAGCCTCTCTTCTGACTACAAAATGATAGTGTAAATCAATTTCATCCATTGATTTAGCATACCAGTAAGAAATAGGCGGTTTGGAGAGGTCCTACTTATCTAGGGCCTTTTCAATTTCTAGAGCCTTTTGAAGCTGTTGTTCAAACAACACCCTTTTGACCTGATCAATCTTTGTTTGAGGAGGGGGATCACTAACAACAACTTGAACTGGTTCTTGTTGGCATTGGACTTGTTGGGAGACTTTGGTTGCTTCTTGTTTTTCCTTCTCCTTGTCATGTAAGGCCTGAAGCTTTTCTGTTGGCCTTGACTGAGCCATTACTCTTGGTAGTCCAACTGATGCAGAGAAGTTTATCAAAAATTTTCTATGTTCTGCCTTTGAATGCCCTGTTGGCATTTTCCTTTTCACTTGATTCTTCTTGACCACAAACCCTCTTAGATAGTCACCTAAGGTTTCATCATCATTCATTTGAGCATGAGTTTGCTGGTCTAAGAGTTCATCCTGTTCCTCTGCTAATTTCTTTGCTAATTCAGCATCATGAGCAACCTGGGCTTCTTTAGAAGAGAATTTAATCTTTGGAGATTCAATGAGAATGCCTTTACCCTTATCTCTGGAAGCTGATGCTGTAGATTGGACTGTTGTGACAGGAGCCTGAGAGCCTTCTCTGATGACAACTCCAATTGTCCTGATAGGAGCAGCTTGAGTTTCTAGGCTAACAGCTTGAGTAGCTGTTGGGACTGTTAGCCTAGAAACTGGGACTGTTGGAGGGGAGGTTGAAGTTGTTTGGACTGAAGGTGGGATCTCCTGATTCTCCCCCTTTTTGGATGCATTGGTTTGGCCAGGTGGACCTACAACCTTTGCAATCAGGGTTCGAACCATCTTCTCAAGTTGAATAATCTTATTTCCACATAGGGTGAACCCTTGATGAAAATAATCCAGTCGTTGATGTTGAGCTGCTATAGTCTGTTGCAGAGCTGTGATTTGTGCCCCCTGTGTAGCAATAAGGGACTTATAATGTTCCAATATGGCTACAACAGGTTTCAGCTGTGGATCCGTCAATACCATGAGTTGCAGACTAGCCTCAAGATCATCAAATGATAGTAGTAATTGAGATCTATCACTGGAAGGAATTACAGAGGTAGAAACATCTGGGCCCCTTTGTTCTTGGTACTGGGGACTTCCAGAAGGTGCTTGCACACCCTCTGTTGCCATGGGTGTGGTCTTAGAGATGTTGACACTGGCCTGTGCCTCTTGTGCAGAGACATCAGTAGTGTCAGCCACAAACCCCATACGGACATCCTCTGATGGAATGTCCACCTCCAAATTGAGGGTGGGAGAGGCCTCAGTGGGTTCCCTTTGGATATTCTGTGCAGAAGTGTCCTCCTGCACAGGGTTATTTGGCACTGGTGCTTAGGCTGAGGAGGAAGGAGCTCCTGAAACCCGTTGTCTTTTGTATTGTAGGAGTGTGGGGGGTGGGGATGTATGTGTGATAGGAGTAGAGGGAATGTTTGTATTATGAGGAGTGGGTTGGGGTCCTGGGGGTGAAGCAGTGATGGATGGCTGAACCTGTTCAGGACCCTCTCCTCTGTTTGTTGGATTGATGCCCAACATTGCAGATTGCAATGGGACATCCACATTCAAAAAATTGGCACTAGGTTTTAAAAGTCTTTTGATTGATGGTAAAGAGTGCCTATGGGAAACATGTATCCTTTTATGTATATTAAACTTATTGCAAGATCTTGCAATTATTTCAGCCAAAAATCGTGGATACATAAAAAATTTCTCATTCTTTAGGGCATGATGCCTCAACATTCCCTGAAAAATCATATTTGAAAAATTGAACTGTTGGCCTGTTGATAGACACACTAGAGCAGTGGCAATGTTTGAGGAAAACTCAGACCAACCAATTCTTTTGGGACTTATACATTGTTGAATGATATGCACAAGATATTTCCACTTAGGGGTAAAGTGTGCTTTAAAGAAAGTAAACGAATCAGTAGGGCCCCTATACCCTATTGCAAAAAGTCCTTCATGTAAGGCAGTAAAGGATAGATCTGATATACCTGAGGCATCTTGAAGATGCAAATGTTGGCGGATGGTCTCCTCAGAAATAGAAATAGGGTTGCCATCGATTGTGGATGCAAAAGAAATGACTCCATTGACTGTTTTTACTGTGGCAGATTTCCAGAATTGCTCTGTATGAGCCACATAGATGGTGGGATTTACAGTGAGGGCATGATGTATATAGGAACTTCGAAGGAAGTCCATCGTGTCGTGGAATGGTTGAAGGTCAGTATGTTTGAGAGAATAAGGGAGGCAGTTGTGCTCTTTGACAAACTCCATTAGAGATTAAAAACGGTGATTTAGGGTTTGAATCGACAATGTGTGAATCGCTCAGAGAGAGAAAGAACAGATCGTTGGAAGATATTTTTGTAACTGGTAGTTGCAATTGAACGAAACTGGGACCTTTAAAGGTTTGGACATTTCGAAAATATCTAGTCCCGCGCACACACTTATAATAAATTACAGAATTACCCTGCACACTTTGACAGATCAAGTGAAAACAACTAACAGTTCGAGTAAAATGAACTAGCAGCTTTAGAAAAGACTTAAGCTGTTAGTTGAAAATTAAGCATATTCTTATGAAACAGTGTCTCCCCCTTAATCAAGCACATGAAATAAATATGTTCTTCATAAAATAAGAGAGAATGATGAAAAACAAATTAATCCATATTAACTATACCAATATTTGATACTAGGAAGGTGAATCTTCCTACATCAAATGGTTTTGTAAATAGATCAGCGAACTGATCATCTGTATGAATTTTGGTAACTTGGATTAATTTCTTCTCATTACAATCTCTTATAAAATGAAATCTAATGTCTATGTGCTTGGTTTTGGGAAATTTCACTGGATTTTGTACAATGCTTATTGCACTTGAGTTGTCAATGTAAATAGGAGTAGATAGAAAGTTCATACCATATTCTCTCAGTTGATTCTGAATCCACATCACTTGGGAACAGCAGCTGGCAGCTGCTACATATTCTGCTTCAGTAGATGAGGTGGAAACAGTTGTTTGCTTTTTGCACTGCCAAGAGACCAGTCTTGCTCCTAGATATTGACATCCACCAGTTGTGGATTTTCTGTCAAGGTTGCAGCCTCCATAGTCACCGTCAGAATAGGTTGTTAGTTCAAGAGGAGAGTCTTTAGGATACCATAGGCCCAACTGTGGTTGGCCCTTGAGGTATCTAAAAATTCTCTTAACAGCAAACATATGTGAGTCCTTTGGAGCACATTGAAACCTGGCACAAACACAAACAGCAAACATTATATCAGGTCTAGAAGATGTGAGATACATTAGTGAACCTATCAAGGATCTATATAAGTGAATGTCCACATCCACTGCATCATTGTCTGCATCAAGCTGCTTGTGAGTGTCCATTGGAGTACTAGCAACTTTGGTATCTTTGTAACCAAACTTTTCCAGGATGTCATTAACATACTTTGATTGACTTATAAAAAGTCCTGTGGCTTCTGCTTGACCTACAATCCTAGAAAGAAGGTGAGTTCTCCCATTGAACTCATTTGAAACTTTTTGTGCATCAATGTCTCAAACTCCTTGCACAGAATGCCATTTGTGGACCCAAAAATGATATCATCAACATAGATCTGAACAAGAAAAATCTCTGATTTGATGGGCTTTGTGAACAATGTCTTGTCCAAAGTACCTCTCTTGAATCCATTTTGTAGAAGGTATGAGGACAAAGTGTCATACCATGCTCTTGGTGCTTGATGGAGTCCATAGAGGGCTTTGTCTAGTTTGTAGACTCTGTCTGGATACTTATAGTCCTCAAATCTAGGGGGCTGACACACATAAACCTCTTCTTCGATTGTACCATACAGTAATGCAGATTTCACATCCATTTGGTACACTTTGAACCCTTTGAAGCTGGCATAAGCTAGGAACAGTCTGATGGCTTCTATCCTTGCTACTGGGGCAAAGACATCATCATAATCTATTCCTTCTTCTTGAGTGTATCCTTGTGCTACCAATCTTGCTTTGTTCTTGATTACTACTCCTCTCTCATCCTTCTTGTTTCTGAAAACCCATCTTGTACCAATTGCTCTCTTTCCTCTAGGTAAGTCAACTAGAGTCCAGACATTCTGAATCTTGAATTGCTGATGTTCTTCTTACATTGCCTCAATCCAAGATGGATCTTTCAGAGCCTCAGATGCCTTTTTAGGTTCTAATTGTGACATAAAGCATGCATGGTCAAAGGCAGCTAGACTGAATTCAGGAACTGCTGATTCTGCATCAGTGGACTCCTTGTGAACCATTGTCCTTGTCTGCACAGGTGTGCGTGGGTCTCCCATTATCTAGTTGAGAGGATGATACTTGTGAATCCTAAGTGTGGGTTCTCTTTCTGTCTGAAATGATGTTCCTAGATTTGTATCATCTCCTTCAAGACCACTTGATGATTCTGCTTCAGGGTCAGCTTGACCAGAAGATGGGATTGTTTCCCTATTGGATGGAGCTATTACCTCAGGACTTCGGATTGGCACTTCATAATCTAGATTTGTATCATGTTGAGCATCCAGTAGCCCTGGTGGGTCACAAGATAGAAGTGGTAGTACAGTATACTCATCCCATTTTTCAGAATCTTCAACAGTTTGAAACTTTGTGCCAACAGCTTGAATGTTTGTGTGAGCAGCATGAGAATTTGTGTTGGCAGCTTCACAACTGTCTTCATCAGTTCCTGCAGTATACTCAACAAAGCTCATAGAATTTGTTATTGAATCTAAATCAAACAACCAATCAGGACCAGTGCCTTTGACATTAGCAGTGTTTTCATTAAACTCAACATTGGCACTTTCTTCAATGGTTTTAGACACACTGTTATATACTCTATAGGCTTTGCTTTGAATAGAGTATCCTACAAAGAACCCTTCTTCAGCCTTACTTTCAAACTTTCCTAAGTGAGTTTTAGTGTGAAGAATAGTTCATGAACAACCAAAAGACTTTAGAAAGGCTACTAAGGGAACTCTATGATGGAATAACTCATATGGAGTTTTCCCTTGTGATTGAAAAACTTGAACCCTATTTAGCACATAACAAGCTGTATTGACTGCCTCTGCCCAAAAGGTCATTGGCAGTTTGGAATCAGCTAGCATGTTTCTAGCAGCCTCTATTAAAGTTCTATTCTTTCTTTCAGCTACACCATTTTGTTGTGGTGTTCTTGGTGCACTATATTGCCTTGCAATACCTTTAGACTCACAGAAACTATTTAGGATATGATTTTTAAACTCAGTTCCATTGTCTGACCTGATCACCTTAACTTTTAAGTTTGATTGGTTTTCTATCTTAAGGATAAAGGATTTGACTAGCTCAGCAGTTTCATCTTAGTCCTAAGAAAGTAGACCCATGTAAATCTGGTGAAATCATCAACAATGACTAAACAGTAGGCTCTTTTATTCAAACTCAAAACAGAAGTTAGACCAAAGAGATCCATATGAATAAGATAAAGAGCAGATGAGTTACTTCTTTGGCTTTATGAGAAGAGTTATGTTGCTTGCCTTTGAGGCATGCTACACAATGATCATCACATTTGAACTCCTTTTGTGGTAAACCTCTTACCAGATTCTTTTTGACTAAAACATTCATAGATTTGAAGTTCATGTGCACATCCTTCTGTGCCAAAGTGCAGACTCATTAGATGATGCTTTGGATATCAAACAGCTCAAAGTATTTGATTTTGACAAAAGATCTGTGTCCAAACAGTAGACATTGTCCTTCCTTGGTGTTCTGAGTAAAACAAGATTTTCAGGGATTTTAAAATCTTTTGAAAGGACAATACACTCAGAGTCTGTGAATAGAACAATATTTTGTTTATCACAAATTTGAGACACACTTAGTAAATTATAATTTAGCTGTTCAATATACAAAACATCATTGAAGATCATATTGCCTGCTTTGACAGTACCCTTACCTGTTACCTTACCTCCCTTGGAATTTCCACCAAATGCAACAAATCCTCCTTTAAAGCCTTTGAAATTTGACAAGCATTCAAAATTGTCTGTCATGTGTCTATAGCATCCACTATCCATATGCCATCTTGTTTTATGTTGGGTCCTGTGGGTGCCCTGCACAAATAAAAGCTTAGTTAGTAGTGGAGTAAACCCAAACCAAGTTGGTTTTGGGTTGTCCTTGTGCATTGACATAACTAAACACTGTTTGTGTCTTTTTATACTTAGTGAGATCCACTGGTGGATTTTGTGAAGAATATTTAGTTATGACATGAGGTATCCAGGTGTTCTTTCTAACCTTTTCATTAACAGTCTCAGATGAACCATTACCAGTTCCAGTTTTAGGCTTAGCAGTTTGAACTGAGTTTTTAGTGCTGACAGCTTCAGAGTTTGCACTAACAGTCCCAACATTTGTATCAACAGTTTGATCTGTGTTTTTGCCTTTAACACACCATATCTGTTTAATGTTTGCTTTGGATTTTGCTAAAACTTGTTTTTGGTGTGTAGGCTGTCTTTTGTTGACTTTTAAGTACCTGTGGTCAACTGTCTTCTTTGGAACTTGTGTAACAGGTGGTTTGGCCTTTAAATTTTTTGAGTTTTGAACAATTTCCTGTTTTTGAACCACAGTCTGTTTTGCAACAGATGGTTTATACAAACAATGTCTAGCTAAATGGTTTTTCCTGCCACAATGGAAACATCTTTTGACTGTTTTGATTGGAGAACCAGTTTTGTTAGACCATAACTGGTTCTTGTTCCTTAGATTTCCCCTTACCTGCTGTTGTGTGGGAAACTTTTGGACACCATGCTTTTGGCATGTGCAGATGGGAATAGTCTTACCCTTTTTATTAATTTTTAAGGAAGATGCAATGTTACAGTTAGAAGGTACAGAAACAAGTGGATCATTATTGCATACACTCATCTTCTCTTTTCCTTTCTCACTGGGGGTAGGGGTTTCTATAGGTGCACGCATTGTTTTGGGATCTCTCTCAACTTCTTTACACTCACAGCCTTCATTTGGAATTAGTTCTTCTTTAGATTCAGGACTGTTTTCAAGGATAGGATCTACAGTGTTCATTGTCTCATCTAATGGTTCATTAACAAGCCTATCAGAAACTTCACTCATGGGATGAATGTATTTGTTGTTGTATGGGGGTGGAGTGGCTCTGTATCCTATACCTTCTTTGGGATTGAGCTGAGATTTTACCGTATCTTTAAATTGAACCTCCATTAGGTGTTCTAGCCTTTGATTTGCCAGCTTGAAGTTTCCTAAATCTATATTGACATATTCTATTTTCTTGTGAGCTTCTAACACCTTCTGTTCAGCCTCATCTAGTTTCTTATTTAGGGTCTCTATTTTTTTATTCTGTTCCTTTTTCTCCCACTCATGATATGTTCTATCATGTCCCATCTGAATTATCTTCATAGTCATTGATCTGTTTTTCAAGATCTTCTATGTCCTGCATGTACTCATATCTCCTTTCTTCCATCTTAGCTAGAGTTTTGCACATGCTCTCATTATGAGAGAACAGAGTTTAGCATTTACCTCAGAAGGTAGTTTAGTGGAAGTGACATTAGATGTTTCTGCCATAAGAGCTTGATTTTGAAACTCCTCTTCTGTCTGATCACTCCAGTCAAACACATTGTCTTCTTGAGAAACAAGTTCTTGTGATGATGAAGCTTGATTAGTTTGCTGGGGTCTTGGTGGCTGTTGACCTTGGGATCTGCATTCTCTGGCAAAGTGTCCAAGCTTGTGGCATTTAAAGCATTCAACTTTTGATTTATCAAATGCTGGTTTGCCTTCTGGTCTGGCTTAAAAGTTTGGTCTGCCAGTTCTTTTCAGAAATCTTTTGGCCCTCATAGTCAACATAGCATGCTGCCATTTCAAGTCCATCTCTTCTAGATCGTCTGGATGGATTTGTTCTAAATCATCAGCATTTAGAGCAAACAGTCCATCATTTGCAACAAAAGCTTCATAATGAACTTCAGTAGAGTTACCATGAGCACCTAAAAAGGATTCACAACAGTTTGATTTATCAGTTAATGCTAATGATAGTAGAGCAGTGTTATGATTGTAAGAAAAGGATTTCTTTTTATTTTCAATCTCAGTTTCAAACACTCTCAGACTGTTGTAAAGGTCATCCAACTCTATTTCATCAAGAGTATCTTTTGTTCTCCATTGGGCAGCATAGACTGTCCACTCTTCACCAAGTGATCACTTTTCTGACTTTGGCACTCTCCAATTCACTTATCAGTTTATTAAACCTGTCAAAAATTTGAGTAAGGTTTTCAATCTTGCCACCAGAAAAATTTTCATACTGCTGTTTTAGAAGATCTTTTTGATTCCTTTTGGTGCTAGCATTGCCAGCAAATCTTTTCTCTAAAGCAATCCAAAGAGAATGAGCAGTATAGAACTTTTTAAACTGATGTTGATAAGCATTAGGAATGACTATCTGTAAGAGAGTAAGAGCTTTCACTTCATTCATTCTAGCCTTTCTTTCAAGTTCAGTCTTTGGAGGTGTTTTTATGGGCTTGCCCTTAGCATCTAGTTCTGGATCAACTACAGGACGATATTCAACAGCTTCCCATATGGCATAATCAATAAATTGAATGTGCTGTTGAATCCTAAGTTTCCACATCTCGAACTCAGTGGGTTTGAGCATTGGGACTTTGAGTCCTTGCCTAGATCCACTACTGCTATTTTCAAATTCCATTGCAGAAAAATTAAAATTTTAAAAGAAAGCTTCTGACTTTGAAAACAAAGAAAAGCCTGTGACTCTGATACCACTTGTTAGGATCAAAATCACCACCTAAGATTAACTGGATTAAATAAATCAGAGTATAAAACCAATAACCTTGTATTGAATCAAAGTCCAATTAAGAAGTTTGCGGAATAACACTTAATTGTTTTAAGAAAAACTTTCAGAACAAATAACACATAAATATAATCAAAAATCAAATCTTTTGTATTGCTAACTCAGTGATTACAATCACCTCTAATTTGTTTGATTAGACGAAGAACACAAACTGTTCATAGGGTTTTACAACCTTAGAGGCTTGAGAAACTTAACCAGAAAGCAATTACAATTGAAGCACAAGATTACAAAATTTCACGTACACACTTACAATAGAAAAACCTATTCTATCTATATATAAAGCCTTCTGATTTGTTTCCTTGAGGAGCTTTGATTTCTCTGGTAGTAGATATGCTTGAATCTTCAAATATAAATCTTTTCCTGAATTTCAGCACTTTCTGTTGGTTAAACTGTTGAGCAGCTTGAACTTTATCTGTTGAGCAGCTTGAACTTTTGAACTTGCAGCTTGAACTTTTGAACTAGCAGCTCGAACTTACTCAACTAACAGTTTGAACTTTGTAATTACACAGAAAATCTACTAACAGTCTGAGAAATCTAACTAACAGCTTGACATACTTAGAATATTTCCCAACACTCTACGAGCTGCCCTCAGGTATGATCTTACCATTCTTTGTTATATGATACATGTGAATGTATAGTGAGTTGTGTATGAGATCCATGATGGAGATGATCGCGATGGGCTATCGCAGGAGCTGAGTAGCTCTGTTTAACCCTATGTAAGGTTATATATATATATATATATATATATATATATATATATATATATATATATATATATATATATATATATATATATATATATATATATATATATGTATATATATATATATATATATATATATATATATATATATATATATATATATATATATATATGTATATATATATATATATATGTATATATATATATATATGTATATATATACAGGTGTGTGTGTGTGTGTGGTGTGTTTATTGCCCAGTCGCTCTTAAGCTTATTATTTCATGCTAGCCTCCACGGGCATGGCTTGGCTGCAGGGGGAGGGTTTTCCCAATTGAGATGGGTATCTGATCACTGATATAAATCACTTCTATTTTTATGTGTTTTTGTTGTGTTTTAATGTGTTAATGAGAGATAATTGGTACTGCTAATGCAAGTTTTGTGATTTCAGTTGCTTGGCAAGAAAGTAAGAAAAAATGGTAGCTGGAGTGTGGATTTCATGCACAGCGTCCCAGTAGGCGTCCCAGACGCGGAGCAGCATCCAAAGCAGTACACTACAGAGTCTGAGCGTCTAAAACCTTGGATGCGGCGTCCTACCCAGCGTCCCAGACGCTGGCGGCGACGCTGGCGCGGCAGTTGCTGAGAAGACTGCGTTTTTGAGGAAGGTAGTTACCATAATTGAGGGAGTCGATTGGTGTTCGCAATTTTGGAGTTACACACACATAGGAGCAGTTCTAGGAGGCGAACCAGAGAAGAAAAACAACGAGAATTAATCAAGGATCAAGCATTGGCCTCCAATCTATTGTATTTACACATTGTTGGTAGTTTGAATGCTTTCTTTTATGTCTATCATTGTTAGTATGCTAGTTCAAGCTATGCTTGGCTAAGTACTTTGTGGTGTTTGTTCTTTAGTTTGCATAATGTGTTGTGAATGAATGTTTATTGATTTCAGTTTCCATTTGTGCTTAAAGGGGTTGTGGATCTTATTTGTGAATGAATGGATGGTTGTAATCAATGGGAATTGTATAGAACAGGTTATAGTGAAATCATTAGTTGTGCCGGCTCATTAAAATGGGGAAGAAAATTAATAGCGTTGCATACTTTGTCTTAAGAGTATTTGTTGTGAAAGCCAAATCGTTTATATGGAAACTTCCAATAGGATATTTGCATGAATAAATGTGAATGAGCAATGAGTGTATCTGGAACGGTTGATATCCATGTCATTGGTTGTGCCCACTCTCTATAGGGGAGAAAGACAATCAATAGAGTGGTATACGTTGTCTTCGGAGCATAAATTGTAAATTCGTATTAATTCATATAAATGGTGTCCGTAACATTCTGAATTACCATAGTATGTATAACAAGA
The DNA here is from genome assembly GCA_020465985.1 of Centrapalus pauciflorus. Lineage (NCBI taxonomy): Eukaryota > Viridiplantae > Streptophyta > Magnoliopsida > Asterales > Asteraceae > Centrapalus > Centrapalus pauciflorus. Next base: position 170,772 of record JAANYP010000192.1, read on the forward strand.
GAGCAAACACCCTCTCTCCTCCAGTGAAACTTCTTTAATATAATACTTGTGTGTTACATTGCAACAATAGTAATTTGCAGTAGGAAATTAACTCAAAACAAATGATTTCAATTCTAATCCGAACAGTCTTCGAAACTAGTTTAGCGACTTGACATTCCCTGTGGATTCGATCACACTTACCATATCTATATAGTGTTTCTGGGTTATTTTTGATACTCATACGACTGGGTCCATCAAAATGGCGCCATTGCCGGAGAATGGCAGCGCTTGTTAAAGTAGTTTTGAATTAACTGTTTCTGTAAATATCTTTGTTTATAGTAGCTAGTTAATTTTGTTTTATTTTAGTTTAATTTTCAGTATTTTCATTGTCTTAAACATTCTGAACAGCAAAGTTCAGAATCTTCACGTGTGTGTATCTCAGGTATATGCATTACTCGTTATTCAGGGCGAACTTCTCCATTGCAACACGAGACAGAGATTGAAAGCATTGCTCGTTCATTGAGGAAGTTACATAGAGGTTATTATGCATTACTCGTTATTCAGGGCGAACTTCTCCATTGCAACACGAGACAGAGATTGAAAGCATTGCTCGTTCATTGAGGAAGTTACATAGAGGTTATTGGCCTAGTGGTGAGACTAGTGGTAGTCCAAGTACACTTGAGACGTCTAATTCAGAAAGGCAATCCATACATTCAGAGGAACCTGAAAGTGATACTGAACCCAACGTAAATATGGGAGATGATAGGAGGATTGTGAAGTCCTATTACAGACTGGGTGATGTCCCTGATGTGTCACCAATTCAGTATCCTGAAGTTGAGAATGAGCCGGAGATAAAGACTCATTTATTCACCATCATTCCTCAGTTTCATGGGATGAAGAGTGAAGAGCCATACGATCACCTAGCCGAATTCTCAGAGATTTGCAAGGCTAACAGAGTGCAAAGATTACCCGTGGACACTCTCAAGTTAATATTGTTCCCGTTTTCTCTTAAGGACAAAGCTAAGCACTGGTTCACTTCCTTACCAGCTAACAGTATTCGTAACTGGGAGGAGATGAAGAGAGCTTACCTCAACGAGTTTTACTCAAATAGTAAAACCACTGAAAAGAGGAATAGCATCACTAGTTTTAAGCAGAAGCCGGGGGAACAATTTCATGAGGCTTTTGAGAGATTGAATGAGATGTTGCGGGCATGTCCACATCATGAGGTACCCAAGTGGATGTTGGTGAAGAACTTCTTTGATGGCATTAGCCAAGAGAGCAGAAATACGATAACAGCAGCCTCCGGGGGTACATTTTTGGCTAAGGAGCAAGATGAGGCATGGGAATTGTTAGCACAGCTGGCTAAGGGGTCTAAGGTACAAGCAGGGTCTAATACGTCAATTGGAGTCCAAGTGTTTGGGATTGATAATGCTTGGAAAAGGGATGTCACTACAAATATGGAGGCTCTTAGCAAGAAGCTGGATGTCTTGATGAAAAAGGAGCAAACAGAACAGCGATTACCGGTGATGTGTGTCACTTCTGGGGAGTATACTCACACCTCAGAATTTTGCTACCATGTTCAAGGGGAGCAAGCGAGCGAGATTTCTGGATTTCGACCGCAACAAGATAGGTTTGACCCTCATTCAGAAACTTACAATCATGGGTGGAGGCGTCATCCTAACTTTCGTTAGAGAGATGATCAAAGAGCCGAGGAGTAAGCAAAACCCAGATTTGATCAAGGGAATCGGTACTCACAGGGTAGGAATTTCTATGGTGGTACATCATCTGGTACCAAGGAAGAGATGGAACCTGTTGTTCATGAAGCTCCTAAGGATTCAAAGATGGATCAGCTTATGGATTATCTGAAGCAACAATCCTATGTGTAGACTAAGTCAATGGCCAGTCTAGAGAAGCAAATGGGGCAGATCGCAGATCAGCTTACGAAAAGAGATGAAGGCAGATTACCAAACAATACTCAAGTCAATCCTTCTAATTCTAAAGGCAAAGAAAAGCAATCAGTACATGAGGTGGAAGAATTAAACGAAGTTAGTGAGTTGTAGAAGGTTACCACTTTGCGTAGTGGTAAGAAGGTTGATAACAAAGTGGTGATGCCGGAAGTGGAAGATGTAGAGAGTGATGTTGAGGAGATCATAGATGATGGGAATAACATCCCACGTTCAGAATCTGAGAAGGAGGTTAAGTGGAAGAGGCAAGTGCAGTTCGAGGAAGTTGTGGTACAAAAAAAAGAGCAACCAAAGCCTGAACCAACACCTCCATACCCATCAGCTCTAGAGGACCCGAATAGACCAATGTATGGGAAGAAAGGGTCGCAGATAGAGGATCTATGGGAGACATTCAATCAAGTGAGGATCAACATTCCACTGGTAAAAGCATTGCAGCAAATTCCAGCGTATGCAGTTTCTGAAGGATTTGTGCACTCAGAAGCGCAAGTATCCCACAGTTTGGCCAAAGCAAATCAACCTCACGGAGCAGGTAAGTGTTGTAGTCTCAAGTTCATTGCCACCCGAGCTTAAGGATCAAGGTTCACCTCTTATCTCTGTTACTATTGGTGACATTAGGATTAAAAAAGCATGTTAGATTTGGGAGCAAGTGTTAACATACTCCCTGGACACTTATTTGATCAGCACGATTTAGGAAGCCTAACACCCACAGATGTGGTTTTACAACTAGCTGATCGATTCCCTAAGATTCCAAGGCGTATGTTAACCGATGTAATTGTGAAAGTTGAAGATTTCTATTACCCGGTAGACTTTCTTGTGTTAGATTCAGATCAGAGAAGTCGGGATAACCAGCCTGCAATCATTTTGGGTAGGCCATTTTTGGCCACTGTCAATGCCCAAATTATTTGTAGGACGGGTGCCTTGGACTTAGCCTTCGGGAATAGGTAATTAAAGTTGAATGTTTTCAGTGTTGTCGCTAATGTTTCTTATGATTCAGAGTGCTATTCAATTGATTACCTTGATGAGTTAGCAGGATCACAAGCACCACTGATGACTAGCAGGGATGAATTGGGGTATGGATTGTCATGCCAAGAGAAAGAGAAGGCTGAATGGGGTTGGTTGATGAGTTTGGAGGAGATGTTTGGAAGAACTGTTGGGAAATAGTTTAAGTATACTCAAGCTGTTAGTTTAGACTTCTCAGACTGTTAGTAGATTTTCTGTGTAAATACAAAGTTCATGCTGCTAGTTGAAGAAACTCGAGCTGCCAGTGTAAAAGTTCAAGCTGCCAGAGCAAAACAACTCAAGCTGCTCAGTTCATACTGTCAAGTCATTCAAGCTGCTCAACAGTTTCATAAACAGAATGTGCTGATTTTCAGGGAAGATATCTACAAGAAGATTCCAGCATATCTACTATCAGAGAAGTCATAGTCCTTCAAGGAAACACGTCCATAAAGCAATATAAATACATAGAATAGGTCTTTCTATTGTATAAGAGTTTTCTGCATATTTTGAGTCTGTAATTGCTTTATTGATAGAGTTTTCATAAGCCTCTAAGGTTGTAAAACCCTAAGAACAGTCTGTGTTCTTCGTCTAATCAAAACAGATTAGAGGTGATTGTAATCAGTGAATTCAGCAATACAAAACAGTCTTGATTACTTCTTATGTTTTATGCTTTATTGATTCTGAAAGTTTTTGTTAAAATAATTAAGTGTTATTCCGCAAACTTCTTAATTAAACTTTGATTCAAAGCAAGATTATTGATTTATACTCTGATAAATTCAAATCAGTGAATCTTGGTTATTCATAATTTGCATAATTTTTAGATCCTGACAAGTGGTATCAGAGCCACAGGTCGTTCTTTGTTTTTCAAAGTCGAAAACTTTCTTCAAATTTTTAATTTTTTTTCAATGGAATTTGAAAATAGCAGCAGTGGATCTGGGCAAGGACTCAAAGTGCCTATGCTCAAGCCCACTGAATTTGAGATGTGGAAACTCAGGATTCAACAGCATATTCAATTCATTGATTATGCCATATGGGAAGCTGTTGAATTCCCTCCTGCAGTTGATCCAGAACTTGATGCTGAGGGAAAACCAGTCAAAAATCCTCCAAAAACTGAACTTGAAAGGAAGGCTAGAATGAATGAAGTGAAAGCACTCACATTATTACAAATAGCCATTCCTAATGCTTATCAACATCAGTTTAAAAAATTTTATACTGCTCACTCTCTTTGGAATGCCTTAGAGAAGAGGTTTGCTGGTAATGCAAGTACCAAGAGAAATCAAAAGGACCTCTTGAAACAGCAGTATGAAAATTTTTCTGGTGGCAAGAATGAAAACCTCACTCAAATCTTTGACAGGTTCAACAAACTGATAAGTGAACTGGAAAGTGCAAAGGTCAATCTGGATCAAGATGAGGTCAACAGAAAGTTTCTCAGATCTCTTGGAGAAGAATGGACAGTCTATGCTGCACAGTGGAGAACAAAAGACACACTTGATGAGATAGAATTGGATGATCTATACAACAGTCTAAGAGTGTTTGAGACTGAAATTGATGCTAAAAAGAAATCCTTTTCTTATAATCACAACACTGCTCTTTTGTCCTCTGAAAATCTAATAACTGTGATTCTTTTTCAGGTGGTGATGGCAATTCTGCTGAAACTCATTATGAAGCTTTTGTTGCCAATGATGGATTATTTGCTCTAAATGTTGAAGACTTGGAACAAATCCATCCTGATGATCTTGAAGAGATGGATTTAAAGTGGCAACATGCAATGCTGCCCATGAGAGCCAAAAGATTCCTGAAAAGAACTGGAAGGACCAACTTTCAAGCCAAAACAGATGGCAAACCATCTTTTGATAAATCAAAAGTGGAATGCTATAAATGCCATAAGCTTGGTCACTTTGCCAGAGAATGTAGATCTCAAGGTCAACAACCATCAAGGACTTCACAGCCCATCCCAGCTTCCTCATCAACAGCACTTGTCTCTCAAGAAGACAATGTGTTTGACTGGAGTGATCAGACAGAGGAAGAATTCCAAAATCAAGCACTGATGGCAGAAACCTCAAATGTCTCCTCAACTGAACTACCATCTGAGGTAAACTCTAAACTCTGCTCTCAATCATGCAAAAATATGGTTAAAAAGTACAGAGATCATAATGAGAGCATGTGCAAAACTCTAGCTAAGATGGAAGAAAGTCGATATGAATATATGCAAGCCATAGAAGATCTGGAAAAACAGATCAATGACTATAAGGATAATGAGCTTCAAATGGGGTATGATAGAAACTATCATGAATGGGAGAAAAAGGAACTCAATAAGAAAATAGAATCTTTGAATAAAAAGGTAGAAGAAACTGAACAGAAGGTGTTAGAGGCTAATGAGAAACTGAAATCTGTTAACATAGATTTAGGTAACTTCAAGTTAGCAAATCAAAAGCTAGAACACCTAATGGAAGTTCAATTCAAAGATAGAGTCAACTCTCAGGTCAATCCCAAAGAAGGAATAGGATACAGAGCTACTCCACCTCCATATAATAACAAGTACATTCATCCAATGAGTGAAGTTGCTGATAGACTTGTCAATGAACCACTAGATGAGTCTATGACTATTGTAGATCCTATCCTTGATAGCAGTCCTGAACCAAAGGAAGATAACAGTCAAAATAGAGACTGTGACACAAAGAGTGCACCCATAGAAGTCCAAGTTCCCAGTAAGAAAGGAAAAGAGAAGATGAGTGTATGCAATGCTACTCCACAAGTTTCTGTACATTCTAACTGTAACACTGCATATTCATCAAAAGGAACTAAAAGAGGTAAAACTGTTTCTATCTGCACATGCCAAAAGCATGGTGTTCAAAAGTTTCCTAAACAACAGCAGGTAAGAGGAAACCAGAGAAACAAGAACCAGAAATTGACAGAAAAGTCTGGTGCTCCAATTCAAACTGTCAAAAAATGCTTTCACTGTGGAAGGAAGAATCATTTAGCCAAGGATTGTTTTTACAAACCAGCTGTTGCAAAACAGCCTGTGCATCACACAAAATCAAATCCTAAACAGGCAAAGCACTCAAAAGTGAAACCTTCCACAGCAGCTCCAAAGAGAACAGTTGATCACAGATTCTCAAAAGTTAATAAAAAACAGTCCACACATCAAAAACAAGTTTTGGCAAAGCCTAAATCAAGTTTTAAACAAATATGGTGTGTCAAGGACAAATCTGTTGCTCAAACTGCTAATGCAAAAGATCAGACTGCTAAGTCAAAATCTGATGCTGTTAGTGCAAAAACTGAAATGTTAGCACTACAAACACAGCTCAAGCTGCTGGGCATCAAACTGGAGCTGCTAGTGAATCATCTGAGACTGTCAGAAGAAAAGATGATCAAAATAATTGGATACCTCATATTATCACTAAATACTCTCCAAAGACTCCATCAGTAGATCTCACCAAATACAAGAAGTCAAAAACAGTTTTTAGTTATGTCAATGTACAAGGCCAACCAAAAACCAATTTGGTTTGGGTTTACTCCACTACTAACTAAGCTGTTATTTGTGCAGGGCAACCACAGGTCTCCTCATAGGACAAGATGGCATCTGGACAGTGGATGCTCTAGGCACATGACAGGCAATTCTGAATTCTTGTCGAATTTCAAAGGATTTGATGGAGGTTTTGTTGCGTTTGGAGGCAACTCAAAAGGAGGTAAGGTTACAGGTAAAGGTACTGTAAATGCAGGCAACATGACATTCCATGATGTTTTGTATGTTGAACAGCTTAAGTACAATTTATTGAGTTTCTCTCAAATCTGTGACAAACAAAACATTGTTCTGTTCACAGATTCTGAGTGCATTGTTCTTTCAAAGGATTTCAAAATTCCTGAAAATCTTGTTTTACTTAGAACACCAAGAAAGGACAATGTTTACTGCCTAGACACAGCTCTTTTGACTAAATCAAATACTTTAAGCTGTTTAATATCCAAAGCATCATCAAATGAGTCTGCTCTTTGGCATAGAAGGATGTGTCACATGAACTTCAAGTCCATGAATGATTTAGTTAAAAAGAATCTGGTAAGAGGATTACCACAAAAGGAGTTCATCTGTGATGATCATTGTGTAGCTTGTCTTAAAGGTAAGCAACACAAACTTCTCATAAGGCCAAAGAAGTAAATTCAATCTCATCTGTTCTTCAGCTGTTACATATGGATCTATTTGGTCCAACATCTGTTTTGAGTTTGAATAAAAGGGCATACTGTTTAGTCATTGTTGATGATTTCACCAGATTTACTTGGGTTTACTTTCTTAGGTCCAAAGATGAAACTGCTGAGCTTGTTAAGTCTTTTATCCTTAAGATAGAAAACCAATCCAATTCCAAAGTTAAGGTGATAAGATCAGACAATGGAACTGAATTTAAAAATCAAATTCTAAACAGTTTCTGTGAGTCCAAAGGTATTGCTAGACAATATAGTGCACCAAGAACACCACAGCAAAATGGTGTAGCTGAAAGAAAGAATAGAACATTAATTGAGGCTGCTAGAACAATGTTAGCTGATTCCAATCTGCCTATGACTTTCTGGGCAGAAGCTGTTAATACAGCCTGTTATGTTCTAAATAGGGTTCAAGTAGTTCAATCACAAGGGAAAACTCCCTATGATCTATTCCACAACAGAAGTCCCCTAATAGCTTTCTTCAAGCCTTTTGGATGCCCATGTACTATTCTTCACACTAAGACTCACTTAGGGAAGTTTGAGAGTAAAGCTGAAGAAGGATTTTTTGTAGGATACTCAATTCAAAGCAAAGCCTATAGAGTATACAACAGAGTGTCTAAATCAATTGAAGAAAGTGCCAATGTTGAATTTAATGAAAATACTACTAACATCAAAGGCACTGGTCCTGATTGGTTATTTGATTTAGATTCACTAACAAATTCTCTGAGCTTTGCTGAGTTTACTGCAGAAGCTGATGCATATAGGGTTGAAGCTGCTAACACAAATTCTCATGCTGCCAATACATTTTCTCATGCTGTTGGCACAAAGTTTCAGACTGCTGCAGATTCAACAAGTTGGGATGACTTCACCACTCTACCACTTCTGTCATGTGATCCTCCAGGGATCCTGAGCACTCAACATGATTCAAATCCAGACACTGAAGTGCCATTCCCAATTCCTGACAACACAGCTCAAACACAAAAGGAAACAGCTCCAGTTTCTAGGCTAGCAGTCCCAACAGCTTCTCAAGCTGTTAGCCTAGAAACTCAAGCTGCTTCAGAAACTGAACCACTCACTGGTTCTGATGGAGATGACACAAACCTTGGAACGTCCTTCCAAACAGAGAGAGAGCCCACACTAAGAGTTCATAAGTATCACCCTCTCAATCAAATACTGGGTGATCCAAGCCTAGAAACTCAAGCTGCTTCAGAAACTGAACCACTCACTGGTTCTGATGGAGATGACACAAACCTTGGAACGTCCTTCCAAACAGAGAGAGAGCCCACACTAAGAGTTCATAAGTATCACCCTCTCAATCAAATACTGGGTGATCCAAGTACTCCTGTTCAAACAAGGAAGATGGTTCACAATGAGACTGCTGTTGCTGAACAAGCAGTTCCAGAATTCAGCCTAGCTGCTTTTGAACATGCCTGCTTCATGTCTCAACTAGAACCTAAAAAGGCATCAGAAGCTCTAAAAGATTCATCCTGGATTGAAGCTATGCAAGAAGAGCTTTTACAGTTCAAAATTCAGAATGTATGGACTCTGGTGGATCTTCCTAAAGGTAAGAGAGCAATAGGTACAAGGTGGGTGTTCAGAAACAAGAAGGATGAGAGAGGGATAGTCATCAAGAACAAAGCAAGACTAGTAGCACAAGGGTACACTCAAGAAGAAGGAATAGATTATGATGATGTCTTTGCTCCAGTAGCAAGAATTGAAGCCATCAGACTATTTCTAGCATATGCAAGTTTCAAAGGCTTTAAAGTGTATCAAATGGATGTTAAGTCTGCTTTCTTGTATGGGATAATTGAAGAGGAAGTGTATGTGTGTCAACCTCCTGGTTTTGAAGACTACAAGTATCCAGACAGGGTGTACAAGCTAGACAAAGCTCTCTATGGTCTTCACCAAGCCCCCAGAGCATGGTATGACACACTGTCATCATATCTTCTACAGAATGGATTCAAGAGAGGCACTCTGGACAAAACACTTTTCACTAAATCCATCAAAGCTGAGATTCTACTTGTCCAGATCTATGTTGATGACATCATCTTTGGCTCAACTAATGATAGGTTGTGCAAAGATTTTGAGGCCCTAATGCACAAAAAGTTTCAAATGAGTTCAATGGGGGAACTCACATTCTTTCTAGGGCTGCAGGTCAAACAGAAGCCTACTGGTCTATTCATAAGTCAATCAAAGTATGTCAAAGACATACTGGAAAAGTTTGGCTATCAAGACACAAAGGTTGCAAGCACTCCAATGGATCCTCATAAACAGCTCCATACTGACAAAGATGGCATAGATGTGGACATTCATCTATACAGATCCCTTATAGGATCTCTCATGTATCTAACATCTTCTAGACCTGATATAATGTTTGCTGTTTGTGTGTGTGCCAGGTTTCAATGTTCACCAAAGGATTCTCACTTGGTTGCTGTTAAGAGAATCTTCAGATACCTTAAAGGCCAACCACATTTAGGCCTCTGGTATCCCAAAGACTCTCCTTTTGAACTAACTGCATATTCTGACACTGACTATGGTGGTTGCAACATTGACAGAAAATCCACAACTGGTGGATGTCAATACTTAGGAGCAAGACTGGTCTCTTGGCAATGCAAGAAACAAACAACTGTCTCCACATCATCCACTGAAGCAGAATACGTAGCAGCTGCAAGCTGCTGCTCCCAGGTAATGTGGATTCAAAATCAGCTAAGAGACTATGGTATGAATTTCTTATCCACTCCTATTTATATTGACAATTCAAGTGCCATTAGCATTGTGCAAAACCCAGTGAAATTCCCAAAAACCAAGCATATAGAAATCAGATTTCACTTCATCAGAGATTGTAATGAAAAGAAGTTAATCCAAGTTACCAAAATACATACTGATGATCAGCTAGCTGATCTATTTACAAAACCTTTTGATGTAGGAAGGTTCACTTTCCTAATATCAAACATTGGTATGGTAAACATGGATTAATTGATTTTTATTATTATCAACTCAATATGCTAATTTAAGGGGGAGACACTGTTCCATTGAAAATTTGCACAATTTTACACTAACAGCATGAGTCTTTTCTCATGCTGCTAGTTCATTTTCTCATGCTGCTAGTTATTTTCACTTGATCTGTCAAAGTGTGCAGGGTATTTAGGTAATTTTCCAAATGTGTGCGCGGGACCTAACCTTTTCGAAACCTTTAAAGGTCCCAGTTTCGTTCAGTTGTAACTACCAGTTACATATTCTTCTTCCACGACCTTCTGCTTTCTCTCTGAACGATACACACATTCTTTTCAAACCCTAAACCCTAAACCGTCGTTTCTTGATCAATGGAGTTCGTAAAAGAACACAACTGCCTCCCATACACCCTGAAACACACTGACCTTGAACCGTTCCATGAGATGATGGACTTCCTCAGGCACTCCCATATCCACTATGCCCTCAATATCAACCCCACTATATACATATCTCATATTGAGCAATTCTGGAATCATGCCTATGTTCAAACCATCAATGGAGTGCCTACCCTGACTTCCAAAATCGATGGTACTACCATCAATATCACCGAGGAGTCCATCAGACATCATCTGCATCTTCAAGATGCCACAGGTATAAAAGACCTATCTCTTACTGCTTTACACTTTGGTCTTCAAAATATTGGATATAGGGGCCCTGCTGATTCTTTTACTTTCTTGAAAGCACACTTTTCTCCTAAATGGAAATACCTTGTGCATATTATTCAGCAATGTTTAAGCCCCAAAAGAACTGGTTGGTCTGAATTTTCTTCAAATATTGCCACTGCCTTAGTGTGCTTTTCTACTGGCCAACAGTTCAATTTTTCAAATATGATCTTTCAAGGAATGTTAAGGCATCATTCCCTGAAGCATGGGAAATTTTTGATGTATCCTCGATTTTTGGCAAAAATAATTGCACACACCTGCACTACTTCCAATTTACATAAGAGGATATATGTTTCCCATAGGCACTCACTATCTTCAATCAAAAGGCTGATAAAGCCAAGTGCCAATTTTGTCAGCATTGATGCTCCATTGCCCTCTGCAATGATGAACATCATCACAAGAAACAGAGGAGAGGGGCCTGAGCAGACACAGCCTTACATTACTGCTTCAACCCCAGGACCCCAACCCACTCTTCATGATACACAAATTCCCTCTAATCCTTTTGAACAGCCCAAACGCCCACTAAAATACTTATATAAAAGGAAAAGGGGACGAGGAGCTCCTTCCTCCTCCTCCCTTAGACAAGAGCCATATATCCCTGTGCAGGAGGATCCTTCTGCACAGAATATCCAAAGGGAACCAATTGAGGACACTCTCAACCTCAATCAGGAGGTGAACATCTCTTCTGAGACTGTTCATATGGGCTTTGTGGCTGGCACTACTGATGTCTCTGCACAAGAGGCACAGGACAGGGCCAACATCTCTAAGACCACACCCATGGCAACAGCAAGTGTGCAAACACGAGCTGGAAGTCCCCAGTACCAAGAAAAGAGGGGCCCAGAGGTTTCTACTTCTGGTGTTAATGTCATTGATAGACCACAAACACCCCTGGTGTTTTCTGATCTTGAGACTAGCCTGCAACTAATGCTCTTAACGGATCCAAAGCTGAAACCTGTTGTAACAATGTTGGAATACCAAATGTCCATCATTGCTGCACAGGGGGCACAAATTCATGCACTCAAACAGGCAGAAGCTGCTCACAATCAGAAACTGGCTAATCTACACAAAGGGTTTACTCTTTGTGGAAATAAGCTCATCAAACTAGAGCAGTTGATTCAAACCCATGTGGCAAAGGTTGTAGGTCTTTCTGACCAAACCAATGCTTCCAAAAAGGGGGAGAATCAGGAAGTTCCTCATCCAGTCCAAGCAGCTCCAACACCAACAGTCCAAGCAGCATCAACAGCTCCATCTTCTAGGCTACCAGTCCCAACAGCTTCTCAAGCTGTTAGCCTAGAAACTCAAGCTGCTTCTACAAGAGCAACTGGAGTTGTTATTAGAGAAGGCAGTCAAGCTCCATCCAGTTCAGTCCAAGCTGCATCTTCTGCTACAAAAGATAAGGGCAAGGGTATTCTCATTGAGTCTCCAAATCACAAATTTTCTTCCAGAGAAGCCCAGATTGCCTTTGATGCTGAGATTGCCAGAAAGTTAGCAGAAGAACAAGATCAGGCTTTAGACCAGCAAACCCATGCCCCAATGCAAGATGATGAAACCTTAGGAGACTACCTAAGAGGGTTTGTGGTAAAGCAAGGTGAAAGGAAGAGGAAGATGCCAACTTGGCATACCAAGGCTGAAAATAGAAGATTCTTGATCAATTTTGCCGTTGCAGCAGACATTCCAAAGAAAATTACTCAGTCCATGAGTACTGAAAGGCTGCAGGAAATACATGATAAAGAAATGGAGAAAAGAAAGAAAACAAGAGTCTCTTCAGAAGTTCAGCCAGTACCAAAAGTTTTACCGTCCCAATCAGTCCAACCATCAACATTACCAGTCCATCCTGAAGCTGCCAATGCACCTGCTCCCACTAAGAAACCAGTCCAAACTGAAGCTGCCAGTGCATCTGCTCCCACTGATCAACCTACTGTTTCTGTTCCATCATCTGTTAAGAGGGTGATCTTTCAGCACCATTTGCAAAAGGCTATGGAGATAGAAAAGTTGATTGATCAACATGACTTTACAAAGCCAGAAATCAACTACTGGTTTGCTAAGTCATTGGATGAAAGGAATTTAAGGGTCAAGTTTGTGATAAGGAGAGAATCTGGACCAGAAGAGGAGTTTGATACATTCTGGCAGATGGTTCATAAGCTGACCAGGGATGAGCTGATTAAGATGTATCACATAGGATCTGTTTCTCAAGTTAGATCTGATCTTCCACAAGTAAAACAACTCATCAGAGATCTAAGTTCAGTTGCTGATGCTGAATTTGCAAGAAAAGAAGTGGAAGATGCTGAGAAGAAAGGGAAACAGATCAAGGAAGTTCATATTTTTGTCAAATCCAGAACCTACAGAGTCACATTCAAGGATGGATTTGGTATTTTCTTCAATCTCGAGTTTTATAATTTTTCAAAAGATATGCTGCTCCAAATAAAATCAGTTAGGATATCTTGTGATAAAGAAGAGATGAAGAGAGAATTTTTGAAGGCTGTAGATCAGAAGCTTACACAGTTGTAAGTTTTTGAAAGCCTTGGTTTGTAAATAACAGTTTACTTATTCATTTCCTTATTTGTATAGAACTTAAAGTCTTGTATAAAGAATTTAAGTTAGGGGGAGATTGTTGGGAAATAGTTTAAGTATACTCAAGCTGTTAGTTTAGACTTCTCAGACTGTTAGTAGATTTTCTGTGTAAATACAAAGTTCATGCTGCTAGTTGAAGAAACTCGAGCTGCCAGTGTAAAAGTTCAAGCTGCCAGAGCAAAACAACTCAAGCTGCTCAGTTCATACTGTCAAGTCATTCAAGCTGCTCAACAGTTTCATAAACAGAATGTGCTGATTTTCAGGGAAGATATCTACAAGAAGATTCCAGCATATCTACTATCAGAGAAGTCATAGTCCTTCAAGGAAACACGTCCATAAAGCAATATAAATACATAGAATAGGTCTTTCTATTGTATAAGAGTTTTCTGCATATTTTGAGTCTGTAATTGCTTTATTGATAGAGTTTTCAAAAGCCTCTAAGGTTGTAAAACCCTAAGAACAGTTTGTGTTCTTCGTCTAATCAAAACAGATTAGAGGTGATTGTAATCAGTGAATTCAGCAATACAAAACAGTCTTGATTACTTCTTATGTTTTATGCTTTATTGATTCTGAAAGTTTTTGTTAAAATAATTAAGTGTTATTCCGCAAACTTCTTAATTAAACTTTGATTCAAAGCAAGATTATTGATTTATACTCTGATAAATTCAAATCAGTTAATCTTGGTTATTCATAATTTGCATAATTTTTAGATCCTGACAAGAACAAAGCAGAATAAGAAACCTCCATGGTCATTAAAGTTTGAGAAGCTACCCGAGAATCTTCCGGAGTCAAATAAACCGTCTTTGGAGCAGGATCCTACACTGGAACTCAAGGCCTTACCCACACATCTTAAGTATGTATTTTTAGGGCCGCAAGAGAGTTTGCCAGTAATCATAGCTTCAGATTTGACTAAAGAGGAAGAAGGGGCATTAATTGAAGTTTTGGGAAAGCATAAACCAGCCATGGGTTGGACGATCTCTGATCTTAAGGGGATAAGTCCTACTATTTGTATGCATAGAATTATCACATAGGCTGACATTAAACCTTCAAGAGATGCAAAAAGAAGACTCAACCCGAATTTGAGAGAAGTGGTGAAGAAGGAGGTGCTGAAGTGGTTAAATGCGGGTATTATTTACCTCATTTCTGATAGCCAGTGGGTCAGCCCTTCACAGACTGTGCCTAAGAAGTCTGGAGTGACAGTGATAAACACCAAAGATGGTCAGATTGCAACGAGACCAGTAACGGGCTGGAGGGTCTGCATAGACTATAGGAAGTTGAATGCAGCCACTTCGAAGGATCATTTCTCGTTGCCTTTCATAGATCAGATAGTTGAGAAGTTGGCAGGACAGATATATTATTGCTTTTTAGATGGGTATTCAGGGTACAATCAGATTCCTATTCACCCTGATGACCAAGAGAAGACTACGTTCACGTGTCCTTACGGGACATTCGCTTATAGACGAATGCGGTTTGGGTTGTGTAACGCTCCTGCTACTTTTCAGCGTTGCATGATGGCAATATTCTCAGATATGGTAGGAGGCTCGTTGGAGATTTTCATGGATGACTTCTCCGTTTTTGATAAGACATTTGAGGGGTGTTTACACCATCTGGAGCAAGTCTTGAAGAGGTGTACTGAAACGAATTTGGTGTTGAGCTGGGAAAAGAGCCACTTCATGGTCAAGGAAGGAATTGTATTAGGCCATGTGTTTCTGAGAAAGGAATGGAAGTGGATAAAGCCAAAATTCAGCTTATCTCGTCTTTACCACCACCAACCAGTGTTAAGGGAATTAGATCATTTTTAGGGCACGCTGGATTTTACAGGAGGTTTATCAAAGATTTCAACACCATTTCCAAGCCACTGTGTAATATGTTAGTGAAGGATGTTGAATTTGTGTTTGATGAGGCGTGTTTGAAGGCATTCGAGTTGTTAAAGGCCAAGCTCACTGATGCTCCTATTTTGCTGTCACCTGATTGGACTAAGCCATTTGAAATTATGTGTGATGCAAGTGACTTTGCGGTGGGAGCAATGCTGGGACAGAGAGTAGATAAGAAACCGGTTGTGATTTACTATGCCAGCAAGACGTTTTCGGAAGCTCAACAAACTTACACTACCATTGAGAATGAGTTATTAACAGTAGTGTATGCCTTGGATAAGTTTCGTGCCTATGTTTGGGGTGCCAAAGTGATAATCTACTCGGACCGTAGTGCGTTGAAGTACCTTTTGAATAAAAAGGATGCTAACCCAGATTGATTAGGTGGATTCTGTTGCTACAAGAGTTTGATTTGGAGATACGAGATAAAAAGGGGTCAGAGAACGTGGTAGCTGATCATTTGTCAAGGTTGCCCACATTAGTTCCAAATTCCGTTGAAGTGATCAAGGAATCTTTTCCTGATGAACAGCTTTTATTTATGTCTAAATTACCTTGGTTTCCTAACTTAGTTAATTATTTTGTGACAGGTAAGACACCAAGTCACTGGACATCACAGCAGAGGAAAAGTTTCTATGCCCAAGCCAAGTATTATATTTGGGACGACCCTGATCTATTCAAGATTGGTGCTGATCAGCTCATTAGAAGATGTGTTCCGGATACGGACCAACTTGATATCCTTACTCATTGTCATAGTTTAGCATGTGGGGGGCATTTTAGTGCTAAGAAAACAGCCCATAAAGTGTTAGACTGTGGTTTCTTTTGGCCATCCTTGTTTAAAAATGCATATGAGTATGTTAAGTCTTGTCTTAGATTCCAACAGGTTGGGGGAATATACAGGAGAGATCAAATGCCCATGGTTCCCATATTAGAAGTAGAGACTTTTGATGTTTGTGGAATAGATTTTATGGGTCCCTTTCCTATTTCTTTTGGTTTTGAATACATTCTAGTAGCCGTAGACTATGTCTCTAAGTGGGTTGAGGCAGAGGCAACAAGGTATAATGACAACAAAGTGGTGTGCAAATTTGTGAAAAAGAACATTTTCTCACGCCATGGGATTCCCAGAGCTATTATTAGTGATGGGGGAACTCATTTTAAAAACTTTCAGTTCCACACTTTGTTGAAACATTATGGGGTAACCCACCGTGTTGCCACTCCGTATCACCCACAGACGAGTGTTCAAGTTGAGATGTCTAATAGGGAAGTCAAAAGGATCTTAGAAAAGACTGTTAAGCCTAGTCGCAAGGATTGGTCTTTGACATTAGATGATGCATTGTGGGCTTACAGGACTGCTTATAAAACTCCCATTGGAATGTCACCTTATAGATTGGTCTATGGGAAGCCTTGTCATTTACCTGTAGAATTAGAGCATAGAGCCACGTGGGCAATTCGAAATGCTAACTTTGATATTGCACATGCAGGTAAAATGAGGAGGTTTCAATTGGTAGAACTGGAGGAAATCAGACTGGAGGCATATGAAAGTGCAAGGATCTGCAAGGAAAAGACTAAGCATTTCCATGATAAATGCTTAAGAAGGAAGACTTTCGTAGTTGGTAACAAGGTTTGACTCTATAACTCACGCATTAAACTGTTTCCAGGTAAGCAGAGGAGTAAATGGACGGGACCTTATGAGGTATTCATGTTTATGAAAATGAAGTTGTGGAAGTCAAGGACCTTAAGCATGGACATTCCTTTACTGTGAATGGCCATAGGCTTAAGATGTATGTTGAAGGTCCTATTGGAACTGGTGGTGATCAAGCAACCTTAATTGAGGTAGTGGCTCTCAAGGAGCCAATCTATTCATCTCTGTAAGTAAAGGAGGTACGAATTTTGTGGGTATATTCACTACAAACACTCACGAGACTAAACTCGTCCATCCAAGTAATTGGGTGGTTTAAAGGCTTGCTATACGTGCTAAGTATATTCGTGTCGCCTACGAAAATGGTTGTTTTTGTTTTTGTTTAAAGTTGTGTTAAGTTAATTTAGTGTGTGTTTTTAATTTGGAAATGAGCGGGAGTGGTCGTTATTGAGCAAATGGAAGTTGGAAAGTTTTTGGCGCAAGTGTTGAGCAAAAATGGAGTACCAGCGTCCTAGTAGGCGTTGGGGACGCTGAAATTAATTATGAAACAGAGTGTGAGCGTTGGTAAGACGGTCAGCGAGGGATTTGGACACCAAGGCAGCATGGAGGACGCTGGGGACGCAATCAAATGGGCGCTTAGGTGAGCGGCGTCTAAGTGAGCGTCCTAGACGCTGAAATAAATTCCGAAACAGTAGGTAAGCATTTTTGGGACGCTGAATGTAGCCGCACCAACGCTGGAGGCCGTCTTAGACGCTAGGTAGGACGTTCGTGCGACTTTTCATCATTTAAACCTCTAGTCCGCCTCATTTACTCACACGTACCGTCCCTCTCTCTCTGAAACGCTCTCGTCTCTCTCTAGCATGCTGAACGGTTTCCACCATCATCGTCGTCGTTTCTTACGCATTCCTTCTCATCCATCGATCAGGTAACCATCTCAAGTTCATCTTTTGCTTTTGTGACTTTCTTGCGGTTTTAGTGAACCGATCAAGGCTCTTTGTAGGCTTGTGTGAGATTCTTGACATTATGTGTGGATCATGTGTGTATATAGTTACATTCCTCATGTATTTCATGTATGTCATGCACATTTGCGGTTTTACGAAGTTAGGGTTCTTATTTCGGAAGCTAGGGTTTGTTTGAAGGCTATGCGTAGTGGGTTTAATGTGGCTTTGATTTGTCATAATTGTCAATGTGTGTTTTAGTGGTAGTTATGTATGTGTGTTCAAGTGTCTATTGGGTATGCTTTAGCTTAGGAGTTCGTTTGGTGATCATGTCTATAGGGTTTCAAGAACCAAAGGTAGTAACCTCTCCCTTCACAACTAAGTTGGGGAGGGGTGATCTAGTGAGCAAAGTAGTGCACCGAGTACTGTAGTAAGTGATTTTGAGGTTTAAACGGTCAAAACCCACATCGGGTATGGTTTTTAGAAAGCCCAGGACTTAGTTCACACCAGGTTGCATTGCATTCCCATTCACCACTCTAAGCAAGCATTCATGGTGTCCATATAATCCATCACTTTGGGCATAGCATCTGACATTATTCGTATAACTTTCTCTAGTCATGACTCGTGCCTCTGCCAAGAAGCAGAAGCAGGCTGCAACTTCAAGTGCTAGGAAGCGAAACCGTCAAACAATTTCTCCGACACCTTCTCCAGAACGGGATGTGGAGTAAGAAATTGAGGTTTTTGAGATAGATTCGGATTTCAAGTTTCTGCTGGAGAAGGGGGTGCTCAAAGACGAGTTTTAGGATTACGTGGTGTTCGATGCCTTCGGCAGGCTAGGTTGGTTGGCTGCCTTAGACTGGACCAAGGATGTGATCTATCAAGACGCACTCAAGGAGTTTTGCGATTCGGTGAGGCAAAAAAGGGGGGACTCGCTTGCACCCATGACCCTGCATGCTTTGGTAGTTGGACATGAGATTGAGCTCTCTGCAGAGTGATTACAGCTGCTCTTAGGTTTTGACAACCCCAGCGCTGTTGATGGAACCACACTCGAGCATGAGGTGTAGGATGAGGAAAGTTTGAAGGAAATTCCATTGGTCTCCCCGGAGATTTGGCAAAACTACCTGACCACCGTCTTTGAGCTCAGTCCAGCATAAGCCAAGTCTTTCACCGCCCATGCTCGTAAGGATCTCCGCCCTTTGGCCAAGTTCTTTGGAAATTCAGAACTACTTTAACAAGCGCGGCCATTCCCCGGCAACGGCTGGTCCTTTACAATGTTCTCCCGAGGAATGCCGACACCACTAGCGTGAAGGTAAAGGAAATTATGGTTGTTAATGCCTTGTTAACTGGGTCACCTTGCATCTCACTAAGCCACCTTGTATTGGCTAATATTTGGAACTCTGTGCTATCATCAAACCGTTCTGAGTTGGTCCATGCCAGGATGATTTTTGAGCTGCTCGAGCTCATGGGCACCCTCCCTCCAAATCCTCGATTCTCTGTGAATCCCGACCGTGAAAAGTATTTTACAAAGTAACTCTTCAGCCGTACTAAATTCATCCGTGCTTGGGACAAGTCCATCATTCGAGACCTGATGAGTGGTTATAAAACCACCTTGGACAGGCCCCGTTCTCCTGTGGCTTCAACCGAACACGTTATGGGGGAGTCCTCTTTTGCCACCACTGCTGCTGCCCTAGAGGGGGTGAAGAAAAACTTGTTGGACCTCACCAACATTGTTTGCAAGCTACACAATTAGATGCAGCAGCAGGTGCTGCCTACACTGGAGCTGACAGGTAAGAAGGTGGACCGGCTGATCGAGATGGCAGAGGCCATGCAAACGGGATAGACGTCCAGGGATGAGGCTGATGTGCAAGTGGAGCAGGTGCTGGCTCGGGTGGAGCACAACAGGAGGGAGAAGGCTCCCATGAGAGAAGAGGATACGGATCTGGTGTAAGGGGTGTTGTTGTGTGAAAAAAAAACAATTAACTTCTTTTTGTTTGATGTGGTCATTTCCGCCGCCTGTGGCGAAGAAACAATTGTCTGTGCTTAACTCTTACAATTTCTCTTCTTTTCCCCCTTCTATGCAATGTTTGGGTACCGTTTGCTATATCCCTGTTGTGGTTGCTTTATTTTGTGCTTCTTTGTGTTGCTTACATGCTTAATTTTGTGATGAGGACATCACCTCTCTCTAAGTTGGGGAGGGGGTGTCCAATTTTTTTGATATTTGGCATATGCTTTTCCATATGGATGTGTGACAGGGAACCTTGTTGTGGACGCAGGTTATATATGTGCAATTGAATATGTTGGTACTAACAGTTTACTACTATGGTTGCATTTGTTGTTTGTGCATTTCAGGATTCACCATGTATGGATCATCATCATCACAAAGAGTGAAAAGCATAGCCAAAAGGAAGAAAACAGCACCAGCAACACCAAATGTTCGTCCTCCTGTTGTATGGGACCCAACCAAGTCATTTTCAGAACATGACGAGAGGATCAGGGCCGAGTTGTTTATGGAAAAATGGGGGGAAGACACGAAGTACATCTACGAGAAGAAGCTAGACAGAGACGAGTTTGGCAATTACGGTGTTGTAGAATTGTTCAAAGCATTAGGATGGGAGAAAGTCTTGGACATTGAGGCGAGGAATTGTACCCGTTCGTGGTCGCGGAATGGACGTCGAATCTAAGGCTAGGAAGAGGAGTTGATGATTGCAACTATACACTGATTGGCATAGTCGGCAACACGGGGATTAGGATGACAGCTGCGGACTTAAGGGAAGTATTTGCAGTGGATACTGGCTGCATGAGACACGGAGAAAGGCAAGCCTACGTGTACCGGACTGAAGGATATCTGGCTGGGACAGGAATGATGTATTCCGAGGTTTGGCTTAAAAAGATGATGGCAGCTTTCGATCTTCAAAGGGAGCAGGTATCCAGGTACAAGGATTTCAGGAGAAGTGACTTGCAGCCGATGGCCAAAGTACTCCACAAGATAGTGATCACCAATATTCTACCAAGGTCGGTGGATCTGAGCAAGGTGAGATTGAAGGACGTGAGCATTATGCATGCCTTGCTGACAGAAGAGGAGCCATTGTCCTTTTCCTGGGTCGTGATGGATGATCTGTGGAATATGTACAATACACGAGAGAGACGTGTGATACCCCACATGTGGTTGCTGTCCAGGTTTTTGAAAGTGAAAGGTGCGATGGCCGAGACTACCCCAGCTAGGTTTATCAAGGAAAGCAGTTTGTGGATCAAAGTCAGCTCCATGAAGGATATCATACTGAGAGAAGCAGATGATGGGTATGAGATTTATGATACCGAGAAAAAGAAAGGGGTAGTGACACCGTACCCTGAAGAGGAGAGGACAGAAAGGCAACAGAGCAGAGCTGTCAGAAGAGGCGAAGCAGGAGATCTGAGTAACATTGTACAGATGTTATCCAACTTGAGCACAGAGGTCACTAGCGTGAGGAATGAGCAGCGAGAGAGGTGGCAGAGACAGGATTGATGGAGGAACAACAAAGGAAAATCAACTGGTTGCAGTCTGAAGTAGGAGCACAAAGGAGGCAATTGGATGACATTTACCTGGGTGTGAGGGCTGGCACGTTCATGAATGCCTATTTATACAGCCAGCAGTGGCAGTATACAGATGAGATGAGGCATTACGGCAATTATAGGGCTAATCTGCCCTACACACCATCCGAGAGGTATCAAGCTCCAAATTATGAAACCATTGAAAGGGGCATGGGCAATCCAGTGTTACACCCTGCATTGGCACCATTTCATCAGCCTCCATCCACACCCCAAATTCAAGATCAACAAGGTTTTGCAGCCTACCTCGGTGGCATCTTTGGACCACCATCATAGACGAGAGGATACTCTACTACCGAGTACTTTCATTTCAGTTCCGTGTGTTTAATTTACTGCATTTCCAGTTTTAGTAATTTTCATAGGTGTTTAGTATTTTTGCAAATGTGTGTTATGGTGATAGTATCATGATCATTCCTTAACTGCTTGTGCTTGAATTGTTTTGTACAAAGTGTGAAAATAAGAGTTCAAGAGGGGGTAAGCATATGGGGTTTAATGGCTTAAAAAGGGAGTAGCTTTTGGTTTGATAAAGGGTAAATGTGATAGAAGTTGAGTCTTTAGCATGGGAGATATTGGCCAATTCCTTCTTTAATAAATCTTTGGTATTGATGGCAATAAGGGGGAGAGTAATGTATGCATTGCACAGCAAAATAAAAAGAAAAAAAAAGGAGTTGAATAAGCTAACATGTGGTCTAGTAAGTTCGGGAAATTAAGTCTGTGGGGTACCGTCATGCCTAATCACCTAAGGCCATCTGGTTTGGGATTGATTTACCCAAATCACGTTACATGGACTTACTAGAAAGTCACGATTGCAAGTGTTAGTATAAACTCGAAAAAAAAGGGGGCAGAAAAGTGCTGAAATATAAAGTGTGCAATTGGGCTTTAAGTGAAGCAACTCATAACCTTGAGCTAAAAATCAATATTTGAGGATTTATTAGGAAGGAAAAGTCCATAGCTTGAACATGCTAGCATTTGAGTTCTATCCGTTCCCTGTTTTTATCATGTCATCAGCTCACACTTTTAAGGCTGGAAAACTCAGATGTTTAGTTCTTTTGTCTCTGTTTTGATGCCTTGTTCGGGACGATCAAGGTGTAAGTTGGGGAGGTTTGATCAGTGATACAAATCACTTCTATTTTTATGTGTTTTTGTTGTGTTTTAATGCGTAAATGTGAGATAATTGGTACTGCTAATGCAAGTTTTGTGATTTCAGTTGCTTGGCAAGAAAGTAAGAAAAAATGGTAGGTGGAGTGTGGATTTCGTGCACAGCGTCCCAGCAGGCATCCCAGACGCCGGAACAGCGTCCAAAGCAGTACATTACAGAGTCTGAGCGTCTAAGACTTTGGATGCGGCGTCCTACCCAGCGTCCCAAACGCTGGCGGCGACGCTGGTGCGGCAGTTGCTGAGAAGACTGCGTTTTTGAGGAAGGCAGTTACCACAATTGAGGGAGTCGACTGGTGTTCGCAATTTTGGAGTTACACACACATAGGAGCAGTTCTAGGAGGCAAACCAGAGGAGAAAAACAACGAGAATCAAGTAAGGATCAAGCATTGGCGTCCAATCTATTGTATTTACACATTGTTGGTAGTTTGAATGCTTTCTTTTATGTCTATCATTGTTAGTATGCTAGTTCAAGCTATGCTTGGCTAAGTACTTTGTGGTGTTTGTTCTTTAGTTTGCATACTATGGTGTGAATGAATGCTAATTGATTTCAGTTTCCATTTGTGCTTAAAGGGGTTGTGGATCTTATTTGTGAATGAATGGATGGTTGTAATCAATGGGTATTGTATATAACAGGGTATAGTGATATCATTAGTTGTGCCGGCTCATTAAAACGGGGAAGACAATTAATAGAGTTGCATACTTTGTCTTAAGAGTAATTGTTGTGAAAGCCAATTCGTTTATATGGAAACTGCCAATAGGATTATATTTGCATGAATAAATGTGAATGAGCAATGAGTGTATCTGGAACGGTTGATATCCATTTCATTGCTTGTGCCCACTCTCTATAGGGGAGGAAGACAATCAATAGAGTGGTATACGTTGTCTTTGGAGCATAAATTGTAAATTCGTATTAATTCATATAAATGTTGTCCGTAACATTCTGAATTACCATAGTATGTATAACAAGAGAGCAAACACCCTCTCTCCTCCAGTGAAACTTCTTTAATATAATTCTTGTGTGTTACATTGCAACAATAGTAATTTGCAGTAGGAAATTAACTTAAAACAAATTATTTCAATTCTAATCCGAACAGTCTTCGAAACTAGTTTAGCGACCTGACATTCCTTGTGGATTCGATCCCACTTACCCTATCTATATAGTGAATCTGGATTATTTTTGATACTTATACGACTGGGTCCATCAGTATCTTAGTGTGTTATTGGATCTCGAGTGCCTCTTGGAAGAGGTTAGTGTGCCTCTGGGCAGAGGTTAGTTCGACATGGGTATGCGAGATAGAGTAAGGTAATGTGATTGTCATGCTTAACATGTATATGTGATTATGTGGTTAGTGCAGAGTCTAAACCCTTGTGTACTCACGAGGTTACGTATTCGAGTCTAACTGTGTGTGTCAGGGGGACAGAAGATAGCACCGCCAGCTCCTGAGCAGAAGTAGGAGCTTTGAATTGCTGCAGAGGGTTTTGCAGTCTGTTGACTGTATGTTGTTACTGTACTGTTCGGAAATTCGGTTATTTATATCGGGCTTTTGCATGTGGATATATGTATCTGGGTTTTTTGGGGATATGTATGCAGGGTTAGCAGTCACATAGTGTTGTTTGTACTATGTTAAAATGTTTTAATTGACAGTGTTTATGTAAATCTTTGACATTGTGCAATGGATATTATATGTCTTATTGCCAACTGTGCATTGTAAATGACGTGACATTTAGTCGGGTTCGAGGGTGTCACACACACACACAGATATATATATATATATATATATATATATATATATATATATATATATATATATATATATATATATATATATATATATATATATATATATATATATATATATATATAGATATATAGACACACACACACACACATACATACACAAATTTGTTTGGTGGTTGGTGTGCTCTCGGCCAAAAGTATCTAAATGATCGAAATCGATAATTAAAACGTTTACGATTTTGAATCGGCTTGGAGAAAATTGACCCTACCCTTTGGTTTTTCTTAGCCACCTTGGAGTTCCTCAGAGCTCAGGATTTTGAAACTTAGTTCCTTTTATTTAATTGATGGTTGATTGTTTAAAGTGTTTTAATTAATTAAAGTCGATAATTAAACGTTTCATCTCGCCGAATCAAGCCTGGAGCTCTCGGTTTTGATATGGTGACCGAACCCATGAGGGTTTAATATCTCGTGTCGTTTAATTCACGGTTAAAGTGGAAAGATGAAATTAAGTGCATTAAAATCGAATCAATAAATCATAGGTGTTTGGTTATGAATATTTAAACATTTGTGACTAAAATATATGTATATATGTTTCGGTTTTATAAAATTAAAGTGAGAGACTTTATTAGTTTTATAAAATTCACAAATCGTTTTAAATGTTATTCGGTTCGATAATTTAATGAATAATTGGAATATGGAAATCGAAATAATTAAAGTGAGTTGATTAATTAATGGTCTCGATTAGTTTCAGCTGTCAAAGGATTTAATACCCTACTTGTTTTTTGTTGATATTGGTTATTGAACCCGAGTATGAGTCGGTTAACTAAGTTGGTTCGTTTCCGTTTTTCGATAATTCGTCGTTTTAATTAAATCGGTTTAAATTAAAAGGTAAGTTCTAATGTTGAAATTAAATTAAAGCCATCATTTTTTTTTGTTAAAATCGGTCATGTCATAGTTTTTTTTTAACCTTTTGGCCTCATAAAAATTGATTGTAATTTAAATTATAAACTAGATTTAATTTATTCATTTAATATTTTAACTCCATAAAAGGCATTACAAAATTAAAGGGAGTTTAATTTAAGGATTCTATTATTAAGTTGACAAATTGTGACTTTGAGTTTCATGCTCCGTTATGGTTTAAGTTTTGAGATTTAATCTCGACATTAACGTTTTGGTAGAAAATGTTTAAAAGCATTTACAAAAATTTATTAAGTGTTATTTAAGATGGTCAAAATTCTTAAATCTTTTAAAAGGAAATATTTTATTGGTAAAAATTTTTATTTAGAAAATTGACATTTTAAATAAAGTTTATTTAAATTCTGAAAAAATTTTCAATTGAATAATAGTTAGTTGATAATTATTTAAAGAAAGTTTAAATCATTTATCAGTATTATTTGGTAATAATAACCATATTTATTAAAGGTGGTTTAATAAAAGTTTCTTAAAATATTAAGTTTTAAGTTTCAAAGGTGTTTGAATCGTTAATTGAATATTTTATGAAAAGAATAGTTATGTATCCAAAGATAATGCAAAGATGGAAATAAATTTGAATTGTTTTTGGAAAAAAGTTTCTATTCTTGGAAAGTGATCATAATTATTGAGTTTACGAATCTTATTTAAATTAAGAATGATATTGGACATAATTACTCTAATTAACGGTAGATTAATTGGTTTTTGGAATTATTTTATCGCAAGATCAAAATGAATTCGATATTATGTATATGCTTTACTGCTTTCTTTATGTTTGTGACATAGCCGAGGCTTGAGACCCATTGTTTGTCATGGTTATTTATTTAATCTTAATGTTTGCGATTTTATCATTGGTTATTTTTTGGAAGGCCTGTGTGCCATTAGAATCCCGGTTTTATGATGTAATCTATAATAGGTTAGAAAATAGACAATTGTATTCAGATTAAAATCATGTAAAATTCTTGGCGAAATATATTCATCAAGAAAGAATGTCAATCATAAAGAATGATCGGAGATATCATCGGATGCTGAGGCTAGTGGGAGCTGAAAGAGTTCAACCTTCTTGCCTTGTGTGTTGATTTTGTCTCTTAGGTTTTGGCCCAATTGGTTTGTCAGTATGGCTTTCGGAAACCAATTTAGTTTCAGCAAGACTATGTCACCATGTGGTTGTATGTTTTTATTTCTTTGTGCTTTATTTATATCTGTGTGATTGTGTTGACAAAGTAGATAAATAAAAGAAATCCAAACTACAATCATTTCTGATTAAAATTAATGTATTTAATAGGAAGCTTAAATTGGACACTTTGATTCAAGTGTTAAATATGACATTTTTATGAAATTAGGTTTTCAAATAAAAGGAGATTTATTTAAAAATGTCATATGATCAAAGAGTTGAAAGATTTTCTAAAACTGGTACATTAACTGGACTGTTTACCAGAATAGGTGGTGTCTAGGATAGTCACGCTTGGGCTGTGGTTGTTGGATTTTCCGAAAAGTTTATAACCGAAAGGATCCTTCCTCCGACTGATTTGACTGGCCACTAGTTCTTGGTAAGAGACTGGTTATAAACCCAAATTAAAAATCTGACTCAACACGCCGTCCATATAGTGGCACTCATGGTAACCGGTTGTCGTAAGTAGGTTCAAGCTTTGTTGGGTGCTTACGCCGCAAACTCGGAAAGCTGTGAGGTGAGCATTGCGGATCCTAAGTGAGACTTGGGTAAGAGACTTGTAGTTGTTATATGGTGTGTGTCAGTGGTGAATTCCAATGAGACTGTGGCCCAATGTGTGGATGAGATTAAACATGATCAGTTTAAGAAATTGAAAATCTCATAAGATCTAAGAGTTGCCAGTGAGTTGTAATTGGTACTAAGTTGTCTGCCAAAGTAGCTTACTCATGTAGGTTCAGCCTCCGTAGGGTGATTGAATAAGTAAAAAGAAATTAGGATTAATAAATAATTTATAAAATTTTGGGTTATTGATTTATTAATGGTTAATCAAATACTAATTTTTGAAAAATATTTTAGATGGTTGGAAGAGGCAGAGGTGGAAGCGCTTTAACTAATAACAACGACAATGAAAATAACAATAACAATAACAATAACAACAAAAATGATAACATCAATCTCCTTCCTCCACCTGCTCCTATTACTAATCCTCCTCAAGTGCACAACATTATTACCCTGAGGTCCAATCTGCACAAAGAAAAACTCAGAGGAAATAACTTCCTGGACTGGGAACGAAATCTGATGATTGTTTTGAGAATGGAGCGAAATTCGTATGTTCTGGAAAGGGCGTTAGGACCTGCTCCTGCAGTGACTGCTACAATTGAGGAGAGAAATCTCCACATAAAGCACTTTGAGGATGCAGTCAATGTTGTCTGTCTAATGCAAGCGACTATGACATCTGAGTTGCAGACTAACCTTACGGATGTCCCAGCTTACCAGAAAAGGATATGTTCCAGACTTAGGTTCAGACTAAAATATATAATAAGACTAGGCCTCTGAACACCTGGCTCCTGCAGAATGACTGAAGGAACAGTTGTTGGACGCCATGTGTTGTAGATGAAGAGTAATCTGGATCATCTTAGTAGACTTGGGTATCCCGTGACACAATAGATGGCCACGAATTTGATTCATAACTCCTTATCAAAGGATTTTAAGAAATTCGTAATTAATTACAATATGCATAAGATGGAGAAGACGATCAGTGAAGCTACATCGGATGCTCTAATATTCTGAATAGAGCATGGGTCTGAAGCCTTCTGAAAAGCTTAAGGATGTGCTGATGGTCGGAGAGGGAAGGATTAAAAAAGAGAGGAAAAGGAAAGGGACGGAAGGGTAAACAAGTTCCCAAGCCGGAGGCTAAAGCTAAAGAGCAGTTGAAGCCTAAGACCAAAGAAGTCAAATCCAAGGATGACAAATGCTTTAGGTGCCAAGAAACTGGGCACTGCAAAAGGAAATGTCTCAAAAACTTGGAATAGGTCAGGGTTGACCGCATTGAGACTTCAGGTATATGAATCATGCACTTTTATAGTTCTTGGATATGTGATAGCCAATTGAACAAAGTTTTATGCATAATGTCTGCAAAGACTAAAGAGAAGTGAAAAGAGATGACAGGCTCAGTTGGAGCATAGAGACGTCATAGAGGATACTCTGCTGGACAATATCTTGTTCATGTCATCAATAGTTTATCATTGTAACAACCGACTCAAAATCAGGTTAGCAATTACAACTTAATCGGTAGTTATTAGCAATTATAACCTAATCAGTGGTATTCTACTCATATTCATTGTTTTACTTCATCAAACTAAGTAAATACTACCTTAATACTTCTTATATTTATGTTAATATAAGTCTTGCATAATATACATAATCACCAACAACAAGTTTCATTAAAACTCAAGTTTATAAATAACTAGTTTTAAAGTTTGATTCTTCAAATGTGTTTATAAATATATAAACACATAATGTTGTCAGGATCTGAAACAAATTAACCAAGACTAACTGATTTGAATTTATCAGAGTATAAATCAATAATCTTGCTTTGAATCAAAGTTTAATTAAGAAGTTTGCGGAATAACACTTAATTATTTTAACAAAAACTTTCAGAATCAATAATAAATAAACACAAGAAATAATCAAAACTGATTGTATTGCTGAATTCAATGATTACAATCACCTCTAATCTGTTTGATTAGACGAAGAACACAGACTGTTCTTAGGGTTTTACAACCTTAGAGGCTTATGAAAACTTAATCAATAATGCAATTACAGACTCGAATATGCAGAAACTCTTATACAATATAAATACCTATTCTATGTATTTATATTGCTTCTTGATTTGTTTCCTTGAAGGACTATGACTTCTCTGATAGTAGATATGCTGGAATCTTTGTGTAGATATCTTTTCTTGAATATCAGCACTTTCTGTTTATGAAACTGTTGAGCAGCTTGAATCACTTGACAGCATGAACAGAGCAGCTTGAGTTGATTTACTCTGGCAGCTTGAACTTTTACACTGGCAGCTCGAGATTCTTCAACTAACAGCATGAACTTTGTATTTACATATAAACTCTACTAACAGTTTGAGAAGTCTAACTAACAGCTTGAACCTACTTAGACTATTTCCCAACAATCTCCCCCTAACTTAAATTCTTTGTACAAGACTTTAAGTTCTATACAAATAAGGAAATGAATAAGTAAACTATTATTTACAAACCAAGGCTTTCAAAAACTTACAACTGTGCAAGTTTCTGATTTACAGCCTTCAAAAAATCTTTCTTTATAGATCTAACTTGTGTCACAGACCCAATATTATGCATCCTGATAAGCTCATCTCTGGTCAACTTCTGAACCATATGCCAAAATGTATCATACTCTTCTTCTGGTCCAGATTCCCTTCTCACCACAAACTTAAATCTTAAGTCAATATTATCCAGTGGCTTAGCATACCAGTAGTTGATCAGAGGCTTTGTAAAATCATGTTGATCCAGCAGTTTCTCTATCTCCAGAGCCTTTTGTAGTTGTTGTTCAAACAACACCTTTTTCACTTGATCTAGCTTTGCTTGAGGTAATGACTCAGATGCAGGAATGGAAGCAGCAGCTTGATCAGAAGAAGCAGGGGCACTGGCAGCAGTTTGAACTGCTTCTTGAGGTGCTTGGACTTCTTGAGAGACTTTTGCTTTCTTTCTTTTATCCATTTCTTTATCATGGATACCCTGCAGCCTTTCTGTGCTCATGGACTGAGCCATCTTCTTTGGAATTCCGGCTGCAAAGGCAAAGTTAATAAAAAATCTTCTATGTTCAGCTTTAGAGTGCCCTGTTGGCAGCTTCCTCTTCTTATCTCCTTGTTTACCCACAAACCCCTTTAGGTAATCACCTAAGGTTTCATCATCATCCATTGGGGGCGGGGTTTGTTGATCTAATTCTTGATCCGGTTCCTCTGCTAACTTTTCGGCAATTTCAGCATCAAAGGCAATCTGGGCTTCTCTGGAAGAAAACTTGTGCTTTGGAGACTCAATTAAGATGCCCTTGCCCTTATCTTTTGTAGCTTGGACTATACTTACTGGAGCTTGAACACCTTCCCTTATAACAACTCCAGTTGCTTTTGAAGAAGCAGCTTGAGTTTCTAGGCTAACAGCTTGAAAAGCTGTTGGGACTGTTAGCCTAGACGGTGGAACTGTTGAGGCAGCTTGGACTGATGCTGTTGGAACTGCTTGGACTGATTCAGGAACCTCCTGATTCTCCCCCTTTTTGGAAGCATTGGTTTGGTCAGGAGGACCTACAACCTTTGCCCCTTGGGTTTGAATCAAACGCTCTAATTGAATGATCTTATTTCCACAAAGGGTAAACCCCTTATGGAGATAATCCATTCTCTGATTTTGAGCCACTTCTGATTGCTTTAGGGCCATAATTTGTGCACCCTGTGCAGCAATGATGGACTTTTGGTATTCCAACATAGCTACAACAGGTTTCATCTTGGGATCCGTCAAAAGCATTAGTTGCAGACTAGCCTCAAGATCAGTAAACACCTGTGGTGCTTGTGATCTATCACTGGCATGAATACCAGAAGTAGAAACCTCTGGGCCCCTCTGTTCTTGGTTCTGGGGACTTCCAGCTTGTGTTTGCACACTTGCTGTTGCCATGGGCATGGTCTTACTGATGTTGGCCCTGTCCTGTGCCTCTTGTGCAGAGACAGCAGTAGTGCCAGCCACAGAACCCATGTGAACAGTCTCTGGAGAGATGTTCACCTCCTGAGTGAGGATGGGAGTGTCCTCAATTGGTTCCCTTTGGATATTCTGTGCAGAAGTGTCCTCCTGCACAGGGATATATGGCTCTTGTCTGAGGGCTGAGGAGGAAGGAGCTCCTGGTCCCCTTTTCCTTTTATATAGAAATTTTAGTGGGGGTGATGGCTGTACAAAAGGATCAGAAGGAATTTGTGTATCATGAGGAGTGGGTTGGGGTCCTGGGGGTGAAGCAGTAATGATAGGTTGAGCCTGCTCAGGACCCTCTCCTCTGTTTCTTGGGATGATGTTCATCATTGCAGAAGGCAATGGAACATCTACACTTAAAAAATTGGCACTTTGTTTTAAAAGCCTCTTTATAGCAGATAGTGAGTGCCTATGGGAAATATGTATCCTCTTATGTAAATGAGAAGTAGTGCAGGTGTGTGTAATGATTTCTGCCAAAAATCTGGGATACATTAAAAACTTCCCATTCTTTAGGGAATGATGCCTTAACATCCCCTGAAAAATCATGTTTGAAAAATTGAACCGTTGGCCTGTTGAAAAGCACACTAAGGCAGTGGCAATGTTAGAAGAAAATTCTGACCAACCAGTTCTTTTGGGGCTCATACACTGCTGAATAATATGTACAAGATATTTCCATTTAGGAGAAAAATGGGCTTTCAAGAAAGTAAATGAATCAGCAGGACCCCTATAACCTATATTATAAAGACCAGTATGTAAAGCGTTAAGGGTTAGGTCTGTTATACCTGTGGCATCTTGAAGATGCAAATGGTGCCGAATGGATTTCTCAGTGATGGTGATGGGAGTGCCATCAATTTTGGATAGTATAGAGGGAATTCCATTGATGGTTTGAACAGTGGCACGGTTCCAGAACTGTTCGATATGCGATATGTATATGGTGGGATTTATATTGAGGGCATGGTGGATATGGGAGTGTTTTAGGAAATCCATCATATCATGGAATGGCTGAAGTTCAGAGTGTTTGAGAGAGTATGGAAGGCAGTTGTGTTCTTTGACAAACTCCATTGAAGATTGAACGGAGATTTTAAGGTTGCAAAGAAGATTGTGTGAATCGTTCAGAGAGAAAAAGGAAGGCCGTGGAAGAAAACTTTGTAACTGGTAGTTACAACTGAACGAAACTGGGACCTTTAAAGGTTTTGAAAAAGGTTGGGTCCCGCGCACACATTTAAAAATTACCTAAATACCATGCACACTTTGACAGATCAAGTGAATAACTAACAGTCCGAGAAAATGAACTAGCAGCTTGAGAAAGTACTCAAGCTGTTAGTTGAAATTATGCATCTTTTAATGAAACAGTGACTCCCCCTTAAATAAGCATACTAAGTAGATAATAATGAAAACAAATTAATCCATGTTTACCATACCAATATTTGAAACCAGGAAAGTGAACCTTCCTACATCAAAAGGTTTTGTAAATAGATCAGCTAACTGATCATCAGTATGTATTTTGGTAACCTGGAATAATTTCTTCTCATTACAATCCCTTATGAAATGAAATCTGATGTCTATATGCTTGATTTTTGGGAATTTCACTGGGTTTTGCACAATGCTGATTGCACTTGAATTGTCAATGTAGATAGGAGTGGATAAGAAATTCATACCATAGTCTCTCAGCTGATTTTGAATCCACATTACCTGGGAGCAGCAGCTTGCAGCTGCCATATATTCTGCTTCAGTGGATGATGTGGACACAGTTGTCTGCTTTTTGCATTGCCAAGAAACCAGTCTTGCTCCTAAGTATTGACATCCACCAATTGTGGATTTTCTGTCAATGTTGCAACCACCATAGTTGCTGTCAGAATAAGCAGTTAGTTCAAGGGGAGAGTCTTTAGGATACCATAGGCCTAAGTGTGGTTGGCCTTTAAGATATCTAAAGATTCTCTTAACAGCAACCAAGTGAGAATCCTTTGGACAGCATTGAAACCTAGCACACACACAGACAGCAAACATTATATCTGGTCTAGAAGATGTTAGATACATAAGTGATCCTATAATAGATCTGTATAAATGTATGTCCACATCTATGCCATCTTTGTCTGTATGGAGCTGCTTGTGAGGATCCATTGGAGTGCTTGCAACCTTTGTGTCTTGATACCCAAACTTTTCTAGTATGTCTTTCACATACTTTGATTGACTTATGAAAAGTCCAGAGGGCTTCTGCTTGACTTGTAATCCCAGAAAGAAAGTGAGTTCTCCCATTGAACTCATTTGAAACTTTTTGTGCATTAAAGCTTCAAACTCTTTGCACAGACAGTCATTGGTTGAGCCAAAAATGATGTCATCAACATAGATTTGGACAAGCAGAATCTCAGTTTTGATAGACTTAGTGAAAAGTGTTTTGTCCAGAGTGCCTCTCTTGAATCCATTCTGTAGAAGATATGATGACAGAGTGTCATACCATGCTCTGGGGGCTTGATGGAGACCATAGAGAGCCTTGTCTAGCTTGTAGACCTTGTCTGGATACTTGTAGTCTTCAAAACCAGAAGGTTGACACACATAGACCTCTTCTTCAATTGTCCCATATAGAAAGGGAGACTTCACATCCATTTGATACACTTTAAAACCTTTGAAGCTTGCATAGGCCAAGAATAGTCTGATGGCTTCAATTCTTGCCACTGGGGCAAATACATCATCATAATCTATGCCTTCTTCTTGAGTGTACCCTTGTGCTACTAGCCTTGCTTTATTCTTGATGACTATCCCTCTCTCATCTTTCTTGTTTCTGAACACCCATCTTGTACCAATTGCTCTCTTACCTTTAGGAAGATCCACCAGAGTCCGTACATTCTGAATCTTGAACTGTTGAAGCTCTTCTTGCATTGCCTCAATCCAGGATGAATCTTTTAATGCTTCTGATGCCTTTTTAGGTTCTAGTTGAGACATGAAACAGGCATTCTCAAAGGCAGCTAGACTGAATTCAGGAACTGCTTATTCAGCAGCAGCAGTCTCATTTTGAACCATTTTCCTTGTTTGTACAGGAGTGCTTGGATCACCCAGTATTTGATTGAGAGGATGATACTTGTGAACTCTTAGTGTAGGCTCTCTCTCTGTCTGAAAAGAGGATCCAAGATTTGTATCATCTCCATCAGGACCAGTGAATGATTCAGCTTCTGGAACAGCTTGACTTGAATCTGGGACTATTTCCCTTTGTGTTGGAGCTGTTCTCTCAGGACTTGGGAGTGGCACTTCAGTGTCTGGATTTGTATCATGTTGAGCATTCAGAACCCCTGGAGGGTCACATGACAGAAGAGGTATAGTGATATATTCATCCCAATTTGTTAGATCTGCAGCAGTTTGAAACTGTGTGCCAACAGCTTGAGAATTTGTAGTGGCAGCATGAGAGTTTGTGTTGACAGCTTCAAACCTGTTTGCATCAGTGTCTGCAGGATACTCAACAAAGCTCAGAGAATTTGTTAGTGAATCTAGGTCAAACAACCAGTCAGGACCAGTGCCTTTGACATTTGCAGTATTTTCATTAAATTCAACATTGGCACTTTCTTCGATGGTTTTAGACACACTATTGTATACTCTATAGGCTTTGCTTTGACTTGAGTATCCTACAAAGAATCCTTCTTCAGCCTTACTTTCAAACTTCCCTAAGTGAGTCTTAGTGTGAAGAATAGTATATGGGCATCCAAAAGGCTTGAAGAAAGCTATTAGGGGACTTCTGTTATGGAATAACTCATAGGGAGTTTTCCCTTGTGATTGGACAACCTGAACCCTATTCAGAACATAACAGGCTGTATTAACAGCTTCTGTCCAGAAAGTCATTGGCAGTTAAGAATCAGCTAGCATAGTTCTAGCAGCCTCAATTAGTGTTCTGTTCTTTCTTTCAGCAACACCATTTTGTTGTGGTGTTCTTGGTGCACTATACTGTCTAGCAATACCTTTGGACTCACAGAAACTGGTTAGAATATGATTTTTAAATTCAGTTCCATTGTCTGATCTTATCACCTTAACTTTTGAGTTGGATTGATTTTCTATCTTAAGAATAAATGACTTAACTAGCTCAGCAGTTTCATCTTTAGTCCTAAGAAAGTAAACCCAGGTAAATCTGGTGAAATCATCAACAATAACTAAACAGTAAGCCCTTTTATTCAAACTCAAGACATATGTTGGACCAAATAGATCCATATGAATCAGCTGAAGAGCAGATGAGATTGAATTTACTTCTTTGACCTTATGAGAAGTTTTGTGTTGCTTGCCTTTAAGACATGCTACACAATGATCATCACATATGAACTCCTTTTGTGGTAAGCCTCTTACCAGATTCTTTTTCACTAAAACATTCATGGACTTGAAGTTCATGTGACACATCCTTCTATGCCAAAGGGTAGACTCATTGGATGATGCTTTGGATATCAAACAGCTTAAAGTATTTGATTTAGATAAAAGATCTGTGTCTAGAAAATAAACATTGTCCTTTCTTGGTGTTCTTAGTAAAACAAGATTTTCAGGAATTTTGAAATCTTTTGAAAGGACAATGCACTCAGAATCTGTAAACAGAACAATGTTTTGGTTGTCACAGATTTGAGAGACACTTAATAAATTGTACTTAAGCTGTTCAACATACAAAACATCACGGAATTTCATGTTGCCTGCATTAACAGTACCTTTACCTGTAACCTTACCTCCTTTTGAGTTGCCTCCAAATGCAACAAAACCTCCATCAAAGCCTTTGAAATTTGACAAGCACTCAGAATTGCCTGTCATGTGCCTAGAGCATCCACTGTCCAAATGCCATCTTGTTTTATGAGGTGACCTGTGGTTGCCCTGCACAAATAAAAGCCTAGTCAGTAGTGGAGTAAACCCAAACCAAATTGGTTTTGGGTTGGCCTTGTATATTGACATAACTAAACACTGTTTTTGACTTTTTATATTTTGTGAGATCTACTGATGGAGTTTTTGGAGAGTATTTAGTGATTATATGAGGAATCCAGGTATTTTGATCATCTTTTCTTCTAACAGTCTCAGATGATTCACTAGCAGTTCCAGATCGATGCTTAGCAGTCCGATCTGTGGTTTTAGTGCTAACAGCTTCAGAATTTGGCTTAGCAGCCTGATCTTTTGCATCAGCAATTTGATCTGAGGATCTGTCCTTGACACACCATATTTGTTTAAAACTTGATTTAGGCTTTGCCAAAACTTGTTTTTGGTGTGTGGACTGTTTTTTATTAACTTTTGAAAGCCTGTGATCAACTGTTTTCTTTGGAACTGATGTGGAAGGTTTCACCTTTGAAGTTTTTCCATGAATAGGACTTGACTTTTTATGAATCACAGTCTGTTTTGCAACAGTTGGTTTATAAAAACAGTCCTTGGCCAAGTGATTCTTCCTTCCACAGTGAAAACACCTTTTGACTATTTGAATTAGAGAACAAGATTTATTTGACAATATCTGGTTCTTGTTCCTCTGATTTCCCCTTACCTGCTGTTGTTTGGGAAACTTTTGAACACCATGCTTTTGACATGTGCAGATTTGAACATTTTTACCCCTTTTATTATTCTTCGAAGAAGATGCAGTGTTACAGTTAGAATGTACAGAAACTTGTGGAGCAGCATTGCATACACTCATCTTTTCTTTTTCTTTCTTACTGGGGGCTTGGATCTCTATGGGTGCACTCATTGTTTTGTGATCTTTCTCAACTGCCATACACTCACAGTCTCTCTTTTGAATCTTATCTTCTTTTGATTCAGGACTGTTATCATGGATAGGATCTACAATAGTCATAGACTCATCTAGTGGTTCATTGACAAGTCTATCAGCAACCTCACTCATTGGATGAATGTACTTGTTGTTGTATGGAGGTGGAGTAGCCCTGTATCCTATGCCTTCTTTGGGATTAACCTGAGATTTTACCCTATCTTTAAATTGGACTTCCATTAGGTGTTCCAGCTTTTGATTTGCCAACTTGAAGTTACCTAGATCTATGTTGACAGATTCTAGTTTCTTATTAGCCTCTAACACCTTTTGTTCAGTCTCTTCTACCTTTTTATTTAGGGATTCTATTTTCTTATTTAGTTCCTTTTTCTCCCACTCATGATATGTTCTATCATGTCCCATTTGAATCTCATTGTCCCTATAGTCATTGATCTGTTTTTCAAGATCTTCTATGGCTTGCATGTATTCATATCTCCTTTCTTCCATCTTAGCTAGAGTTTTGCACATGGTCTCATTATGATCTCTGTATTTTTTAACCATATTCTTGCATGATTGAGAGCAGAGTTTAGAATTTACCTCAGCTGGTAGTTCAGTGGAAGAGACAGTTGATGTTTCTGCCATCAGAGCTTGATTTTGAAACTCTTCCTCTGTCTGATCACTCCAATCAAACACATTGTCTTCTTGGGAGACAAGTGCTGTTGATGATGATATCTGATTGGGCTGTGGAGTCCTTGATGACTGTTGTCCTTGAGATCTACATTCTCTGGCAAAGTGACCAAGCTTATGACACTTATAGCACTCAACTTTAGTCTTAT
Organism: Centrapalus pauciflorus; assembly: GCA_020465985.1. NCBI lineage: Eukaryota > Viridiplantae > Streptophyta > Magnoliopsida > Asterales > Asteraceae > Centrapalus > Centrapalus pauciflorus. The sequence goes on from JAANYP010000192.1 coordinate 208,288, forward strand.
CAAAGGCTGGTTTGCCTTCTGTTTTAGCTTGAAAGTTGGTCCTTCCAGTTCTTTTAAGAAACCTTTTGGTCCTCATGGTCAGCATTGCATGTTGCCATTTTAAATCCATCTCTTCAAGATCATCTGGATGAATTTGTTCTAAATCTTCAGTATTTAGAGCAAACAGTCCATCATTGGCAACAAAAGCCTCATAGTGTGATTCAGTAGAGTTGCCTTCACCACCTGAAAAGGAATCACAGTTATTAGATTTTTCAGAAGATAGAAGAGCAGTATTGTGATTATAAGAAAAAGATTTCTTTTTAGTATCAATCTCAGTCTCAAACACTCTCAGACTGTTGTACAGATCATCCAGTTCTATCTCATCAAGAGTGTATTTGGTTCTCCATTATGCAGCATAAACTGTCCATTCTTCTCCAAGAGATCTGAGAAATTTTCTGTTGACTTCATCTTGATCCAGATTGACTTTTGCACTTTCCAGTTCACTTATCAGTTTGTTGAACCTGTCAAAAATTTGAGTAAGGTTTTCATTCTTGCCACCAGAAAAGTTCTCATACTGCTGTTTCAAGAGATCCTTTTGATTTCTCTTGGTACTGCATTACCAGCAAATCTTTTCTCTAAAGCATTCCAAAGAGAATGAGCAGTATAAAACTTTTTGAACTGATGTTGATAAGCATTAGGAATGGCTATTTGTAAAAGTGTAAGAGCTTTCACTTCATTCATTCTAGCCTTCCTTTCAAGTTCGGTTTTTGGAGGAGTTTTGACTGGTTTTCCCTCATCATCAAGTTCTGGATCAACTACAGGAGGAAATTCAACAGCTTCCCATATGGCATAGTCAATGAATTGGATATGCTGTTGAATCCTGAGTTTCCACATCTCAAACTCAGTGGGCTTGAGCATAGGCACTTTGAGTCTTTGCCCAGATCCACTGCTGCTATTTTCAAATTCCATTGCAAAAGATTAAAAATTTAAAAGAAAGTTTTCGACTTTGAAAAACAAAGAACGACCTGTGGCTCTGATACCACTTGTCAGGATCTGAAACTAATTAACCAAGACTAACTGATTTGAATTTATCAGAGTATAAATCAATAATCTTGCTTTGAATCAAAGTTTAATTTAGAAGTTTGCGGAATAACACTTAATTATTTTAACAAAAACTTTCAGAATCAATAATAAATAAACACAAGAAATAATCAAAACTGATTGTATTGCTGAATTCAATGATTACAATCACCTCTAATCTGTTTGATTAGACGAAGAACACAGACTGTTCTTAGGGTTTTACAACCTTAGAGGCTTATGAAAACATAATCAATAATGCAATTACAAACTCGAATATGCAGAAACTCTTATACAATAGAAATACCTATTCTATGTATTTATATTGCTTCTTGATTTGTTTCCTTGAAGGACTATGACTTCTCTGATAGTAGATATGCTGGAATCTTTGTGTAGATATCTTTTCCTGAATATCAGCACTTTCTGTTTATGAAACTATTGAGCAGCTTGAATCACTTGACAGCATGAACAGAGCAGCTTGAGTTGATTTACTCTGGCAGCTTGAACTTTTACACTGGCAGCTCGAGATTCTTCAACTAACAGCATGAACTTTGTACTTACATATAAACTCTACTAACAGTTTGAGAAGTCTAACTTACAGCTTGAACCTACTTAGACTATTTCCCAACAAATGGAAGTATGAATAATATGAAAACAAGTTATATAAATGTGTTTCATAGCCTTTTATACATGTGGTTTTTGAATAAACAACAAGAATTACAAGTTGTTTCAAGGTTATGAAATTCGGATTTTCGGCAGAAATATTATGTCAACTTTAAAAAAATCATAACTAATTCAAACTTAAAGAAATGAGTTGATTCTTGTTTCAGAAGTTAGATCTATGTTTTAACTAAATATATGGAGGTTTTCATAATTTAATATGAAGTTTTGAATCCCCAAATATTATTTGGGAACCGAAAGGTCTAACAGCTCAAAAATGGCCAACATAGGGTTTTTAACTAGCATTTTCCCTAGCCTAAACACCTCGAAAAATGATCGTTTTTTACCTTGAAAAATTCCTTGTATATAGTAGTTTTATGATTATGAAAACCAAAGCCCAAATCGTTTTGTAGCTTGGTCAAAAACAGCCACAAAGTAGGCCGAAAAACCACGACAAAACCTTGAAAATCTATATATATATATACACACACACACACACACTTGAACTTTTAAGTGGGTTTTATTTATGAACTTGTTAAGTTGAGTGATTTAAAACATAAAAACCACTATACATGCATATTATCATATATGGAAATTATTAAGTCCCTCATATCATTTAGGACTCCGTTAAAATACATCAAGCCTCACCGCAAGTCAACAACACACTCTACGTTTTTACGCTCGTTTTTGTCATCATTTTGCGGTGAGTACTCATAGCCCCTATTTTTACGATGTTATGTGTTGGGGTGAAAATATATGCTACATCTTTGATATGGACACAATACATGCTACATTTGTTTTATGTATTACACACATGTGGTTTCATCATGCCCTCAAATCATATACCGTTAATTACATTTATGTAAACGTCATTACCATATGGATAGATCTATCGGGATTAATGCCCCCCACCCGGGTTGGTCGCGCCAACTATTAATGGGTGCATCTATATATATTTAGCATCATAGTATTATATTGGTTAATATTACATACGGGCGGCAAACTCATAATTAAGTTCAGTTGCATGATGGTTATATGTAATACATAACATGGAATTTATGCTTTATAAATTCAAACTCAATTGTTGTAGTCCATACAAGTCTTTCTTTCGTGTAAACCTATGAGCTCACCAACAATTTTGTTGACGTATTTTAGCGTGTATTTTCAGGTAATTAAGACGAGTAGCATGCATCGGAAGCGTTATAAGGCTTCCGCATATTTTAAAGTCGCAACAATTTTCAAACGTACGGAAATTTATTAGCATAATTAATGTCCATTTTGATCATGTATTTAAATCTCCGCAATTGTGAACTACTTTACGTTTATTTGGGTTATGTAAAAACAATATCATATTATGAAGATTATTGATGTATTTTTCAAAAACGTCCACTTAGTGGTCGTTCACTTGATTATGACTATGCTTCCGCGACATCATGCCTAGTTGCCAACCGGAGTAACGGGGTATGACAATCATGGTGTAATAAACAATTTTGTAGGTGAATTTCTTGCAATTATTTTTGGAATAAATAAATTAATTTTTAGGAGTTGAAAATTTATTGCTTGAAATTCCTATTGTTTAAAGTTATTAAATCATGATTATAGACTATTGATTCAAGTGGAACTTGAATAGTACCTTGTCAATAGTGATTGGACAAGCTACTAGTCAAATTCATATAAAAGGGGCTACTATGTTGTTGTGTAATGTTATTGAAATTGTTAAAGTGTTCAAATAAAGTTTCATCAAACTTATTAATTCTTGAAAATTAGTTCAAGAGATTATATGAGTTGGATATTCATTCGTGATTTTATATATATGAAACTAATAAAATACAGAATTAAATGTAAATGAGTTACATGAAGCTTAATTCACTTAACTTGTCAGACAATTAAGGACTTAGTAAGTCAAGATTGTTTAGAAGAGAAGTAACCACATTTTATAAAACTACATGTGAAATGTATACAACTTGTGTGATGGTTAGTCAAGTAATAGCCTCTGACTTGTTTATACACTCATCAAAAGATTTGACGGAACACCACAACGAAATGTTGTAGATAACTAAATGCTAGTGCATACCATAAATATTGAACACAAATTTATTAAATTAAGATTTTTGTTAAGATATAGATAAACTACATATTGTCAGTCTCAAGATTTAACATCTAAACGTATCACTAGAATCATTTAATCTGCAATGCTAAAGCTCTTAAATTTTAATCTTGGTGTCTTTATGAGTGATTTACTAGTTCCTCTGAAGATAATAGATATAAATTTGAAAGAGAAATCAGAATGGATCTAAATAATATTACAAGAAATTTTAATAAAGAACTAGTGGAATTTTTCAAAGATAAACGCTAATGAAGTTAAATCTGTTAACTAGAGAACACCCCCAATGAGATCATGTCTGAAATTAAATTTTTTATGGATGTTTGATAAAGGAACAATAGCATTGAATTGATGGAAAATCATGTCGTGTTTATAGAGATAAAGGAGATCACCATGATATCTTTAATGTTGTTCTATTTTTCACGTTTTAAAAATCCGAGAATAAATTTGAAGTTACTCTAGAATTATTCCATTGTTGCTTGTTGTCGTGGGAACCACAGCGAGACTTAAAAGGCTACTGTGGTTTTTGGTTGATATTCATGGGTGCTGACTATGGCAAAGGTTGAACCAAATTCACAGGTATTTGTTGCAAACAAATATTGGACAGACCCATTGATTGAGACCACTTTGTGGATCATAGTCATGAGTCGTATCAAAAAGGCAATTCTTAGTACCTGAGATTTCTACATAATTCAGTGCGGGTACCGTTGTACGCTTGACCTAACCTAACGTCATCCATAATTGGGTGATCATAAGGGTTCGAGGGTGGATGCAGTGGGAGCCGTGCTGGAGGCCTAGATAGTCAAGATGGGATTTGCATCTTCTTTTAACTAAGAAGAGATATATTTAGGCCCCTCGGCGATCGATACTGAAAGAAATGCATGGTCGTGCTCGGACAGAATTGATGTGTTCTACTCTGTCTGTTACTATTCAGTATGAGATCAGGGAGTCGAGAAACATAATCTTGTTTGCTACGGTTGATCTAATCCATGTCTAGCTTTCACATTGAAATATCGCGATGCATGGGATATAACCTAAGTTTCTTTTTGGAAGACTGTTTCAATAAGAATGCTCGAATGGGAGTCAGAGTCTTTATGACTTTGGTTGCCTAAAGTGTCTAGCCATGACCTCTTTTAGGTGCATGCTGCAGGATATTATGTCCTTTTACACAAATGGGAGTACGTTAGTGTATGGTGTGTAAAGATGGCATCACTACTACATCAAGGCTGATTTCATAAAACACTTGAGGGTCACACCGATGAGCATAACAGAGCGAATGCAATCGAACTATTGAATAAATAATATCGGATATTGTTTATGACACGAAATGATTATTGAGTTAAATTAATAGGTGATTAATTATATCACAAAGTGCGGGGACTGAAAGTGCAATATTGGATATTGTAGTACGTTAATTGTCAATAAATGATAATTAAATAATTATCTAGTCTTTTATTTATTATTAGATATTAAATAAAAGATGTATTTATTTGAATTGATATTATCATCTAATTATTCGATAATTAGATGGATAATTATAAACAAAAAAATAGAGATCATTATAAATAATTATCTATTCATTTATAAATAACTAGTTTATTAACCCACGTATTACGTGCATAAGTTTTAATAAATAATTGGTTACATAAAATGTATGTAAATTTAAAGTCAAACAATATAAATATTAATATTAAAGAATACAAGAAAATTATAATTCTTTGTCATAGATATTATATATCTATATTTCTAAATATATGTGAATAGTAGTTATTTTTCTAATAATTTTTAAAAATTTTAATTTCTAAATGTACACACACAGATATATATATATATATATATATATATATATATATATATATATATATATATATATATATATATATATATATATATATATATATATATCTCTTTTTTCAAATGGAGATTTAGGGATCTCTCTTGTTCATAGATCTTGAAATATATATATCTGTGTGTGTGTATGTTTAATCGGTATAAATTAAAATTTCAATGTTATGTAAACTATAATGTTTATAGGTATATTATAACAATAAACAAAATGTTACGAAATATGATTTTACTATTATTTTTTTATGTTTACCTTTCAAATATTTCATATTCTCTCTTATTAATTTTTAATATATATAAATAAATTTATAAACAAATAATATATTTAGTTAATTATATATATATATATATAGATTTGGGACCCATGAGAATTGAGTGTACCAAAGGTACTCTTCCAAAGACACAAAATTAAAAAAAACAAGGCTTGTGATCAAAAGTTGAAAAGTGCATGTGCGTCCCACTTTTTTTTAGCAGGAAGTGTATTTTCATAATTACAGCGACCATTCACAACACTTATAAAATGTGTTGTGAATGGTCGCTGTAATTACGAAAATACCATTGCCTATGTGGGGTACATTGGATACGCGAGATTTTCTTTGGTACGCAGGGGAACCTTATTCTCTCTCTCTCTCTCTCTCTCTCTCTATATATATATATATATATATATATATATATATATATATATATATATATATATATATATATATATATATATATATATATATATATATATATATATATATATATATATATATATATATATATATATATATATATATATATATATATATATATATATATATATATATATATTATACATATATATATATATATATATATATATATATATATATATATATATATATATATATATATATATATATATATATATATATATATATATACAGAGAGAGGGAGAGAGAGAGAGAGTCAGGTTCAAAAAAGTACATCTCGAAATCAAGTGCACCCGAAGGTACCAACCTTAAAAAACTTTTTTTTTAATTTTTTCCTCATATTCATGTTTAAATTAATGTTATACACGTGATATACGAATTTCACATACATTCACACTTTCTGTGTCCTTAAAAATTATGTGAATGCTCAATGCATTTGTATGTGAATGGTCATACAAGTGAATGATCATTTACACCATTCACAAAATTTATGATGTAGCTCCTTTTGAAAAAAAAAAAGTCTTATAATATTGTATTATACATGTCTATTAAAAAATATATATGTGAATGATCATTCACATAAGGGTACCCTGGGATCTCACAGGTTCGCTAATAAACTTGATTATACATATATATATATATATATATATATATATATATATATATATATATATATATATATATATATATATATATATATATATATATATATATATATATATAGATTTAGGTTCAAATGAGTACCACTAGTTTTGCGGAGTACCGGAGGTACCTCGCTTAAAACCATTTTTTTTGAAATTTTTTTTCATAATCATGTTTAAATTAATAATATAAGACTACTTGCAAAAAATCACACCTAAACACACACTATAACTATGTGAAACGTGCAAGTTCACATGAACTACACTGTTGTGAATGTATGTTCACAGCTAAGCATGTTCACATGAATTTTTTCACGTTCACATGACTTTTAAGAGGCTAGAAAGCGCGAATGTGTGTAATTCTTTTACGAATAGGCTTATATTATTTGTATCTAAATTAATATGAAAAAAAAATTTTAAAAAAAAACTTTTTTTCGAAGCATGTTCACATCTAAAACCCGTGTGTTCACAGGTACTCACGGTACTCTGCATTTTTTAGGTACTCACACGAACCATATTCTATATATATATATATAAAAGATATAATTTGGATGTAGATTAGATTAATTATTTCTTAATTATATATATAAATAAATATTGATAATATAATATTTAAATTACAATTTATGTAAATTTTTTTAGATTAAAAGGATAAAAAATTAAGAAAAAATAAAATTATATATATATATATATATATATATATATATATATATATATATATTGTAGGTCCCGAAAGGTTCCCAAAGTATATAGTTATAAGCTGTAGAGGGGGGGTGAATACAGCACTTTAAAAACTACACACTCTTTTTCTCAATGTTTGTATGTATTATCAACAATTGTTAATTACAAACAAGCTTGAATGCGGAATGGTTCAAGCTGAGATGACAGAATACAACAATATGTTTTACTAGTCTAAGACAGACTCAAACTAGTATACACTGAATACACTCACTAAGATGCACTGAATGTGTTTACAAGACTTTTAAGGAACAGCTTAGGTAAAACAGCTTTGACACACAGATGCTGGTTTACAGAAGATTTGCATGCATGAATATCACACTTGCACGTTCACTCTTGGTTTAAGCACTTAGCTTTCTTCACATCTTTCTGACCTTGGAAGCTTCCTTTTATACTCACTTAGAGGATCTAAGAGAAACATCTTCATTGGACGGAATGAAAAAGGAGAAGTCTTGTTTGAAAAGACAATATAACTTTTCTGCACTTTTCTGAAAAGCAGACGTGCAGAACTTTTGTCTTTTTACTTTGTCTACTGTTGCATTGCCTTTAACTAATTTAGGAATGTCAACTTTGCGTCTTTCTTCCTTGTAAAGGCCTATTTTGATATAAGAAAAAGGTCTGTCACCCTTTTTTCAAATAACCTTTTGTCTTCATGTGACAGAACAGCTTGGGCAGGCTGAGCGGTTCTGCTTTCCACTTTGTCTTCGACATGTAAACTGATCTTGTAGTCAAAAACAATACATTGATGACTTGGAAACAAATTCCATAAAGTGTATAGCCTGTTCACTAAGAACAGGTTCTGTTCACAAAGAACAGAACACCTTAAAAATGCCCAAGCTGCTCAACAATGTAGAACAGCGTAGACAGTTTCTGTCCAGCCTGATCAGCAGACTGAGCAGCTTGGACAAACTGTCTTGGTTGCAACACATGCAACATATAGAACAGCTTTAGACTGATATTGCAAATCATTTTCAGGTTTCAATAAGGCATATAACAGGCCTTAAATTCAACCTTCAAATGTATCAACAGGTTTGATTATAAAATCTCCCCCTCAGCTATAGAACAGGTTTGACTGAGGCCTTTTTGTGCCTAACAATCTCCCCCTATTTGCAATAACCAGTCCAAGCTGGTCTTGTCAAAAATCACTATATATTTTTACAGTACATTTGCTGAAATAAAATTACAACATTACAGTAAAGTAAAAGATCAGTTTATATATACACTGATTCTTGACTATACTAGAACAACATATGTTCTTACAAAAGTACAACTAATGTACTAATGTATTTTACAACTAATGTAAAAACAAAAATTACAACTTATGTAATAATGTACAACTAATGTACAGAATGTACAACTAATGTACCATATGTTTGGACTGTTTGAGATGGGAGCAGATAATGGTAAGTCTGTCCAACTGATGGACAGCTTCCATTCTTCACCTACCCAGATGGCAGGTGGACTTCATTCGACAGGAGGTGGTATCCCTTCTTTGAATCTTTTTACAAGTTCTTCCCTTGTTTCTTCGTGTTCTTCAATTTCAGCTGTAAGAAACATAAAGTTAGAACTTTGAAGTTCACCTCTGTCATAAAAACCTTTCAGCTCTTCCCAGATAGCTGCTCTCCATAGGCTGGACTGACTGAAGGAGGTGGCAATTCTGAAGGCTGCAAGCTGCTTAAGACCAACTTTGTGTAGGTCTGAAGCTCTTTGAAAACATTTCTTCTGAGATAGGGGATCTACAAAAAATGCCCCTAACTCAGCCTCTTCAATCACTTTGCCATCTTCAAATTCAACTCCTTCAGGCAGGCTGTGGTCAACTCCTTTAATTTCCACAGCATAATCTCCTTGTTCAATCATCATAAGGAGTTCTTCCAGCTCTGTATCCCTCTTTGTTCTCCTGGCCTTTATCTTTGGATGTGTCACAGAGACACCTTCACTTATTTCTTTTGGAATCAGGCCCAGCTCCTTTACTCTTTCCATCAGCTTCTTGATGTATGCCCTGATAGTCTTAGCCGTTTCTGACTTAGACTGGCTCAGGGCAACTGTCAGTTCCACCCATTCCCTGTAACCCATTTGAGCAACATCAGTGTGATCATATGATTCCATTTCAGGGCCTGTTGCACCCATCCTGGTGATATGAAGTTTCCACTGTGTGCCTTTTCTTGATATGGGAACAGCTTTGACAATTGCTTCCTTGGCAAGCCTTCTAGTAGCAACATCATGAAATTTCTTTCTGGCCAAGTTGTCAAAGTGGAATTTGGCTCTGGCAGAAGGTACTGTTGATTTGGTCACAGAGACCTGAGTACCCTTTTCTCCTTCCTTCTCTTTCTCTTCTGCTGATTTCCTGGCAGCTTCCATTATTTTCTTTTGCACCTCCAAAGTAGACATTTTTATTTTCTTTGCTTCTTGGAGGGCAAGAGACTTAGCAGCTTTGGCAGATTCTTCTTCTTTTCTTAACTCTTCCAGAGCCTTAAGCTGTTCTTCCCTAAACTCAAAGTACTTGTGCATAGGGAGGCCCATCTCTTTGGCTCTGGCTTTGTGATACTGTATATCTGCCTGTTTCTGCTCAATAGGATCCTCAGCTGCCTTTTCTTTGCCTTTAGCTGCTGCTTTAGTGACAGCAGCTTCAGAAGTTTCTTCTTCTTCTTCTTCTTCTTCTGCTAGGATAAGGTGCCTCCTTTTGCTGCTAGGCCTGTCCTCAGGAATGACTTCCTCCCCCTTAGACTGAGCAGGGTTTGGAGAGCCAGCCTAAGTAGGCATAGCAGTTTGAGAAACACCTTCAGCTGCACCTGTTTCTGCTGGTTGATCAGTTTGGGTTGCAAACACTGGTATCTCCTTAGGAGAAGGAATCTTCTCCCCCTTAGACTTAGTCTTCGAGGCAGATGATTTCTCCCCCTTTGAAGGAGATGAGGCAGCGACTTCAACCCCTGGTCTGCCTGAAGACACAAAGTCAGCAGGCTTGCCAGCAGGTTTGGAAGGTTTAGGACCAACAAGGCTGTTTACTAAGTAAGCCAAGTTATCCTTCACCTCACCAAGTTGGGAAAGACAGTTTTGAAGAGAAGAAGCTTGGGAATCAGCAAAAGTGGTCAGCTTAACAATGTTGTCTCTATCAGAAGCTGTGAACAACAAACTTTGGAGCTGTGCAAGATGAAGTTCAAGAGAATCTTGTACATCAGCAAGGTTTGATGACACAGAATTTGATAGAGAATCCATTAGAGTGTTCAGGCTGGCCAATGTTGAAGGAAGGGTAGTATTGCAAGAAGTGAGAAGAGAGGACAGCTGTTGAGAAATGGCTGTCATAGAGGACACTGAGTCCTGTTGTAAGGAGAGGATAGAGGAGAGAGAGTTTGATACATTTTGCAGTTGTGCAGTGAGTGCAAGCAGCTGTGGAGAGTGGTCAGTTTGGGGAGTGACTGGGAAGGATTCTTTAAACGTATCAAAGAATCCTTTGAGCTGCTCAGACACAGAGTCTGAGATGATGGATGGTAGGGAGTGCATGGTATTTTCCAAAGAACCAACTTTGTTGGTCAGCAATGAAAGCTGATCCTTCAAAGGCAGGTCTTTGGGAGATGGAGGTGTATGGGTAGACTGTTTGGAGTGAGTGGATGGAGAAGATGATGATGAGGCTGGTGTTTGAGGATGAGATGGAGAAGGAAGGGAAACTTTGGACAGTAGTTCCATAGCCTGGGCAAAAGTAAGATGGCCCAGGTTAGAGGGATCAAGGAGTCCTTCAGCAGCGGCTGTAGCTGCATCATTAGGAGAAGGGGATGATGTTTGGGGCCTCTCAGATGCTGCTTGTGTTGCAGCACCCTCATGAAGACCAGTGGTGGTTCCCTCTGCAGTGCCTTGGTCTAAAGGCACCTCATCATGGGGAGATAGGATATGCATTTCAACATCAGCAGTGGTGAAACCTGCTGATGGAATTTGCATTGTGGGAGCAGCCTCACCAGAGGGATGGTATGATCCCTGAGGTTCATCAGCTTGTGTTGTTGGTCCCTCAGCAGCTGTTTGGTGTTGAACAGCTGAATCATGGGGAACAGAGGGTTGAGGCTGAGCTGCTGATTGGTCTATATCAGCAGCGTGGGCACCTCGTGCAGACTCAGAGTGTAAGGAGATATGAGTGGGGGACAGTGTGGACTCAGTATGGAGCGGAGAGGGCTCCTGTCTTTCAATATCCTCAGCCTGTTGGGAGGCTGGGATAGTTGATGTGGGTATCTCCATTTGTACAACTGGTTCCTGTTGGGAGGAACCAGAGGGTCTAGGCTGACTCAAGGGTGACTCAGGTTGGAGTGAAGCAGGCTCCAAATGAGCTGAACCTTCTCCCAAAATAGGAGAGACAGCTGGGGTTGCTTCTTTTACAACTGAACCCTGTTGAGAGGGAACAGAGGAGGTGGTTTTCTGGGCTGGTTTCTTTTTGGCTATTGATTTTCTTTGGTAATGGATGGATGATGTGGGTGATTGTGGAGAGGAGAGAGGATCTGTTTGGACTGGATGTGAGACTGGGTCAGGAACAGTGGGGCTGGACTGTTCCATAGTCTCTTGTGCCACAGAGGCACCAGCCACAAAGGCTTCAGGCTCAACAGATGAGCCAGGGTGAGGAATCTGCTCTTCCTCAGCCACAGAGGCTAAGGGAGCAGACTCAGCCTGAGCTGTTTTGGCCTTCTTTTTAGCAGGCCCAGCTTCAGCTGCCATGGTCCTTTTCACAAGCTTGGACCTGCCTTTGGATTTTCCAGTGGGAGCAGCAGTGACTGGATCCACCCTCACAGCAGAGGGTCTTTCCACTAAACCCAACAGCCTCCTCATTGGTGTTGATAGAGGAGGCTCATTTGCCAGTACAGGAGTATGAAAAACTCTATTCCCTATGACAGGGAAGGCAGCAGTTTTAAGTAGAGGTTGAGAATGATACAGATGCTCACCACAGACATGGCAGAAGATGAGACTCAGGAACCTGGGATATCGAACAGCAGCTGGTCTTGTCTCTTGCTGCACCAGGTTTCTCATGTTCAAGAAGATCCATTTGGCCATGTCAAGTGTAGTCCCATCCACCAGCTGAAGGACTACAGGCACTTCATCTCTACTAAGTTGGTCAAAGGAACCAACCTTGCTGCTGAATGACATTACCACAGAGGCAAATAAGAAGCTGTAAGTGGGTGACAGCTCCTTCCTGTACAGAGTAGCTCCAACCTTGGGTTCTGCCACACCACAGAAGCGTAGCAGATTGCCCATTTGCTCATTTTCAGGCTGAGGGAGATCATAGTTCTCGACAACTGGAAGATGAAGAACCTCCCTCAGAAGATCGACTGTAATCTCAATGGTTTGAGTCCCATTGAGAATAGTACCTTTGATAACCTGAGTGTTTGGATTGTAGGAGCAGGTATACCAGAACTCGTATACCATCTCCTGGTACAGGACACCAGGAGATGCAGTCAGTGCATAGTTCAACGGATGAACTTGCAGAAATTCCACCATTCGGTCGTAACCCTTCCCCACATAGTTTTTGGGGATAGTGAGGTTTGCAATGTAGTTGGTGGGCTTGAGGGTCAGCATCGTGGTGACAGATGGATGTTTAACAACATCCTCACCAACGAAGACTGGTAGAAAGGGATTAGGTCTGTGAGCCATTTGGGAATTTTGAAGGTTAGGAGAAGCAAAAGACACTTAGTCGATTTTAGGGTTCTTGAGGATTTCTGGAAATGTTGAGGAAGACGAAGATGAAACAGTAGGTTGGTATTTATAGGATTTGAATGTTCGTGTGTATGAGAGAGAAAAAGTTTGGGCGGTTTGATTTGAAATGTTCGTTAACGGAAAACGGAACGGTTGTCCATGTCAGAAACATTTGTCAGACCACTTGACCTTTTTGATCACTAACACACGTAACACACATTATCCGCAGTAATTAAGTTGAATAAAACATAAATTAAATAACTTAATTATGAAGAAAGGTAATTAAACTGCTGGTCTACGCTGATGGTCAAACCTGTGATGATCAGGGTCAACAAGGTTCTCAGTCTTCAAGCTGTTCTTCCTTCAAACTGTTCCTTCAGCCTGCTCTCCTTTGTGAGAACAGGTTGTGTTCAATAGATGAACAGGTTACAGTATGAAGAAGTGAACAGGTTGAAGACTGAACCATCAGAGCAGGCTGGACGAATAAACAGGTTAAACTGTTTTTGTTCAGCCTGTTGTATGCTCAAGCTGTTCAAGTTTTTCAGACAAATAACTAAGTACAGAACATGTATAACCTGTTCTGTCTAAGCTGTTCAGAGAAACTTGAGCAGTGTGAAACATACACATTATTAGACCTTTGAGAGACACTTAGTCACTCTTGTTTAACATGCCCAGCTTGCTGACAAGGTCATTAAACCTTGTTTCATCCAGAGGTTTGGTGAAAATGTCTGCAAGCTGTTCATTTGTGGAAATAAAACTTACCTCCACATTACCTTTTTGAATGTGATCCCTGATGAAGTGATGTCTGACTTCAATATGCTTTGTTCTTGAGTGAAATACTGGATTGTTGGAGATGGCTATGGCACTTGTGTTATCACACAGAATAGGACTTTTCCTATACACAAGCCCATAGTCTTCAAGCTGATGCTGCATCCACAGAATCTGCCCACAGCAGCTTCCAGCAGCAATGTATTCAGCTTCAGCAGTAGAAGTGGACACTGAGTTCTGCTTCTTGCTATTCCAACTGATCAACTTTCCACCAAGGAGTTGACATCCACCTGTTGTGCTTTTCCTATCCAACCTGCAGCCTGCAAAATCAGAATCTGAATAACCTGTTAGTTCAAGACTTGAGTCTTTGGGATACCAAAGACCCAAACCTGGAGTACCCTTCAGGTATCTGAAGATTCTTTTAACAGCTGCTAGATGTGATTCCTTTAGATCAGCTTGGAACCTAGCACATAAACAGGTGGCAAACATAATATCAGGTCTACTAGCAGTCAAGTATAGCAAGCTCCCAATCATGCCTCTGTAAGCTGTTACTGAAACAGCTTTGCCACTGGCATCAGCATCCAATTTTACATTGGTTGCCATTGGGGTTTTAATAGGAGAACTTTGATCAAATTTGAACTTTTTCAAAAGATCTAAAGTGTACTTTCTTTGATTTATAAAAATTCCAGTTGAGGTTTGTTTAACCTGTAATCCTAAAATGAAAGTTAGTTCTCCCATCATACTCATTTCATACTTAGATTTCATGAGTGAATGGGGGAAAAAATTCTTGCATAGTTGCTCATTAGTAGAACAAAATATTTGTCATCCACATAGATTTTAACAGCATAATATCAGACGTCACTTTCTTTATGAACAAATGGTGGGTTATCCACTTTACCTCTGGAGTACCCATTGCTCATAAGAATGCAGTAAGAGTTTCCATACCAGGCTCTAGGGGCTTTGTTTGAGAACCATAGAGAGCTTTGTCCAACTTATAGACAAACCTGGTGGTTGTTCAGTTTCAAAACCTGGAGGCTTGCTTGACATATACTTCTTCGTGCAAGCTGCCCCATCAAAATGAACTCGTCACATCCATTTGAAATATCTTTATGCGCTTATGAGCACGTAGGCAGATACAAAACGAATTGCGTCCTAGGCCTTGGGCCACAGGAGCAAATGTTCATCATAGTCAATGCCTTCCTCATGTCTGTAGCCATGAGCAACCAGTCTTGCCTTATTTTTTCGAATGACATGACCTTGCTCTCCATCTTGGTTCCTGAAAACCCATTTGTTGCCAATTATAGGTTTTTCCTTTAGGAGCAGGGACCAGCTTCCATACTTTGTTTCGCCAAACTGATGGTTCTTCTTGCATGGCATTATCCAATTGGCAATCTTTTAAGTTCGTCAATCCACCTTCTTTGGCTCCATCAGTGAAACAAAGCTAGAGAACATACAAAAGTTCCCTAAGTTGTCCCGACCTAGTTTTGTATCCCTTTATTGATGTCACCATTATTGATGCATTGGGGGGACCCGGATCCACTTAGGATCATTT